>CM066031.1:1810227140-1810758631 GCA_033557465.1 Ichthyophis bannanicus | reverse complement strand
CCCAACTGTGAAACAAAATGTAACACCTACAATGTCCATGTCAGTGTGCTGCTATGCCACAATGGGGGGATCATCGTAAAACGTCAGAAGTTAACGATATCTAAAATCCAAACACATCATGTTTAAAAGTGTCTTTGAGGCTCAAGACATGCATAGTACAGGGGTCCCTGTTGGAATCAATCTACCCTATGTCCTTCGAAGTCCATGTGTGTCCCCCACAATGAGGAGCACGTCCTTCCCAATCAATTGCATCAGCAGTGCTATCGACACCTCTGTCAGGGTGAAAGCAGTAGTCAAAAATCAATAATGTCTATCCCAGTCATGTGTTGCACTCTCAGAGGTAAAACATCCAATGGCAAAATGTCATAGCAAAGAGTTGCATGGTGGTCTGTCCTCAAACAGGTGGGTGTTGTTGACAACAGTTGCAGTGTAAGAGATGTGCCCGGTATGTCCACTGTCCTGTGTCAGGAGAGGAGAGGTATGTAATCGTCAGACACCTTTGAAAAGAAACACAAATGTCATAACGTCACAGCTGTGCAAATGCTGAAGAAAGGAATGCAAAGTCAAACAGGACATGATAGCAATATGGAACATAACCATGTGGCCAAACATCATTATGCCTCAACACAGACATGGTTGTCACATGGATATGTTAATGTCCATGCGCCTGTCACACAGGTGTGTTGCAGCTACACACCATATGCAGCTGTTCATGTGAGTCTAGAGAAAATGTTACATGCCCATCAGAACAACATTATATCATCAACAGTGAAAGACAGATGTAATGAACCCCAAAAGAAACCAATACACATACCGTGTGTGTGCATCAGGTGTAGCTCATCAATCGCTTGAGCCACTACACAACAATATCAGGAACACCTGAAGGTAGACAATGTCAGCAAAAGCTCGAGATTCACCATGGCAAGCCAACGTTGATGACGGTCCAGATTATGTGCATATCTGTAAACACAAATGAAAACAGACCAGTGCTTAATGACAACAAAAGAAACATGTTTTCTCAATGCACACAACACATGTCCATAATGTTGACAACGTTTACACCACTATGTAAGAGGTAGCATAGTCACAACAGACACCCAGAGGCACACACCCCTAACAGCACATGATAATGTATGATGTCGGAGCAATGCAACATCACACAGGCAAACGACAAATACACACACCCACAGTATGGAAATGTCTAATTGACATCTGTAACACATGGCCTGCATGTGCACAGGTGTAGATCTGTAGATATACGGCCCAGTGACCATGCAATGATATCATGGTGTTGTCTGAGAGTACATTGTTTGGGGACAGAAAACGTGCAGCCAAACATCACAATACAACAACCTACACACACATGCAGGTCTGTTTCACATGTCACAGTGAAAGTGTGGTAGAGGACATGCTTAACCAAGACACAAGGGAATATGAGTGACACCAGCAAGAGATGGTTTACTGATGCTAAACGTAGAATATTGGAAAACAAATCATCTGTGCAATATGACAGATCAATAGGAACATATGATTTCAATTAGTGCGGTCACACACAATGTCCATGTACAAACCACCTACCAAAACAAAATGATTAATTGCTGATGTAGAGACACATGGCAAAGCACCAGACCAACACCATCCAAACCACGTATGTCCTCTGCACATGGAGACACAAGATAAGCAAACAAATGTCATGTTATAGCCATGAATCACACACTGCACCGTCATGTCCCCAGCTATCACACCCCACAAGAGCCCTCAATTAATGACTGCTCCCTATCACAATGTACAGATCACATACATGTCAGAGGCATCACGGAGATGTCTAACGAGATCCTGAGGTGTGTGTAGTGTGTCCGACCCCTCCCTTACCCTCGCTGTCCGTGTACACACAGAGCAATTCAGGGGTATGCGCACACCATTCTGTTGTCTCAGTCGCAGAGTGCACTATAAACCTTTTAATCACCATATTGAGACAAAAGACTCCTCTACCTGTTTAATGTTGTGCCAAAGTTGTATGTTAATCCACTTACAATAGGGAAAAGCATTGGATATCTGCGCTCCCACCTCATGTATTCCCGTATCATAAACATATCCTGGTTTGTACATCTCATACCGTCTGTCATATTAACAGTTATGTTCTGATGATGTGCACAAATAACATGCATAATGTGTTGCATGTGTTAAATGGACCACCCCATGTCTGCATGTGACAAACCCCTGAGGGCTGCATGCCATCCCAATGTGTGTTAGTCTGAACGTTGAAACATGCATACCCTACATGTGCACCTCTGATAAATAGCTGGCACCTATGTCTGTGTATGTAAGTCAACATAATCATGCCTTGCTTGTGTCTGCAAGATATTTGCTCATATGGTCTGTGTTCACGTGACCTACACACATACACAGCCTGTAGCTAACGCATGATGGATGATGTTGCAAGAGCATCAGCAAGATATGCCATCCAATCCATTAAATACCTGCTATAACACAAGCAACACCCACATGCTGTGATCCAACTGGCTATTGTAAAACACCCTTTGCTGTATCTGGCTGATACATCTCACCATGTGTGTAGATACCCATCACTGCAGTGAAGGTAGACTCACCAAGTTAAAAGTGTTTTATCACAACCCCCTGGCTGCACAATGCAGAAGGTCCCCATCCCTAACCACATCCATGTCATGGCTACCTGATCAACAATACATTTTGACACACGTCATGTTTGACATCCACATACCACCCAAACTGTTAATATCATCTCCCCATACTAGCATCAACTATGTTTATTGTGCTTTATGTGACATGTTGCTACACACATGAAGAGCACACAAACATAGGTATGTCACAGGAGCCTAATACCAACATAAACATCACAAATGTGTCTAATCGTAGCGCTCCACAATGGACAACAGTCAACAAACAGGGAGTGGACCGTCCAACATGAACATATCAACATATGGCTGACACTGTGTGGCACACATATCATGTAAGATAACACCTTCTGGTCTGACAACAGCTGTTTATATCAGAAGCATACACTACCTGTGAATTGCACCCTCCAAACAAACCACACAGATACCAACAAACCCCCACATCATCTGCCACCAACTGCTGTTGTGCAAATCCCACATTATTTGTGGCACACCCATGGACATATGTGATGTTGGCATTCAGAGTCAACTGGTACTGCAGTGTGTCATCCAGATTCCATGTTAACATTAACACATAACACAATAAACATTACACACATTGTATAGCACATGTGTGTCGTAAGCGACTTAATACGTACATGTGAACAGCTCTGCAATCAACCTCCGCCTGAACGCTGAGCCCTCCCGTGTGTCACCACTGGCACGTACAGGGGGGCACAATGGATCCTCCTCAAGATCCTCATTAATTTCTGCAGGGATATCGTGCCTGAGAGCAATGTTGTGCAGGATGCAACAGGCTATGATTATCTCGGCAACAGTGCGTGGCTCATATTGTAAGGCCCCGCCTGTCCTATCCAGACACCTGAAGCGACTCTTCAAAACGCCAAAGGTGCGCTCTATGACAGAGCGGCTGGAGGCATGGGCCTCATTGTACCTCTGCTCTGCACGTGTCCGTGGCTGACGAACAGGAGTCAGCAGCCAGGGGCGACAACCATATCCTGCATCACCTGCAGAAAGAAATGTTGCATGTAAATGTAGGGGTCCATGTGACACAGTCCTGACAGCTGTGTCGACATGAGAAAGAAACCAACAAGACAGTGTGACAACAATATACAGCTGCAAACTATGCAGCTCTATCAGATATACAGATGATGACATACAAGCTAAACATGGCTTATCCAGCCCGTAAACACATATCAAATATCACAAACGACCATAGTCACCCTTAAATAATGTGTGTGTGTGAGTGTGCTACATGCATATGGTGATGCAGTTACTGTCCACATCTGCAAACCCACAATGGTGACACCACAATAGCAATCCAATGCTCCCATAATCACAGGGTATGTCTCATCAATAACCAAGGGAAAACACACAGCCATTTGCGTGTGGCACACATACACACCATGTATGCCATGGTGGTAGGTAAGAATGAAAAGCATATCACCTGTAGACATCCTGTTTATGAATGGCAACATATGATGTTTATTTTGTCAGGCAAAATAAACTGTGTATTGTTGCGCGCCAATGCCTGTCATAGCCATAGTCTTCCCAGTCCCCATCCTGTACACATCCCTCTGAAGGTGCGGTCGTCCAACATGCACACTGTGCCCGTCATTAGTTTGCCCCCAAAACATATGCATAGGCACATAACCGTCCGCTGTAGCTGGTTCCCATACCGCTGTGTATGCACCCACGTAGTCCCCTTGCTGTAACTGTACATTTTACACAATGTGATGTGAAATGAGAATGGCCAGACAAGATGGCACAAACGTACCCTCAACTACAGTGTCAGAGGCTACTGTAAGCACTACATATTGTTGCAAGTCTGCTGTGACATAGGCAATATGTCTGGCCAAATATATGCACACGTGTTTTCCCTGCTGGAAACCTCAACATCATCTATCAGATATTAATATACACCTACTCATGTCAGATATTGAGCCCTGGGTGACAACTCCATCACAGAGTGCGTGTGTCAAACTGACACGCACATGACATGTGTGTACTATTAGGGTTATCCAGAACCAGACATGTTAAATGACGGAGAAACATTATCCAGCAATTAAACATCATCACAGGTGTATGTTGTGGACAGAACCACCCCACCAACCACCCCATGTTTGCATATGCTACCAACATGCACTATGAGGTCATCATCAACAACATAGATGTCTGCACTGAGGTGGCAGCACATGTACAACATGTGCATATAACGGTCATAGACTGTGAGGATAATCATGATGTAGGGTTAATGTTTCTAGTCGTACCAGACGTACAAAAACATGTAATAATGTATACCAACACCAGTCCTGTGACTAACATCAATCATATGCAAAGTGCATGTGTCAAACTATATAAAACCTCTACTGTGATCACAAATAGAAACATGTATAATGACATACAGAAATAAAAGACCCTGACATACTCACCCAGCAAGATACATTCGCCAAAACGTCCCTCCTCAAATTGTGTGAATATTGCCGAGTGATGCAGGATATAGGAGTCATGGGTGGACCCTGCAAACCTAGGGACCACATTCAGAATATGCTGATTTGCATCACATACAACCTGAACATTCAGGGAATGGTAGTGTTTGCGGTTGCGGTACGCTACCTCCCTGTCTCTAGGCGGGACCAGGGCAACATGTGTGCAATCAATAGCTCCCATCACGTGTGGTATCCCGGCTAATGCCTCAAAGGCCTGGTTCAGGGTCCACCATTGTTGCCTAGTGTGGGGTATGGCTATGTAATCCCCCATCCGGCTGACCATGGCACGCAGTACCTGGTGGAGACATCGTGAGAAGGTGGGCCGGCTCATGCCACCCACTGCGGCCACAGATGTCTGAAAACAGCCGGAGGCAAAGAAATGTAAGGCAGCAAGGAGCTTGACTAAACCAGGTATGGCATTGGACCGATCAGTCAGGGGCTCGAGGTCAGGTCTAAGATCCTCATAGAGACCCCTAATAGCCCTTGTGCTCAGTCGGTAAAGGGAGATGACCTGGTCCTCTCGCATGTCATAGAGCTGGGGACGGGGCCTGTAGAGGCGTGGCTGCCGAGCCTGCACCTCGGCACACCTCCTGCGCCGTGCACGAACAACACAGGCTTGGACCGCCACCACAGCTGCAGGTCTGAGTTGCTGCGGGACTATACCCATGCCCTGTGCCCCAGCCCCATCGACACCATCTCCCGTGTTCGGCAACCCAAGCATCTGCCCACTGCACAGGACACATGCAGCAGCATAGACATGCGCCATAAACTCCTCCCACCAAACTAAGAAACAAATAACTATGTCACACACAATAAACTATCTACGCACTGTACAAACTACAAGACACACCAGACCATACACACACAAGACAATACAATCCTCAATACAAACACCAGCCAAACAATCTACACATACACCTGTTCGGACTCCCTTACTGTCTCTCACCAAACACACTTCTACTCTTCTCCGCCTACAACCCTCAACGTCGACAAGCTGTTCTCCCTCACCTATATTTCCTTTTCCTTGCCGTGACGTCCAATGCGCATGCGCATCTGCTCACAGACGAAGGTCTAGAGTCACGCGCATGCGCGACTCTACGCATGGGTGTCGGCATGTGCGTGGTGACACGCAGATGCGCATCGCCTTGCGCATGCGGAAAAAGCACCCAGACGCCCATGCGGGACTCCACGTAATGCGTATGCGTGACCATACACATACGTAGCACTATTTCCCTCGGCGCATGTGTGTGTTGACGCCTGCAAACGCCCATGCGTATGACGTCACACTCACGGCGCACGAGCGCGACGCACGAGCGTGTCCCACCAAATACACGCCTGCACAAATGCGCATGTGCAGAAATCAAACGTGCAAATACCGTATAAATAGGCCTCAACACGTGGCACACGGTGAGGGATGTTAGAGGAGTTTCACAAACAGACACAGAGGTAAAGAGTGAGCCAGAGCCAGAGGATAGGTTAGAGGTAGTCCAGAGGAAGGTGTGAGACATAAAGGTACAGTGTGCAATAGGGAGTGAGGCTGTGGTGGCAAGACGTCAGAGGAAGGCGGGATATAGAGATTGAAGCAGAGTCTGAGAGAGAGAGGCTGAGGTAGGGGTACGGCACAGGATAGAGGGAGAGGATAAATTAAATAATCACTGTAGTATCTGTGTACATGTGCTCATTTACTTGACACAGCACCTGTGTTACAGTGTACTGTATTGTGTCCTCTATTGTAGTGTTATTGTTATCTGTTGTGTGTGCTGTGTCCTGCTGTGTGTTGGTGAACGGGGGTTGTTTGAGAGGTGCCTGTGTTCAAGGTGTAGATGGAGAGGGACAGTGACAGAGAGGGCCAGTGTGAGGAGGCGGAGGATGTGGGGCAGCCAGTTGGTGATGAGTCACACAGGGCACAGACTGCACAGCCTAGCCACG
Source organism: Ichthyophis bannanicus (assembly GCA_033557465.1). Lineage (NCBI taxonomy): Eukaryota > Metazoa > Chordata > Amphibia > Gymnophiona > Ichthyophiidae > Ichthyophis > Ichthyophis bannanicus. Next base: position 1,810,751,559 of record CM066031.1, on the reverse strand, counting down.
AACAGGCAGGGCCATCTGCTGAGCGACAGCCGTCACATTACAGCCAAATGGCCAAAAGAAAAAGGGTCCCTGTGCCAGCAACACAAAGGAGGAGAGCTGTAAAGTTCAGTGACAGTGAAAACCATATATTACTCTCCCATGTCCTTGACAACTACGATGTATTATTTGGCAGAATGAGCACACGCACATCTGTTGCAAACAGAATGGCAGTGTGGGAGGATCTGCGTACTGCACTGTGTGGGGCAGGGGGCCCCACACGTGATGTAGACAGCTTAAAAAAGAGGTTTTCTGACATCAAGAGAGGTGTCCGTCAGCACATGGTTGCTGTAAGACAACATGCTATGGGCACAGGTGGCGGACCCCCCCTCACACCCACACTCTCGCCCCTGGAACAAGAACTTGCAGCACGGCTGGGAGACATCTACCTTCGTGGACTGCCAGAGGCCCTGGATAGCGCACATCCACATGCAGGTATGTACACTAACTAATCATTTCTTTCTCATGTACAATCTCCATATTCCGTACAGGGCGGTCCTATGCAAATACACTCCCATATGTGTCCACAAACCCCACATCATGTTGCCATCCTGTTGTGATATGTGTGTGCAATATCCTTACCTCACCATTTCTGTTGACATGTCTGGGGTTCACATCCAAACCTACCTCCTCAACCCATCCCACGAGATTATGGCATAATGAAGCACACACACACATGAGTCACCAGACACAAAACAACTGTGATTTCCATACAATGCATGACTGTGTTGGTCATTTCAAAGGCATGTTTGTATGACATGACAGCAATACAGTGCTGCATGTGCACCCCAGTGGGCCAAAGGTGATGCCTAGTTGCCATACGCTGCACTATGGGTCACTGCGAGTCACATGTAGCACTGAGACAATCATATCACATACAAATATGACCCATACTCACAAACCAACACACACATGCAGTGATTTGCATAAAGCAGGTGTTAGGGTGGGGGCAGTAACACGCATGTGCGGAAATATGTAACATAACAGAGGAATGGGATGCTATGGGCAAACATGTGCAATGTGACCATGAACAGGAGAAGGGGCGATCTGCCACCTGTGCATGGGCACAGCACACACATGTGTCCCTTACCCAGACACATGGTGGTGACACACACGTATGGGAGTGTGTCCGGTGTCTGGTATGCAGCACACATGAACGGATGCAAAACATCCTGTCTGTGTGTTATGTATCACACATGTATACATATGTGGTTTGCTGAAACATATGTGTGCTCTCTCTGATTCCTCCCAATGCAGGTGACTACAGTCAAATGGGTGCGGAGGAAGAGGAGGAGGAGGGGCAGAGGAGGAGCAGGAGCAGGATGAGGCGGTGGTGGAAGAGGAGGAGGGGGAGGTCTACATTGCAGCCCCTATGAGTCTGATGGAGGCAGAGGCTGCTGTCTCTGGGGGCAGCACAAGTGCTGGCGATGAGTCCCTGGAGCCACACGTGCGCGCCATGACACCATTGCGTGAAGCAGCAATAGAGACCAGCCAACCACCCATGCCAGCAGAACCAACACCTACACCTCTCCCGGAGTTGATGATGGCAGAGATGAGGGCCTATGGTGCATCATCACACCGTGATGCTGAAGGTGGGTGACAATAGACTGTCACAACCACAACACACACACCAGTAGTCCACAGTTGGTGTGTGTGTGGTGGCTGTTCAAACATTACCTCCACACGTTACATGTTCTGGTTGATTACCTTAGATGTGTGATACCCAAAGGTTGTAGGGTACCTGAAATGATAGCATTCTACCCCCAATAGAATAGTGTATGTTCAGGTTGATACACATGGATGCAGACATATGAGGAATGTGTCTGACGGCCCAGCACTCTATGACAACATAAATTGATACAGACATTGGGAAAGCTACATCCTGCCGCTCTGCAGATACCCAAATGTCTTGTACACAGCAGGATGACAACTTAGCCATAGTCTGCTGTGTTAATGAGCATATGTTAAGCTATATGACCATTCCTCAATGTCTGCATTTGCGGGTAGCGGGAAACATAGCCATGTCTTTGTAGAGCTCTGATGTCCCCCCCTGGTGCTTCCCCTGCTGTGTCCAAACAGAAAAGCGTGTAAATGTACTACACAAAGGGCAATTTGCTTATCGGCCCCACTTATATGGAACTCTCTCCCTCCCGATGTGCGATCCCTGGATGATTTAAAGGAGCTCAGAAAACAACTGACATTTGTACTCTTCACTGAGTACTATGGCACAGACATCTAACAGTCTCTATTATTATAGCCTGCATGTAACGTGTTTTACTGTAACAGTTCCTTGATGTTGTGTCACCCAATTTTACCTTCACTGTTACGTTTAGTCAGTGTATGCCCCCCTGTCTCTGTTCTCCCCTCTTGTGTCTTGGTAACCGCTGTGATTAAAGGAAACAGCGGTATAGAAAACATGTAAAATACATAAATAACTATATAACTACACATTTGTTACATGGCCTACATTATCTGGACCAAGGACCCTCCTCTGTGTTACAGTGAGGGTGCACATGTATCACTCAGGAGTCACATATGTGCAGCAGAGGTGCACATGTACAGGTAAGGTGTGTCATCCCTGTGCCTACCAGACATCCCATTGCTTCATTAACATACACATGTCCCTGTCAGAGAATGTATTTTTCCCTCCACATGTGTCATCAATTGTGATGTCATATCTCGACCTTCCTGTGTTCATCTCCGTTGGTGTCCAGCTGATGTAGTTGTGGCTCGTGCATGCGCAAGCTCCCCTACACGATGGTTATGTGAGAGCTGTCATTGGCCAATCCTGTTGCCACAGCTGTAGTATATGGGTGTTTCACCACAGCCTGTAAATCGTTGTGAGGGCATACCACATCTACGTCGTGTGATGTGCCCTGTGGGTTTGTCTGCCTGCCATATACTACTGTGGACATTATGTATATTGGCCCTCTCCATCTCTGTGATTGAGTCTGCCCTATCACATCACCAATCGTGTGGCATGTACATTAAATGTTTGTGTATGGCGTTGGAGTAGTGGAGATGTATGGAATATAACACGCTGTATCCCATGCACAGGCAGTCGACGTGTTCTGGAGCGGATACGCCTTGCAGTGGAGCAAAACACAAGGCAGGTGTGTGGTGAGATCCATCAATTACATGAGGCGGTCCAAAACATGCCCGTCACCCGGATATGTGAGGCCCTTGAGGGCATGCTGGATGTCATGCGCCGACTTGCTCCTGCACCACCACCAGCACGGGTTCGAGAAGAGGGTCGTGGCCGGGGGAGGGGGGAGGGTGCCCGACGTGTCAGGCGTGGCCGACCACGTCGCCAACAATGAAACATGATATATGCAATAACATGGTATAATCCTAGTTTTTGTTGATCTTACAATGCTCAGTTAGAGCAATTATGTATCCAGTACAACATGTTTTTGAGGTGTTTGTTATGTGTGTCATGTCAATAGCTTACATATGCAGATCATATGTTGTGTGGGTGTCAGGTAACACTTTAATTTGTAACGCACACACATTAGAATATCCATGTGTATATGGAAAGCTAATTATGAGACTTACTCTGTGACAATAAACAGCTGTAATACTATACATACAGTGTGTGTGTCCAATGAGTGTCCATGTTGTCCCATGTGTATCAGGGAGGCGGGGGGTGTTTGTGAAAACCCTAAATGAGCTGCGCCCAGGTCATCTAGTGATGGGTACAGTAGATGACCCACACACAGGTTCCCTGCTGCAAATACCTCAACAGTGTCAGCTACGATTGTCATGCTGCACAGACATGTGATGTGTCACGTGCACCTTGTTTCCCAACATCCTTGGGATGCAGCGGCACAGTGTGCACAGACATCCATGTGGTCACAGGGGGACTATGTTCCCAATGGCGTGTTTACGTCACATACTCATCGCCGTGTGAAACCCATCATAGAACACTCATTGGTGGCATATATGTGGCTTTTTCCCTTGACCACATCACTAATCTCCTGCCTCCCAACACACCATAGGTACGTCTGTGAGAGAGGCAGATATGGGTGGTCTGCCTATGTTTGGGACTCAGATATGTGAAGACCTTTGTTCCACATAGGACCATTCCTGTGCCATGTACATCAGTGAGACAGCTGCTACGTTGCAATGGTTACTGTAGACCCCTAATTATGAACATCTACACCTTATTTGGGGGGTGCTGTTGGTTTCACACACATGTTTGCACCACAGAAACATATGTGCACCCACACATATCACATGCTGACATCCGCACACTTTGCCTAGGTCAAACACGTGAGCAATACAGGTTTTTACAAAACTATATTTTATGGTGAAAAACAGAACTGGGATGAACTTTACAGACGTGGGAAGGGGGAAAATACCATCACCCTCCCCCCCTCCCCAAACATCCTCCCCTCCCCGCAAACGCCCACACGCAAATATAAAACACACACACATAAAACAGACGCACAGGTGACACCCACCCTCCCCCAGCATGCCCACTGATGGAAGACAGGGCAGCACAGGGCACATGTGGTGACGTCACTAGCACAATCACTGACGCCAGTGACGCCATTGAGGGGGTGCTTGCCGACATGGCAGACGTACCACCTCGGCAACCACCCTCTCAATCACTCCCGCCAGCCACTGCTGAGAGTGACACATCTCATGTATGCGTTGCTCCATCCCATCCAAGGCCACAGACAGGTGGTCCACGCATATGCCACCACACACACACATTGTCAATGCTGTCTGTGTGGTGGCATCTGCATAGGGCCTGTCTGTGGCCCTGGATGGTGGAGGCAACTGCAGTGGCTGGGGGGAGGCCACAGTGCCCTGTGATGCCCTGTCTTCAACATCACTTTCCCAAACCCCTTCTGGGAAATCCTCCACCCCTGATCCCTCCCGAACATCCCCCCCCTCCACATCCCCGGCAGCAACCCTCAACCCTGCCTCCCCCACAGACACCCCTTCAGAATGTCCTTCTTGGCCCTCCTGTGTCCTTTCTTCAGGTGCTGCAGGTGTTTGCGCCTCCACCACCTCCACCTCATCATCCTCGTCCACCTCCTCCTCCTCCTCCTCCTCCTCCCCCTCTGTGGTGTCCAGGACCACCACCTCTGCATCATGTGGTGTTGGTGTCCTTCTGAAGAGGTGTGCAGAGGTGGTGGCCTCATCCTCGGTGCCATCACCATCTGTGGAACATGACAGCCATCAGCACGTTTCTCTGTCAGAAATATAGCACATCTACATAGGCAGGTAACACAAAGGCATCTCTGATAATGGGACATAAGTTACAAATACGTGACATTCTCATTATTATACATCATCACCCTTTTGTGAGTTCTCACCCTGGAGGCGCTGAAGGTATGCAGCATGGTGGAGGCGCAGCTCCCTGCCCTTCTTCCGGAGATCCTCGATCTGTGGATATGCAAAGGAAAGGTGAGGGCATTAGTGACTGGTCACCTTCTGCTGGTTTGCCCACACACACACACACACACACACATCACTGTGCACAGGGTCTTGCTGCTTCAGCGACAGTGCTGTGTGTGTGTGTGTCATGTACTGCATAGTTTGTCACCTGTCAGCAGGCAGTTCCATGGGCAACACGCATATGTCATGCCATGGGTTCTCCGCTGGTGACAAGGGAGCCTGTGTGTCACAGCTGACCCTCATCCCTTGTGACGGTGTGTGTCAGCATCCCACAGTGTGAATGCACTTCCCCTCCCCTGTCCAACATGTCTCTCTCAGGTGAGGTATACAGCTTACACAGGGATCAACATTGAGAAAAACGTGTGAGAGTGACACGGACATGGATTGGGCCCCCCCCCCGGGGATTGGGGGGGCTGTTATGTCCTCATGCTGCTGTTACGCCAGGTAAACTCTGACAGGGGTTTGGCTATGCTGTCACCAGATACACACATAACATGGTCTATCACCTGGCTGCAAAGTATATGTACATGCTAGTTTGTTTTCACAGGTGTGCTGATGGACTGTGGCTGCCTTCTTATTCCCCACCTCTTTCTATAGCATCCTGTGTGAGTGTCAGATAAAAGTGGGTGACATCATTTGGGTGTGGCCCAGGGCAGTCAGCCCAACCGGCCATGCCTGGAAGGGCCTTCAGGGAAGCTTACATGGTTCGTGGGGGGTGGCCAGCAAGGCGTCTTAAGTATTCATATTTCATTACGGCCTATTGGCAAACGGGGGGAAACCTACAAAGTGACATACTCCTGTTATCTCATGGCTCACGTGTGTGTGGGGGGTTATGGAACCTCCATTTGTGTACATTGTGACATATAGGTCAGATGACACACAAACTAAACATACACTGCCACACGTGTTTCACTACAATAACTAGTGTCATGCAATGACAGACACAGTGACCTGCTTGATGTTTGGCAATCCATGACCTAGGAAGAGCCATATTGCACGGCCAACATCACAACACACATACACATTAGTTTGCTTATGATGTCATTGAAAATGGACACTGGGGTGTGTGCTCATGCATCCTGGGGTTTCATCAATATAGATACACATGGAAGGCCTACCTCCTGTTGTTCACAGAACATTCGGGGGTCACAGTACCACCTGCATTAGTTGCTTTGTCTGTGCACATGTGTGCAGTGACACCTGTGGCCAGTGTACATGGCTCCCTCAGCACATCCTGTACATACCCTATCGCACCCTTGCATGACCTTGTAGCAACATTGCAGTTTGGTGCCAATGATGTTGTCCATGCTAGTCACAGTTACACTGCATGTGCTGTGTTACACACATCTATGTTGAGATTCTCTTTAGACATCCTGGTACTCAACCCCACTGGCAAACTGATATGCAACCAATCATTGGCGGAGTGTGGTGAGAGGAGTCATTGTGTGGGTGGCCCTATTGACTGTGACAGGGGACACTAACATAAACATTCACCTTTGACAGGGCCAACAATATCAATGCTTGCACCACTGGCTGCATTGTGGGAGGTGTGTCATATGGGCAAGCTGCTGGCTATGTGCAACCTACGTTGCACACAGTTGATGTCAGCGTAATGTAGGGGTAGGGGTGGGTATTGTTCCTGTATGGCCTAGGTTATGTTGTTATGTTCATATTCACTGGTTCAGCTGGGCTGACAGAAGGTGTTTTGTGGAAGCAATATCGACAGGGGCCAAACCAACATAACGGCTCTTTGCACCAGTGCTCATGTGTGGGTTTATGTATGTGTTATCCAGCAACATCAGTTGCATGTGTCACTGAAACACCATCAGTGATGTCCATGTGTCTGATGTTGTTGGATTTATCTTAGGTGTTAAGGTTTTGGACCACATTCTGCATGGTGGTATGGGGACATGTCTCTGCTACAGGTTTCTGATAACACATATAATGGCTAAGGGGGATGGGGTGCTGTTACACACATTAACCTCTGCAGCTAGCATATCATCTGGAGACATCACAGACATGTGTGATGAGATATTCACTTCACAAACTATGGTATAGGTCCAACCTACCTGCCATGAACATACACATAATCTTACTGACATACCCACCATAGCTATTGCTGATCTGTCCCCCTGTGGGCTGGTTGTCCTACCACAATTCATCAGCTGCACACACATTAGCAAAAGGGTGACTAACACGACGCATTGCGCAGCTCACAGGAATCCTGGGGATAGGGAGAATGCATATAACCTGTTAGGCACACACAAGCATATCCCCATGGTGCCAGATTAGACACTGGGATGGTCTTCCTGGCCTCCAGGGGATAGGGAGCATAGAGCAAAACTGTTAGAGCACACACAAGCATATCTCCATGGTGCCAGATGAGCCACTGTAGTGGCATACCTGGCCTCCAGGGCATAGGGAGCATAGAGCAAAACTGTTAGTGCACACACAACCATATCTCCATGGTGCCAGATGAGCCACTGTAGTGGCATACCTGGCCTCCAGGGGATAGGGAGCATACAGCAAAACTGTTAGTGCACACACAAGCATATCTCCATGGTGCCAGATGAGCCACTGTAGTGGCATACCTGGCCTCCAGGGCATAGGGAGCATACAGCACAACTGTTAGAGCACACACAACCATATCTCCATGGTGCCAGATGAGCCACTGTAGTGGCATACCTGGCCTCCAGGGCATAGGGAGCATAGAGCAAAACTGTTAGTGCACACACAACCATATCTCCATGGTGCCAGATGAGCCACTGTAGTGGCATACCTGGCCTCCAGGGCATAGGGAGCATAGAGCAAAACTGTTAGTGCACACACAACCATATCTCCATGGTGCCAGATGAGCCACTGTAGTGGCATACCTGGCCTCCAGGGGATAGGGAGCATACAGCAAAACTGTTAGTGCACACACAAGCATATCTCCATGGTGCCAGATGAGCCACTGTAGTGGCATACCTGGCCTCCAGGGCATAGGGAGCATACAGCACAACTGTTAGAGCACACACAACCATATCTCCATGGTGCCAGATGAGCCACTGTAGTGGCATACCTGGCCTCCAGGGCATAGGGAGCATAGAGCAAAACTGTTAGTGCACACACAACCATATCTCCATGGTGCCAGATGAGCCACTGTAGTGGCATACCTGGCCTCCAGGGGATAGGGAGCATACAGCAAAACTGTTAGAGCACACACAAGCATATCTCCATGGTGCCAGATGAGCCACTGTAGTGGCATACCTGGCCTCCAGGGCATAGGGAGCATAGAGCAAAACTGTTAGTGCACACACAACCATATCTCCATGGTGCCAGATGAGCCACTGTAGTGGCATACCTGGCCACCACGGTAGAGCGACCATAATGCAAAAATGTTAGAGCACACACAAGCATATCTCCATGGTGCCAGATGAGCCACTGTAGTGGCATACCTGGCCTCCAGGGCATAGGGAGCATAGAGCAAAACTGTTAGTGCACACACAACCATATCTCCATGGTGCCAGATGAGCCACTGTAGTGGCATACCTGGCCTCCAGGGGATAGGGAGCATACAGCAAAACTGTTAGAGCACACACAAGCATATCTCCATGGTGCCAGATGAGCCACTGTAGTGGCATACCTGGCCTCCAGGGCATAGGGAGCATAGAGCAAAACTGTTAGTGCACACACAACCATATCTCCATGGTGCCAGATGAGCCACTGTAGTGGCATACCTGGCCTCCAGGGGATAGGGAGCATACAGCAAAACTGTTAGTGCACACACAAGCATATCTCCATGGTGCCAGATGAGCCACTGTAGTGGCATACCTGGCCTCCAGGGCATAGGGAGCATACAGCACAACTGTTAGAGCACACACAACCATATCTCCATGGTGCCAGATGAGCCACTGTAGTGGCATACCTGGCCTCCAGGGCATAGGGAGCATAGAGCAAAACTGTTAGTGCACACACAACCATATCTCCATGGTGCCAGATGAGCCACTGTAGTGGCATACCTGGCCTCCAGGGGATAGGGAGCATACAGCAAAACTGTTAGAGCACACACAAGCATATCTCCATGGTGCCAGATGAGCCACTGTAGTGGCATACCTGGCCTCCAGGGCATAGGGAGCATAGAGCAAAACTGTTAGTGCACACACAACCATATCTCCATGGTGCCAGATGAGCCACTGTAGTGGCATACCTGGCCTCCAGGGGATAGGGAGCATACAGCACAACTGTTAGAGCACACACAAGCATATCTCCATGGTGCCAGATGAGCCCTTGCGATTGTCCACATGGAATCCAGGGGATAGGGTGTATGTGTTAACCTGCCCATGCACAGACAAGCATATTCCATGGGTTTCTTAGAGCCTACTGGGATGAGCTCTATGGACCTCTGCAGTTAGGGGAAGTGTTTGGGGCTCTGACAGCACACAGACCAATATCACAGGGCTGACAGCAAACACACTGTGATGGGCTCTCTGTCCTCCTTGTGATAGGGGGGATGCCTGAAATTGGATGGGCACGCACACGCATTTCTCCAGGGTGATTGCTAGCCCACTGTGATGGGCGCTGTGGACCCATGCAGATAGGCGTGTGTATTGAACAACATGGCCAACACTGCCCATCTCATCTGGGTGTGTGACATACCATCAATGCTACGTTTCACTTATCCTTGTGCTTGTCCCAGGGTGCTTTGTTACAGGTACTGATCCCACCATATCCATATGTTGTTGTTTCTATTTACATCTGCTGATCTAGGGTCTAGCATAATTACAGTATGTTGTGGCACAGCCATGGCAGCAGCTGACATGCCACAAGGGTAGCATGGACACCTCTATGACCATGTCCATCACCACCTGGGTGCAGGTCACCACACTCACAAATGACACAGATACATTTCGCTATGTCTTCTCATCTTGTGCACATTACTGACTCACAGTAACTCATGACAACAGCATGGATATTTGCAATTAGCACAGGCTACAGATCTCATTTTGAGGTACAGGCGCCATACACTTACCTCACGTGGGTAGTCTGCTTCACTATTGAAGCGTCTTTGCAGACGTTGCCACGCCCTTAGGACCCTGGAGCTGTCCCTGTGCCCGGTGGCCCCTGGGAAGAGCTTGTGCTGGCGTGGTGCGATCAGCGGGACAGGTGCCTGAGCTCTCGGAGGTTGAAGGAGGGCTTCCTTACTCTGGGCGCCATTTTCAGATATTATCACCTGATTGGACGCAGCGTGCATCACGCCCATGCGTAGGGCACCTGACGCGCAAATTTACGTGCACCTGCGCCACGCATATGGCGCAGTTCAGGAACGTATGGCGTCCATGTGCGCACCGAACGCAGTACGTGCATGTGGCCTACGCAGCTGGCGCATGTTTACAATATATCACGTGCAACTGCGTCACGCAAATGCGCACAGAAAAGTTTATCGCTAGAACCTGCGCGACACACATTACATATACACTGTTGTGTGTCATTTATCTTATGGAACTGAACACCATTTGTGAATGTTGATGTGTATACACATTTGGGTCTTGAACCTATCAACACATACACAATGGTTCTTTGGCTTCTGTATGATGTGATGTGCTATAGCTTTCACATTGCAATGACTGCCAATATTAAGGGCGATGTTAATTAAAGTAGGTTGCTGTGTGGGTACCCGTTAGTGTACTGGTGCCATATACGGAGTGGCCGTTTCAGGGCGGACATGGACAGACACCAGAGCAAACCTGTGCGTGTCGCAGTAATGTGCGGGGCCCACATTGGCGCGTGGGAAGGCTACGTGGGCCGCTGCTGCATAAACATACAGCAGAGCCGTAGTACAATGGTGATGACACTGACCCATGGTGCAGGGGCCATGGGTTCAACACCCCATTGTGCTCAATGGAAGAGGCCAGCTGCGGCATCAAATGTAGTGGGAAAAAGTGTTGTGGGAGGTATAGTAATTTTGGGCGGCAGAGAGCGGCGCACGGTTTATTTTTAACGGCATGAGTCGGCGCACCGTTCATTGGGGGCGGCAGGGGGCGGCGCACTGTTAGGTTTGGGGGGCAGAGGGCGGCGCGCTGATGTATGAGGGGGCAGTCCGATAGTGGGCGGCATAGGTGGCGCACTGATGTGCACAGCAAACAGTAACAGAGCCTTAGCACAATGGTTGGGATACTGACCAATGGTGCAGAGGTCAGGGGTTCAACCCCTCACAGTGCCCAGTGAGCAAGGTTGGCTGGGGCAGTAAGTATTATGGTGAGGTGTGCTGTAGGAGGCCTTATAGTTTATTTTTATTACCCACTACCAGTATACCCGCTCTAACAGCGTGTTAATATATGGAGGCCCGTAAGGCACATGTTACAGTGCACAGTCCGCAAAGGCACCCTAGCAAGTCCCCTATAGGGCACCATGTATGCTGCGCCACAGGATAATGTATAGTGCACGCAATATGGATGGCAACCATAAGGTGGCCTATAGGGCGCCCTATAATGCACCCTCAGAGGCACCCTTATGGGTACAGTATGGCAAGGGTGTGTTTGATGCCATAAACATATGTCCAGTAAAATGTACAATGCTCTGGACAACCCTATCACAGAACCCCTCTGTGGACTTGAACCCATGACCTCCTGCTATAAAGGCAGTGACGGAACCATTGGGCTACGGCACTATAGCTCTGAGTAAGCGCCTGTGTGGCTGCAGAGAGCCTGCACGTCACCCCACAGACAGTCTGCTGCTGTAGACAGGACGGGGTAGGCCACCCGTACCCATGATGCAATGCACATGCAAATCAGCTGCCCACAGATGCACACAAGATGGGGACTGCACCCCAAAAGCTACACGGCATGGTAGGGGGAACTGTCCGTGTCCACCCACACAGAGCCTCGGCCTGGTGGGGGGCCTGAGCGTGAGGACTGCCGGCGAGGGGTAGCTACACACCGTCACATTGTGCAGGTAATGTGCTCACCCTGAGGGTGGGTGGTGGTGCCCAGGACCAGGTCCACATCAACGGCCATGCCAGAGCTCAACATCAGTATTAACCTGTGTGATAAGAAGGTGTTGCAAACTCATCATGGATACCCCTTCTGTCTTAGTTGGTGGTTCTCCCCCCCCCCCATAGGTGGGCAACATACCTACCCCCCCCCATGACAAACAGGGTCTCCCATCAACACATCCCCATCCTTCCCCCCCCCCCCTTGCACTAATGGCAGTAGAGTGGGCCATCAACCCCTGTCCTGCTGGGGGACAGACACCCTACAGGGCAGTCCAAGCAGCTCCACACACATCCAAAACACACTATCAGACAGACAGTAGGCCTGGATATTCAGGGGTGCACCCCAGCACTATCTGATATTCTCCTGCAGCAGGCCATCAGCTGCTGCACCCTGCAAGGAGCTCCATCAGGACACATACCAGCTGTGCAGAGTCTGCTGGATAGTCCTGATAGGATTGCATGCACCCCAAACTGGGGTGGCAGCACACACAGGGAGATCAGTCCATGAAGAGGCCCCAACAGGACACCCATATATATCACAGGAGAGAAATGCTATACAGCACTATGGGGGTGCCTAGCCATGCTGTCATCACTGCACGCTCAGGGTGAGAGTGATCCACCAGCAGCAGATACAGAGGTCAGCCTGTCTGTGTAGGTGGTGGCTGGGCATTACAATGTCCCAGCCAGTGCCCCATGCCCTGTGCAGATGCATCCTGGCCAGCACACCCTGTCTGAGCTATACCCATGGTACCTTGCTGCTCATTATGCACATTGTCAGGCCAATACTGGCAACAGTGCTGGCAGTGTGGCCTGTGGAGGGTGTTTGTAGCCAACACACACTGTATAGACAGACACCCCCCCCCCCTCACCTATGCCAGCATTGTGCTACTATTGGGGGAGTCATTCGACGTGCCCACCACACCAGTCCTGGGAAGGGTACAGGCATGGATATGGTACACAGTACTGCTGCATGTCACTCCCCAGGGTGGTAAATACTGTCAGGGGCCAGACCTGGGGCACGCACCACAGACAGCCGACAGCTTGTTCTGCTGCAGCACAAGGAGCAAACAGTGCTGTGTGTAGGACTGTCTACCTGCCAGTACCCACATCAAACGTTTGTGGTCTGTGTACCGTGTACCCAGGTATAGGGTGGCATTGCTAGGGTACGCAGGAGCTAGATCTGGGAGATGCCCCCCCAGGGGGCTTTTCCAATGTGGCCTGTGGGTGTGGGTGCGTCTGGACCTTTGCCTCTTGCTTTACGGCAGAGTGTCCCTACTCCAGTCCTGGTGTTCCAGACACTGTTCGGGCCTTCATGCTGTCCCCTATGAATATGCATGGGCTACAGTTGCATAGCATGGGGGTGGTGCAGACATCTGCAGCACAGGCATCTGTCTTAGGGGAAGCATGGAACCTGAATGGTGTTTGGCCCTCCAGGACTGCATTTGGGAGACTCTGCTGGAGATAATGTGCCTGTTTATGGTGTCTGTGTTTGGTGTGGTAAAAGATAGGCGTATTGACCATGCCTATGTTCTCAGCAATAAAGGTTTGTCCTTACTACCACGGTGTAGCTGTGGGGTGAATATGTGGACAGGGTTGGCGGTAGCTGCAGCTGGGCTCAGAACCTGTGACCCTCTGTTCATGCACACACTGTCTGTGTGCACTGCACCACCGTGTAGCCACTGATTGGCTGCAATCCCTGGGTGGTCCATGACTGTACATCCGACAGGGCCTGTCTGTTGCAGTGGACGGTGCCAGCCTGCACATGGCCTGGCCACTGTCCTCTGTGGCTAGCAGCCACTGCCCCCTCCACCATCTGAACCCTTCCGCCAACATGCTGGCATGTCCTTATCCTTGCAAAGGGATATGACCTGATTGCGTAGTGTAACCCCAGGACTGTATTTGGCTCACATGGTATAGCGGTCTAGCTGTTGTTCTTTAGCAAGGTTTTTGTGGAACGTGGGCCACCCATTACGTGATCATGACCAGGGACACACTTGGCCCTTGGCACGTGGGGTGAAGGCATGTACAGGCACATCTGTCGTACATAACCTCTACCTACTTAACCTCTACCTACGTGTCCTTGGCCCCTACAGTTGTGGCACTACAGGACTGCATTTGGGGGACGCGGCTGTTGGTGATGCACATTGTGCTGGTGTGTGTGTGGTGTAGGGTAAAATATGGGTGTTTGCAACATGCTTTTGTTCTGTGCAATAAAGGGGTGTCTCTGCTATCTGTGTTTAGTGGTGGGTTAAATATTGGGATTGTGCTGGCATGTGCCTTAGCTGGGATTTGAACGTGTGACCCTCTGGTCCTAGAGGTACCGGCTCTGTCCACTGCACCACACTGTGGCCACAGAGACAGTGCAGTCCCTGGAGATAGTAGACCTGGCAGGGTGGGGTTCCAAGACCTGCTCTGCACATTATTACTGTGAGCTCCTTCACCCTGTCTGGTGACAAACGTGCAAATATAACACGGGTATGACGTCCGAACAGAGGGGGATAGCATATTCCCATGCTGGGCAACAGTGCTATTGATGGTCAACCATACGTAACACTCCCAGGAGGGGTCCAATACACGGAGACGTTTTTGGAGGTGTCTCCGCTCCGTGCCCCTTTCCAAACAACTGTTATTTTATTTTTTAGGAGCTCTGCTGGGTGTGTTTTTAACTTTTGCGCATTACTATACCTGTTCCCCAGCTGATTTACTATTTTAATGCTTTTGTTGTGGTCATTTCCTCTTTTTCATTGCAGTTTTGTGCTGTGCACATGTATCACACTGCTGACGTTTTGCATGTTTCCCCGGTTTTGCTGTACATTGCTGACGGAAATGGTTTCTCTTCCCTTTATATGCCCTCTACCGCGAGTGTTTCACTCGCGCTATTTTTTACATGTAGATTCGGGCCCGATACCGTGCGGGGAGACTCTCCCCTCCCACTCTCCACCCATTGACCCCGTCCCTCCGCCCCTCCGGAGCCTTCCTCCGCCCTCCTTTAGCCGTTCCACGCCTCTATCGGACATTTGCGGGCCCGCACTTGTACGGGGCCCGTTACTGAACCGCGTACCTGTGCGGGGGTGACACGCACGTGTGCGGGGCATTTAAACGTGTTTCTGTGCGTTTCAATGCCGCGTTACCGTGCGCTATTTTGCGCCGCGCAGATTTGCGGACTTTAGTAAACATGCCCCTATGTTGTCAGGAAAGCAAAGAATCAAAAAGAGGAGGAAATATCCCCTCATTTTATTGCATTGGCGAAGACATTTTTTCATATATCTTAGTGAGAAGAGGAAGGGCAAAAGTGGTATTGTCAGACTCAAGGGTGAAGGGAAGGAATATGTAGAAGTTGATGAGGATAAAGCAAAATTGCTTAACAAATATTTCTGTTCAATGTTCACAGATGAAGGGCCAGGAGCAGGACCTCAGAAAACACCCACAAACAGGAACAGAAGCAAGGGGCATCTTGAACAATTTTCAGAAGACTGTTCGTGAGAAACTAGCTAAATTTAAAGTAGAAAAAGCAATGGGATGGATGGGATACACCCTAGAATACTGAGGGAACCTGGGGATGTTCTAGCAGCTCCACTGACTGACCTTTTCAATACCTCGTTGGAGTCAGAAGTAGTGCCTGAGGACTGGAGGGAGGCATATGTGGTCCTTTACACAAAAACAGAAGTAAGGATATGGTTGAAAACTACAGGTTGGTTAGTTTAACCTCAGTGGTGAGTAAATTATTGGAAGCGCTTCTGAAAGAGAAAATAGTGAGGTTTCTGGAGTCCAATGGATTACCAGATCTGAGGCAGCATGGATTCAACAGAGGCAGATCTTGTCAGACAAATCTGATTGATTTCTTTGACTGGGTGACCAGGGAGTTGGACCGAGGGAGAGCCCTAGATGTGGTGCATTTAGATTTCAGTAAAACCTTTGACACTGTTCCACACAGGCGACTTATAAGCAAACTGAGCACCCTAGGGCTGGACCCTAAAGTTACTGCTTGGGTTATAAATTGGTTGAGTAGGAAGCGACAAAGGTTACAGGTAAATGTAGCTCTATCTTTGGAGAAGGAGGTTACAAGTGGTGTGCCCTAGGGATTCGTCCTTGGTCTGATTTTTTTTTAACATCTTTGTTAGTGATATTGCGGAAGGGCTGTCAGGTAAGGTTTGCCTCTTTGCGGATGATACTAAAATTTGCAGTAGACATCCAGGAAGGTGTAAATAACATGAGAAGGGATCTCGCTAAGCTTGAAGAATGGTCTAGAATTTGTCAGCTGAGATTTAGTTCAAATCATTTTTATTCACTTTTCACACATTTGAACAAATAAACTTCCACATCTGCTATAACACATCCTACTATGACATCGCTAACACTTCTTGACACTCTTAACAGACTGTCTTTCCTAAAGGACACCAGAACTTTACAACGGCTGCTGTCACGCAGTTGTGCGTAGAGCTACTTAGGTATACAACATATACATATACATATATTACCCCCTTCCCCGCCCTCTCGCCCGCCTTTCCTGTACCCTCACATGAACCTTCCCTCAGTAATACTCCAGCACTAAGCAGTATCACACATTGACATTGCAGGTTCCAGTAACCAGCCAACACTTACAACACACTTATATTCTTATGATTGAACTGCGCACTAGATATTCAATACCATGCTATGCTCCTTAGTTGGCAACGTGTTTATAAGTGGAGTCCATAAATCCAGAAATACATCCCACCATTTGCCACCTTTTTGCTTCAATTTTTCCATATACAGCAGTTCTATCATAGATTTTTCCCAGACAATTTCCCCGGGAGGCGAAGTCTCAACCCAACGACTCAATAACATCTTTTTGACTAACAAAAAGCCTCTCTCCAGGAAGGCTCTTTGTGTCGGTGCTATCGCCAGAGCACTTACATTCCAACTGTGGAACAAGCATACTTCCCTCTGCAGAACAGCACCTATACCTAGCCATCCCGCCAGTTTATCACAGGCTCGGAACCATAGATCCTGTACCAAATGGCAACCCCAGAACTTATGCAACAATGTTCCTACTTCCAAATTACACCAGCCACAGGTGGCCGAGGTTCTGAGACCTATGTGATACGCCCACTCGTCAGTGGTGTACGCTCTCCAGAGGAATTTGTATTGTAATTCTTGTAAGTAAACCCACAGTGTCCCCTTCGGTATTCTCTCAAAAGCCTCCTGCAAACCTACCACTGACACTCCCTCCATTCCTTCTTTACGCCATCTTTGAGTCAGTTCTAAAAGGAACACAGTGTCCCCAGTGGGGCGTATCAGCTTCCTACACTCCTCCTCTCCTGGGTGATTTTCAACCAACTTCCCCAATGCAACTCTAGGGATTCCAGCCACCATCCCCTCTCCCTCTGTCCCCCCATGTCCCCCCATATAGTGTCTAGCTTGCAAGTATCCATAAAAGTCATGCTTATGAAGAAGATAGCGTACTTGCAGAATCTGAAAGCTATCAAGTACCGCCCACCTGCCATGAATAGGTCCCCAATGCAGACAATCCCCTTCTTGGCCCACCCATGAAATACAGTATACACTGAGAAACCCGGGAGAAAGTCAGGATTTCCCACCAAAGGAAGCAAGGGCGATCTCCTCCAGTCCCATCCATATCGAGAACATAAGGCTCACCAAGCTGTTCATAAGGCGCCCATGTATCCCCGGCCCACTCCACCTCTGACCACGTTAGATTTATTCAGATGCAAGACATACAGACTATGAAACGGCGCACAAACCTCATTCAACTGCCGTAGCGGGGCAAAACCATCAGCCTCCCCTACTAACGCCCAAACATGTCTGAGTAAGTAGCGGAGGTTATAATTCCGCAACGAAGGCAGCTCCAACCCTCCCTCATCCCTCCTTCTCATCAAAGCTCGTAGTGGGATCCTCGCCCGCTTACCCCTCCATAAGAAACCTCTTAAGGATTTCTCGAAGCGCTGCCAATCCCTGTCCAAGATCCAAATAGGCAGCAAACGTAGTACATATAACCATCTAGGAAACTCCACCATAGCAAACAACGCTATCCGCCCCTTCAAGGACAGAGGTAAACCTCGTCACCCAGCCAAGGTCTGTTTAGGTTTGTCCAACATGCCTGGGACATTTACCCGATAGAGGTTCTCCGGTCTATCCGGCAATTGTATCCCCAAGTATTTAATAGTCTCAGCTGCCCATACTAGCGGAAATGCACCTTTCCAGAACGGCCTAACTCTTCCTCCCACATCTAGTACCAGCGACTTCGATGCATTAATTTTTAAACCTGAGAAACTGCCAAAATCATTTATCAGTTGCAGTACTCGTTCTAGTGACGCTTGCGGCCTCGTTATACAAAGGAGCATATCACCCGCAAATGCACTAATTTTCATTTCTTCCCCCCCTAGAGTTATTCCCCCAATCCGCGAATCACCTTGAATAGCTCGTAGTAAGGGCTCCAACGTGAGTACAAACAGCAAAGGGGATAGGGGGCAGCCCTGATGTGTCCCCCGCTCCAATGTAAAAGGATCAGAAAAGGCCCCATTCGCCCCTATTCTGGCCATTGGGCGTTCATAAAGAGCTTGAATCCATTGCACAAGGTTCCCCTTCAAACCAAAGCTTGCCAACACATCCCACAAGTACTTCCACGCAACTCTATCAAACGTCTTTTCGGCATCCAAACTCACTAGTAGCAAGGCCTCCTCTTGCCGCAAACAATGTCCCATACCCAGAAGCAATCTGGCAATATTTTTGGTCGCTTCCCTGCCCTGCACAAAACCCACTTGCCGAGTGTCTATGAGTGATGGCAATAGTGGGTTAAGCCTCGCCGCTAACACCGACGCGAGAAGCTTCATATCACAATTTATGAGAGAAATAGGCCTATAGGAGTCCGGGTCCGTTACATCCTTCCCCGGCTTCAGAATCACTGAAATATCTGCGCAGCGCATGTCTCTAGGAAACTCACCAACCTGGCGCACTGAGTCAAACATCACCACCATAGAGGGGGCCACTCTAGATGCCAGCATTTTGTAATACTCAATACCAAAGCCATCTGGACCTGGAGCCTTATGGGACTTCCCTTTTGTGATCCCTCTCATAAGCTCCTGCACTGTCAGAGGTTCATTTAGCCTGCACAAATCCTCCTCCGACACTTGCAGCAAGGACAACTTACGCAAAAATGCAATACCCTTCTCGTAATCTCTGTCCTCCTCACTATACAATCTAGCATAAAAAGTTCTAAAGATTTTCGCTATCTGCTGGGGCTGATATTGCAACACCCCTCCTTCATCCCTAAGTATAGGTATGAAACGAACACCACCAGGGTCAATGTTCCCTCTAATTTTCTGTAGGCTGTGTGCGCATAAAATATCAGCTGTGCAGCTTTTCAAGGAAGGTTAAATTTTTGTGCGACACAAAACGACACTCAGAGTTATATAATTTAAAATTTGACTGCACGTCAGAATACAGTATGTACACCACATTGCACTAGAAAATATTGTAGAACTTGTGAAAACCGTAAATACACAACAACTTTTAAATTTTACAACATCTGTGTTTTCTAGCAGAATCAGAACCGTAATTTTTGTGCGCTCTGTTGTAAAGTATGTGCGCTTGCTCGGTGAGGTGTGTGCGTGCGCACACGCGCACAGCTTAGAGGGAACAGTGACCAGGGTCCTATATAGCTTCGCTAGCAATCGCCCTGTCCTATTGCCATACCGATGCAACTGATGTTTATAGTATTGCATAGATAGGACAGCTCTCCTCTGAAGCAACTCATTAAGAGCCATTTGAGATCTTGCATGTTCCTGCTGGATGCCCCTATCTCCACCTCGACCTAGCTTCTTTTGTAAGTCTTGAATACCTCGCTCTAAAACAATGATACTTCAATCTAAATGTTTGCGGCGCTGAGCAGTGTACGATATAATGGCACCTCTCATCACCGCTTTACTAGCTTCCCAAAACAATACCGGGGAACATTGCGGCCTATCATTAAAGAGGACATATTCATCCCACTGCTTTTCAAGATATAATCGAAACTCCTTGTCCTCGTAGAGATATGCAGGGAACCGCCACCCTCTCTTCAACATTCCCATGTCACCCACACCATGCCATGGTCGGTCACCACTATTGGGTCAATTCCCGCTTGCAGCACCCTTGATAGTCCCCCTTCACTCACCAGAATATAATCTATGCGTGACCAGGTACAGTGAGCTCTGGACTGATGGGTATACTCCTGCATTCCAGGGTGAAGGACCCGCCAAACATCCACCAAGTCTCCCATTCTACAAAGATACCCCACTCCCCGACGTGTCCATGAGCCCACTCTACCGCCCTGAGATTTATCCAAATAAGGGTTATGTGGGCAGCTAAAGTCCCCTGCCACAAGCAACTTGCTACTCCCCGCTCTCTTTATAAACCCCAGCAGCATTTTAAAAAACTCATGGTCATACACATTCGGAACATAAATATTTGCTATCCAAATTGCTTCAGTATATAGTTTAGCAGTTAGCAGAATATATTTCCTGTTGGGATCCATCTGCAAATTACTCACTTCAAAGGGGAGGCCCCGTTTCACTAACACCACCACTCCCGCCCTTTTCGTGCCCGAGGTTGCCCCATACGCAGCCACCACCCAATCTCTCGCTAATTTCCGATGCTCCAGATCTCTTAAATGCGTTTCTTGCAAAAGCACAATGTGTGCTCCCTTCCTTTTCAACATTTGCAATATCTTGGTGCGCTTGACTGGAGATCCTACTCCTCCTACATTCCACGAGACTATCTTTACATTAAGCATGTCTTAAGTGCGGGGCGAACATTAGCAGTGCAAAACATCAGCTCCTGCTCCAAGAGATGCCCAGCCTCGCCTCCAGAGCCAAATACCTGCCTACCCATTCTATTATAATACCTATACTGCTTATTCGGTACTCTACCCAAATGGTATATTCTACTCAAAACTGGGCCTCCTCCTTCCCTAACCTTCCCCCCCCCCACCTTCCCTCCTTCCCCCACCCGAGTCCCTCCTGCCCTCCCGACCCCATCCAGACTTTCACCTTCATACTATATCCCACTTCCCCTACTAAGATGTGAGCTCCATCTCCTCCATACACACCAAACCAATCCCCCCTTATACAGTCTTCCGTACTCACATCCACACCCACATACACTTCCCTACACACACATACATACAATCCCCCCCGCTCTCCCCCTGAACCCCCACAGTACTTAACATTACTTGAACTTGGGGAGTAAGATCATTGTCCATACACCTCCAGGTCGCCCTCTATGAAACAACAAGCTAAAGGCGACAGACCAGTCCAGCAAGTCCAGCAAATTCAGAAGTCCACAACCACCATGATCCGTAGGAGGCCTCCATAAAGCGTCTTCTCATTTCAGTCCAAGATAGCGTTACCAACTCAAAGGTAACCCAAATCCAACTTCCAACTGCCTGCTCTCCTTAAGTCACATCAGATGACTTGCCATTCACAATTGTAGCAGTGAACTTCCGCGCAGCACCCGCCTGCTCAAAAGTATGCGTGGCGCCTTTATGAAAGATTTTCAAAATAGCAGGGTAGATCAGCGCAAATCTAATTCCACCTTTGACCAGCTCACCGCAGATAGGCGAGAACTTCCTTGCGCCGCGCCGCTAGAGATGCCGAATAATCCAGGAACATAAGGACTGGCACATTATCCAGCTTCAGGTCACGCCGTTTCCGATATGCCTGTAAGAGCAAAACTTTGTGTTGAAAATTCAGCTGTCGCGCCAGCACCGGTCGCGGCCTGTCTTTTCCTTCCACCCGCTGTCCAAGCCTGTGAGCCCTCTCCACTTTTATCTGACCTTGCAAATCTGGTAGGCCCAGCTCTTTAGGGAGCCACGCCTCAAAGAGGGTGAAAAGCTGGCTCCCAGACCAAGACTCCGGAACACCAACCAGTCTAAGGTTATTCCGGCGAGACCGGTTCTCCAAATCATCCACTTTCTGCAGCAAATCCTCAATTTGCTTCTGCTGCTTATGACTACTTCTCTCCAAGGCCAACTCGCTATCCTCCAGCACCGTCACTCGCTGTTCGACTTCTTCCAGCCTCCTTGTGAATTCCCCAAAGGTCTCACCCATCTCTTCTAGTTTCCTCATTACCGTATCAAACTTAGGCTCGAGCAGTTTCACAACTTCCTGCGCCACACCGTCCGGGCACGAGTCCACACTCTCCTTTCCCGGGGAATCGGGCATGACTGCCGCTCGGGCCTCAGATGCCATCTTGTTCTCTCGCGTGCCTGCGGTCTTCTCCCTCTTCGCCGCCACTTTCATCTCCTCTCCCAGGTACATCAGACAGTCAGAATATGCTGTAATGCACGATATACAGAAAGCGACCACTCTCGCCCCACTGCGCGTTGCTGTCGCCGAGTTATTAGAACAGTTCCAAGGGCGGCCCGGGAGCGCGACGAGGAAAGCTCCTCACCCGCTCATGTGCGCACATGATCTCCTCAGCTGAGATTTAATGTTAAAAAAATGCTAGGTCATGCATTTGGGCTGCAGCAACCCAAGAAAAGGATATAGTATAGGGGGCAAAATACTTCTGTCCTCAAAAGAAGAGCGGGATCTAGGCATGATTTTGTCTGATGATCTTAAAGTAGCTAAACAGGTAGAAAAGGCAACGGTGAAAGTTAGAAGGATGCTTGGGTGCATAGGGAGAGGAATGGCCAGCAGAAGAAAGGAGGTGATAGTACCTCTGAATAAGTCTTTGGTGCAACCTCATTTGGAGTACTGTGTACAATTCTGGAGACCACACCTTCAGAAAGATATAAACAGGTTGGAGTCAGTACAGAGGGTGGCTACTAAAATGGTTAGTGGTCTTCATTATAAAGCATATGAGGACAGACTTAAGGTAAGAACATAAGATATGCCATACTGGGTCAGACCAATGTCCATCAAGCCCAGTATCCTGTTTCCAACAGGATCCTGTTTCCAACAGTGGCCAATCTAGGTCATACGTACCTAGCAGTATCCCCAAGAGACACAGGTTTCACAATGCTTGTATTGGGTCAAACATTGATATCCTGGGTCCCTTTTTAATAGTGGTTTATGGACCTTTCCTCCAGGAACTTGTCCAAACCTTTTTTAAACCCAGCTACACTAACAGCTCTTACTACATCCTCCGGTAACAAATTTCAGAGTTTGATTACAAGTTGAGTGAAAAAATATTTTCTCTTATTTGTCTTAAATAGTTTACCCTGTAGCTTCATTACATGTCCCCTAGTCTTTCTATATTCTGATAGTGTAAACAATCGATCTACGTTTATCCGTTTCACTCCATTCATTAATTTATAGACCTCTATCTTATCTCCCCTCAGCCTACTGTAAGAAACATAACTTTTACACAATAACAGACTTCTCATTGATGCAGAGTTGGTTTAATTAATCACTTTCTTGCAAGGAAGGGTGGAATGCTTCAGTGAGCATTTCACAAAGATCCTCTGTTTCACAGTTCTTTTATAGTAGATTATGTACTCACCCTCTTTTCAGCATGCCCATTAATTCATTGGATGATATTATAGACCTGTATCAGGCTACTTTTTATTATCCACGTAGTCTCTCTTTCCAGGATGCAGACATACAGTAAAGGTACATACCATACAGCTGTGTACCTCTGCACCTGTGATGGGCTACGTATTATTAGCCATGTAGTCTCTCTTCCCAGGATGCAGTCATACAGTAAAGGTGAATCAGCTTTTTACCTCTGCACCTGTGACAGGCTCGTATTATTAGCCACGTAGTCTCTCTTCCCAGGATGCAGACATACAAAACTATATTACAGAATGGTAAATGAATGGAATACAAGCATTATATTACATTGTAAAAATAAGATATCGCATCTGTTTATATCAAACCCCTCCCTCTTTCTTTTTAAAGTTTTCTTGTTACTTTTTACATTTACTCCACAGTTCCATAAGAAGCGTCTAACTTAGATAACATCCTTCCTAACTCTCTCTCTTCCCTTTTATTGTCCAATATTAATATTGCACCTTTGTGCACTGGAAATGATACTATCATTTGTTTAGTGCTCACCGTTTCTATCAATCTTTGAGTTAACCCTCCTATACACGGTATTATGCAACACCCCACTGTAATTAATACTCCAATTACAACAAATACAGAAGTAAATATAGATACTACCACCCCTTTCCATTTCCCAAACCATGACCCCAACCATCCAGTGAGAGAGGTATCCGTACTTGAATTTTCTGCCAATTCCTCTGCCAAGGTAGTAGTCCTCGCAGGGCTTTAGTGATAGTACCATCAGGGGATAAATTATATATATTATCAATTATATCCGGGATGCAATAAAGGGGATCGCAGAACAATTGGATGCCACTAGCAGAATGGCCTGGGAGAACCAAATGATTTTAGATATAATGGCGGCTGAAAAAGGGGGCATGTGTGATATTGGGGGGGGGGGGGGAAATTTTGTATGTTCATCCCCCATAATACTGCCCCTGATGGTTATCAATGGACTCTGAGGCAGTAGATAACGTAATAATAGTCTCAACACTCACTGTTATTAATTGACCCCATTAGTGAGGGTCAGGCATCATCTGTTTTTTTTTTTTTCTGAGCATAGTGTAGTATTTTCAGGTATTCATAGCGCTTTACAGAAACAAGTATAACATTGTCCCTGCATTTGAAACTTACATTCTAAATAGACAGATGAGAACACAGACAAAACATCTGTATGTATGGATGTGGGTGTGTTGGGGGGAGTCTTTACATTAAGTTAAAACAGTGGGGCCTACTGTGAGAAGGAAGACCTAAGAGTCCATCTGAGGAAGGGGTGTATGGATGAAGTAAGGAGGCTATGTGCAGGAATGATTAGGTTCAGCCTGAAAGACAGGATTTAAAATGGAGCCTTTGGTACTGAGAAGGGGCGGTATGAGCATCTCCAAGTAGAGGAATCATGGTTTTGTCCTGGAAAGGTGCAGAGGGTAAAAAGAGATCCCGCATGACAGAGAGTGACACCACCAAGGACAGGACCAGCCCAACCATCAGGCAGGACTAGGGATGGCAGTTTCGGAAGGGCAGTAAAGCAACAGATCACGACAACCCTGTGTGCTGTGTTTTACCTCTGAACTAATGTATATATACCCCAACCTTTCTGTCTTGATTTTGACAAATCCCAAAAATGTAATCAAACCGCTTCTGATCGCTGGAAGTAGCGGTATATAAGTGTTTTCTAAATAAATAAAATAAAATAAATAAATAAACCCCAGAAACTCGAAAGAGCCATTAACACATTCCTTCACTTGTAGAGAGAGCGGTCACACACATGCATGCACATCAGTGGTTAATATTTAACAGCATGCTGTCCCATTATGCAGTTTTACAGGATTATTGTGGGAGGAGTGGTGTTTCAATTATCATCATTGTCAAGTTTAATTATCAAAATTTTGGGCGGGGGACATCAGGCTGAAGGTTTGTCTAGAGCACCCAATACCTTTCGGCTGTCCCTGACAAAGGGAAAGCCAAATCTCAGTTTAAGCTAAAAGGTGGAGAAAGAAAGTGAGAGAGAAGGAGGTTGTGAATTTGATCAAGTATGTTGGAAAGTAGGAGGTACTTAGAGGAGGGGAACTGCAAGTATGCATAATGGGTATAAATGACAGGAGAAATTTTAATTGAATGGAGCTGCAATGAATGAGGCTTTCCAGGAATCTGGTTAATAAATAGCTAGCCGTGTGGTGCACGCCTGAAGATGATCTAATTAGCAGATCAGTTGCCTGAAACTCAGGCCTCACTAAGGGTTTCCTTCACACCTGCAAGGTTGGGCTTCTACTAGTTGAACAGCAGATGGATATCAGGTTTTCTGACTATCTCCTGTTGGAAATATTTCAAAAGTTCTTTGGAAGGGCCTAAATAAAGATATTTGGAGCACTCGCCAGCCTGCCTTTACGTTCCATTATTAGGTGCCCCTCTGCCTTCATTCCTGTGCCCAAAGGTTTAAACACACATCTAGATAGGTAGATTTTATTTGACTCCCCCTCTCCGAAATATCCAGCCTACATAATTTTACACTGACTCAGAGAAGGAGTTTTACATTTTATTATCCTTCCATGGAAAATCATGGAGCCTGTCCAGTCCTTGATTTATCCTTTAACTCTCTGGTATTTCCTTGGACTGGAATTAGAAGCAAATGTCTGAGAGAATTAGAACATTAGAAATGCTGTATGGGCTCAAATCAAAGGTCCATCAAACTTTTTTCTACCAGTGGCCAATCCAGATAACAAGTACCTGGCAGGATCCCAAAATGTAGATAGATTCCACGTTGCTTACCTCCAGATTTAAGCAATGCATTTCCCCCAGTCTACCTTAATAACAGTTTATGGACTTTTCCTTCAGGAACTTCTTCAAACTTTTTTTTAAAAAAAAGGTATGCTGTTTCTAGCATATCCCTCTGGCAACAAATTCTAGAGCATAAATGAGTGTCGATTTGATTTATTTACTAATTATATTGCTTTCCACGTGAAGCATTAAAGCAGTTTACAAATAAAACAGTTAATAATATAACATGCTATCAAATAAATCTCAAATCTAAAAAAAAAACCTTGCAATAACAATAAATTATCTGATATGTTGTCATCAATCATCCACTATTAGAACAGCTAACAGAAATGCCAAATTCAACCAAACCTTTCCATGAACAATCAAGTTTTCAGTGTCTTTCTAAATCCACAGTTCCTCCTAATTTCTCTCAAATCAAATGGTGATGCGTTCCATAAAAAGGGACCTGCAATGAAAAAGTTCTAAGTGAGTGGAAACATATTTTCTCTGATTTCTTTTTACTACCTAGTAATTTCATGGCATGCTCTCTCATCTTTGTACTTCTTGAAAGGGTAAACAACTAATTTGGGTTTACCTGTTCCACTCCAATAAGGATTATATAGATTTCTATCACATCTCCCCTCAGACTTCTCTTATCCAAGCTGAAGAGTCCTAACCTCTTTAGCCGTTCCTTATAAGAGAAACATTCCATCCACTTTTTCATTTTGGTCGCCTTTCTCTATACCTTTTTTAATTTCACTATCTCTTTTTTAGAGATGCAGTGACCGGAATTGCACACACACTATTCAAGTTGCAATCACATCATGCAGTAATATAGAGGCATTAAGATATTGTTTGTTTTGTTCTTCATTTCTTTACTAACATTCTATTTGATGTCCATGATGATACCTAGATCCTTTGCTGGGTGGTGCTTCTTAATGTGGAACCTAGCAGTGAAAAAGGTGTTACAGTCCCCGCGCCCATCCAGCTCTCCTTTAAATTTAATTCCCACAGGATTGGTAAAGCAAATTGGTGACAGGGTTAGTGCCTTTCTCAAAGATGTTGTGAAGGTTTCATTAATGCAGGGATATCCCTGATAGTCTGAAGAAAGCAGTGGTTTGTCCAAAATTGAAGCCTGCACATCTATTGCAATTGTCAGAGGGAAGTTTTCAATCTATCTCTAACCTTCCACTTACAGGGAAACTTATTGAGCAAGTTGTTTGTCTACAGGGTTCCTCTCTTTTGCATTGTTTAATGACTGTTGACCCAACAGCTCCTGGGTTTTCTTGACAGTATAATCAGAAGTAGATTGCCAGACCTTTTTTTCTGAGGTAATGAAGGTTAAGTGACTTGCCCAAGGCCACAAGGAGTGCTAGTAGGATTTGAACTCTGATCTCTTGGTTGTAAAGGCAGTGCACTAACCACTAGGCTACTCCTCCACTCCTTGATGTTTCTCCATTCCTAGTTTAATGTTTGCTTGCTACTTTTTTGTCATTTATTATGCTAGTTGAATGTTTGTTTTGTGTTTATGGCGATGACATTTTGCTATTTGTTCCATTCATGCTAGGAAATGATTTGATGGAACTTTCCTTGGTATCAGATTTTGGCATTATTTCATCTTGGCTGATACAGCATAGTCTGCAGCTGAATTATGATAAAACAAAAAACAATAATTAGTGCTACTTCTGAGTCGTAAGGTGGTGTTTCCCATATTCTGTTGGATGGTCATGGTATTCCCCTGCGTCAGGAGGTTCGTTATCTTGGAGTAATATTGGACTATACGCCTTCAATGCATCCACAAATTTTGCGGGTGGTGCATTCTGTCTTTTTTAAGTTGTGAAAAGTCAGGAGTCTGAAACATTAGTTATCTCCCGCTGACTTTTGTTTAGTAGTCCAGTTGACAGTTTTACCAGATTTCTGTAGCATTGTCTATCTGGGCCTACCTTTAGGTTTGCTGCGATCGTTACAGCTAGTTCAAAATACGGCTGTGCAGGTGATCTTTAATTTGCGGAAAGTTGATCATCTTTCCTCATTTTATATGGCCTCATGTGCAGGATCAGATTACATTTGTGTCTCTGCTTAATACACAGAATGGTACACATAGATTATGACATTGTACTGACTTGTCTGTTGACAGCTTATGTATCAGCAAGATCACTTTGCTCAAGTCAGCAGATGTTGTGGCACGTTCCTTCCGTGATACAGGTTTATAGGACTTGTCTTTGAGTGCGGACCTTTTCAATTGCTGGCCCTAGTTTCTGGAACTCTGTTCTGGGGACTCTCCATCAAATACGAGATTATTTAATTTTCAGGAAACCCTTGAAAGCATACTTTTTAAATTTGCATTGATTTTTAGTGTTAGGATTAATCAGATTCAATTATTGATGCTGTTTGTTTTTAGTGGAAACTGTTATTCTATTATGTATGTTACTTATTGTAACTCACTCAGAATTTATATGATGGGTGTGTAATCAGTCTTAATAACTATAAACATATAGTTTGGGTTATTCTTCCTTAAATACATCACTTTGTACTTGTCCACATTAAATTTCATCTGCCATTTGGATGCCCAGTCCTCCAATTTATCAAGGTCCTCTTGCAATTTTTCACAATCCTCTTATCATTTAACAACTTTGAATAATTTTCTCTCATCCACAAATTTTATCACTTCACTTGTTCCCATTTCCAGATCATTTGTAAATATGTTTGTAATAGGTCCCAGTACTCCACTATTCACCTTTCTCCATTGAGAAAATGGACCATTTAGCCCCACTTTCTGTTTTCTATCTTTTAATCAGCTCCATATCCTGTCTCCTATCCCATGATTTTTAATTTCCTCAGGGGTCTCTCATGAGGGACTCTGTCAAATGCTTTCCAAAAATCCAGATTCATTATATCAACTTTTTCCACATGCTCATTCACCCTTTCAAAAAATGAAGTAGATTGGTGAGGCAAGACTTCCTTTGGCTAAATTCATGTTGACTTTGTTCCATTAATCCATGACTATGGATGGGGTTCATTTTAGAAGACTCTCTTCATGATTGGCACTTTTGATTGGGTGTTTTAAGATGTGCAAATCACATCCACATCTAAATTTAGACCCAAATTTGCACAAATCTGGCATGATCGTTTGTGTTGCACAGGTCCAGGGTAGTCTGTGAAAGATCAACATGTACGTTTGATTTTAGAACGATGCTGTATGTTTATGACCAGCAGCAGATAAGTCTATGAGGATCACGATCATGTTCTGGCATGTGCTAAAGGTAACACTGGGGCAAGGAATGGCCTTGTAGCGCAGGGCCATGACATCACAGGTTGATCCTGTGCTAACTGTTCAACCCACATTAGAGGTGCGAGTGGGAGGAGTAGGGGCGGAGATTGGGTTTGGTGAGCTCGGCGTAGTTATCATGATGTTCACACCGTGGCTAACTACATTAGCACCCACACTAATGGGACAGGGCTCCACATTAACTGCTGGAGAAATGCTTTCCACTCCTCTGACAGTTAACACGGGGTGTTGCAAGTAACACACTATGGCTTCAGCGCTTTTTGTATCCTAGGTGCAACACCTTAGCGCCCATTAGTAAAAGACCCCCTATATCCATTTTTGCTCCTGGGTACAAGTAAGCTTTTGAAAAGTGCTAGTTACAGCCAGCAAGAAGCAATAGAGAGAAGAGGGGAATACCGTCTACTTCCCCAATAATCTCTGCCCCCTCAAAAAAGCATCAGGTAAATACAGAAGACATTTTGTGAGCTGCTACACCGCTGCACGTTTCTGCTTGCAAATTGCA
The DNA here is from genome assembly GCA_033557465.1 of Ichthyophis bannanicus. Classification (NCBI taxonomy): domain Eukaryota; kingdom Metazoa; phylum Chordata; class Amphibia; order Gymnophiona; family Ichthyophiidae; genus Ichthyophis; species Ichthyophis bannanicus. The sequence continues at coordinate 1,810,721,071 of CM066031.1, read as the reverse complement.
AGGCTGAGACATACGTATATGTAGCAATAGATACACATGCACATTCCAAAATACTGTCACGGACACGTCTGTGTTACCTGTTTCACAGACATATATATTTTGCATGTGCACATTTGGCTTTTTCTCTGCACATGTCTGGGGGTTGATGTTGCACGTCCCCATTTCCTTGTCTGTCGGCAGAAATGTTTATTTTTTGGGGCAAATTTAGGTCAATTTTAGAAAGCATTTAAATGTGTCCACCTGTTCTGCTGCCATGACATTTCAGATATTTTGACTTGGATGTCCCAGATGGCACCTAAAGAGTCTTTCGAAAATGACATTTCACATGTGCAGTAATTTTGTTCTTTATGCTGATTTCTATCATTTTGTCTAGCACTGAAGTCAAGTTCACCAGTCTGTGGTTTCCTGGATCACCCTAGAACACACTTTAAAAATTGGTGTTATATTGGCCAACTTCTAATCTTCAGATACAAGAGATAATTTTAATGATAGGTTATAAATTGCAAATTGTAGGTCTATTATTTTATTTCTGAGTTCTTTTAGTACACTGGGGTATATAGCATCCGGTCCACGTGATTTGCTAATCTTAGGGGTATGTTTACTAATCGGCGGTAGCGGCTTCCGTGTGATATCGGAGCTCTGGAAGGTGCTACCGCCGATTAGAAAACATACTCCTTAGTTTGTCAATTTTCCGTATTACATCTTCCAGGCTCACCAAGATTTGTTTCAGTTCTCTTGAATTGTCACTGTTAAATATAATTTCTATAATGGGTATCTTCCTTGCATCTTTCTCAGTAAAGTCCAAAGCAAAAAAAATCCTTTAGTTTCTTTGCTATGGCCTTGTCCTCCTTGAGTGTCCTTTTTTACCCCCTTGATCATCTAATGATCCAACTGGCTCTCTCACAGACCTCTTGCTTGAAATGCAGCCGAAAGTTTTTAGTTTTAGGTTTTTTTTTTCTCTATGGCAAGCTTCTTTTCAAATTCTTTGTTTGTCTTCCTTATCAATGTTTTGCATCTAGCTTGCCAATGCTTATGCTGTTTCCTATTTTCTTCATTTGGATCCCTTTTCAATTTTTTAAAGATGTTCTTTAGAGTCTATTAGTCTTTTTCATCTCACCTTTTAAACATGCTGGCAGTTGTTTGGCCTTCCTTCCAACTTCCTTAGAGTGTGCAAGACATATGACCTGGGCTTCCACACTGATAATTTTAAACAATGTCCTTGCCTGATGTAAACTTTTAACCCTCGCAGCTGTTTCTGTTAGCTTTATTAAATTACTAAAATTATCAAGGGGTTAGGTAGGTTTGATCATGTGACACTGATTTTGGTGGAATTCCATTGGTTACTAGTCATTTATAGAATTTGTTATAGGGCTATGCTTCTAATTTTTAAAGATTTGCACGATTTGCGTCCTACATATATTGAGGATCTTGTTAAACCATATGCCCCTACCTGGGCTCTACGATCAGAGGATGCAGGTTTGTTAGTTGTTCCGGGGCTTTATGAGGTTGATAATGTTAATTGTCAAAAAAGTCGGACTTTTCGGGTGCAGGCCCCAGTTTATTGGAACTTGCTTCCACTGGGTTTACAATTGGAGCCTGATCTTAGGGTTATGTCTACTAAGCTGGGTTAACCCGTTAGCTCAGCTTAGTAAACATACCCCTTAGATTAAGACCTAGTTGAAAACCTATTTGATCCAGCAGGCTTTTGGGGGGGGGGGGTATGATTTTTGGGTCGCTAGGACCTGATGCAGAGATGTGAATAGCGGGGTTGGACATCCTGGTAAAAGACCAACCCCCATTTTGGTCCGGCACTCAATTCTGAGTCCAGCTCTCCCCGCATGTACAGAGGGTTAGTGCGAGGAGTGCAGGATGGGGGCAGGAGGGGGAGGGCCGGAGGCAGGGAGTGGGCAGAATGGGGATGGGCCAAAGCACCCGGATATACAGGGCCTATTCAGGTCAGAGCTCTTCATGTCCAGCGGTCTCACATAGGATGCCCAGTTTATACCACCTTGGAGGTGCATTCATGATCGGGGCCTTCTCCCCCCCCCCCCCAGGATGACAGAGCTGCGGCAGGTGAGCCCCTGTCGCCACTGAGGGTCAGGCGGTGGGAAATTACATTTGGGGCACTGTCGGGGCTTTTGGTGCTCATGGTGGGTATTCTGGTGACATGGCGATGGGACGCCACAACGCTAGTACACCAGCAGGAGCAGAGGGACGCCACAACGCTAGGACACCAGCAGGAGCAGAGGGACGCCACAATGCTAGTACACCAGCAGGAGCAGAGGGACGCCACAATGCTAGTACACCAGCAGGAGCAGAGGGACGCCACAATGCTAGTACACCAGCAGAAGCAGAGGGACGCCACAACGCTAGTACACCAGCAGGAGCAGAGGGACGCCACAACGCTAGTACACCAGCAGGAGCAGAGGGACGCCACAATGCTAGGACACCAGCAGGAGCAGAGGGACGCCACAATGCTAGTACACCAGCAGGAGCAGAGGGACGCCACAATGCTAGTACACCAGCAGGAGCAGAGGGACGCCACAATGCTAGTACACCAGCAGGAGCAGAGGGACGCCACAATGCTAGTACACCAGCAGAAGCAGAGGGACGCCACAACGCTAGTACACCAGCAGGAGCAGAGGGACGCCACAACGCTAGTACACCAGCAGGAGCAGAGGGACGCCATAACGCTAGTACACCAGCAGGAGCAGAGGGTGGACTGGCCATGCAGACTGGGGATGTCTCCAGTGGCAGAATCAGGGTCACGTCGGGCTGTCTAAGTGCCCGATTCTGCATGGTGGGAATGTCTAGCTCCCACAGTTGCAGAATTGGGTACAATTTTGGCCCATCCGTATTTGGACGTCTGGATGACCCGGACGTGCCCCTGTTGGAATCGGGCTCCACATGTTTTAATGCATCTGATCTGGAATTTTAATGTCAGGATTGTACATTATATGTTATTTTGTTTGACTGTAAACTGCTTAGAGCATTCTGGGTGGATGGTATAAAAGTATAATGTACTAAATAAATAAATGAACCATTTATCTCATTATATTATAAATTCCTTTTTGAGAGTTAAATGCATGTGCAGAAGATTTCCTTAGTGACCTCCCTCCAGTTGTCAAGTCAAATTTGATCACCCTATAATTATATTGCCAATTGGCACCAATAGTGTTACTAAGGACTTGGTCTAAAATAGCACCTCCTCTTGGTGGTTCCTGAACCAGCTGCTCCATGAAGAATTGATTTCATCTAGAAAATTTGCCTCTCTATCTGAAGCTTAGATGAGTCACACTGTTCTCTGAAGTGCTCTGTTGGGGCTGCTAGGAGATGTATCCAAATGACTCTACGGTCCTCTGCTGCAGGACAGAGTGCAAGGCTGCAGCCTAGATGGGTCACGGTGTCCTCTAGAGACACTGCTAGGGCTGATTTCAATGAAATAGAACCGAAACAAAAGTTTTGGCTGAGAAATGGTTGGTCACATCCTGTACTCATAATTCACAACAGCCTGTAAGGAAGGGGGTACAAAGAGGGCGACACTTCCCTTTCGCTGGGATTAACTAAACAAAGACAAATGCATATCCATTTGAATTGTCTGAATTGTGTTCTATGGATGCCAGTGTATGACCCATAGGCACTGCAATGCCACTGGGGCTAAGGCCAGACCAAGTGCTTCTGAAATGAGGGAGCTTTGAGGTGGAGTCGGAGATTGGTTTATTTGGCCCCTCCGACCCAAATGGTGGTCTGCTGCCCCTGGTATGACCTATAGAAGCGCTTTTCTTTTTCTAATGTTTTCTTACCAGTGACCTGCAGTTACTTACATTGCACTAAAAGGGTTCCAGAGTGAAAGTGGAAAGGAATATGAAGCATCAAGAAAGTACATTTCCCCAGTGAAAATATATGCCCTTTGTTGGTATCCAAATATTCCAAATTAAATGCACTGTTCTGGGAATGTGCATTTATTAGAGTGCCTTAAAAAATTTGGTGCATGCAAACTCAATTTGATAGTCATTAACCTACACATTAAGGCATCTACAGTAATTTGCATGCATTAAAAAGTTCTAAAAAAGTTTTTAAAATAAAACAAATGTGTGAAATGAACTGAAAAAATGTCTGAATACTGTATTGTGAAAAGTCGTAAAATCCAAAAATGAAACTTTTTTTGCCTTTGTGTATCTCTACACTGAATATGTGCAGAGTGGGAAACAAATTTAAGAATATAACAGATTTTTTTGACTCATAGTTTTGTGGATACGGTGTGCTAAAATGAAAAGATAAGAGTAATCTTCCTCTTTCATAAAATCCTTCTTACTATTAGGAAATTATATAACCGAAACAAACTTTGGAATAATGATTTTACACTGTTTTCCACCCATTTTAAAAAAGACAGAGGTCCATATTCAAAAGATTTGTCTGGATAACCTTTTTAGTACTACCACTGTTATATATTTTCTTTATGATGGGTGCACCTCTTTTGGTGGATAACCTTTGTAGTTACCTGGCCATTTCAACTGAAAATCTGAATGAATAAATGTCTGGTCAACTCAGTAGTCACAGGGATGTGGTTATTATTTATTACAGTTGCTTATATACCGCACTATTCGGCATCAGCACGGTTTACAGTATAACAAAATGACCAAACACACATTCTGTTTGGTTTTACATAGAACAAGGGTATGAACTTGGATAACAGGGGAGGGATGAACTATATACATGAATTATATACATGAGATAGGTTACATGCATGACACAAAAGTCCTGTAACATGGTTGAATTGAACAATATGTAATGAGTCCGTTTCGAATACAAGAGACATTGTGAGAATGGGCTGTAAAAAGGCAGTATTTCTTAGGTGGTGTTATCTAGAATCATCGCTGGCTGGGTAGTATTGGAGGAAGAGGTGATGTTTGATAGCCTTCCTGAATTGGGTCAGGTCAGCAATGGCTCGAATGTTTGGTGGGAGTGTATTCCAATATTTGGGGTCGTAAAGACTGAAGGCCCTATTCGCTGTCGTGTTATTGCATTTAGTCAAGGTTTTCGGGGTTGTTAATAGATTTAGGGCTGTTGACCTCCTGGCTCTGTTGGGGGGCACTGTATGAATGAGATCAGTAAGTGCTGTGGAGGATAGGCGCTTGATGGCCTTGAATGAGAGGATTAATGTTTTGAAGATAATCCTTCCGTGTATAGGTAGCCAATGAAGCTGTTTTAGAATCGGAGTCACATGGTCACTTCTGGTGGCTCCATGGAGAATCCTTGCTGCAGCATTCATGGCTAGTTGTAGTGGGTTTATTGTGGCTTGCGGGAGACCTTGTAGGATGGAGTTGGCAAAGTCAAAGTGCGGTAGGATCAGAGCTTGGAATATGGTCCGGAAATCATCTGGTTCCAGTAGGGAACGCAGATGCCTGAGTGAACGGATTTTAAAATAGACCGCTTTAACAATGTTGCCTATATGGCATTTCATGTCCAGATGTTTGTCTAAGGTGACTCCCAGGTATTTTATTGTTTCTTTGGTTTGTAATTCTGCTTCCTTGACCTTTATATGTGTTGGTGGGGTAAAGTCTGGGTCTCTGGCGATGAACAGTTTGAATGGGCAGTGCTGATATGCGGCTGCTCTTTTACTAAATGCTGCTAACCGGTTAATATGTATTTTAGCATGCGATAACTGGTTGCAATAAATGCTAATGCGTGCGCATCATATGACACTGGAGAAGTTTTAGTGGCTTCACTGTCTGATGTTTTCAGTGTTTCTTTAGCATTGTGAGTGACACAGAAGATTGGAGAAGGGCTCATGTGGTCCCTTTATACAAAAGTAGAAGTAAGGATGAGGTTGAGAACTACAGGCTGGTTAGTTGAACCTCTGTGGTAAGTAAATTAATGGAAACGCTACTAAAACAGAGGATAATGAGGTTTCTGGAGTCCAAAAGATTGCAGGATCCAAGGCAGCATGGGCTTACTAGAGGCAGGTCTTGTCAGACAAATCTAATTAATTTTTTTGGACTGGGCAACCAGAGAATTGGACTGAGGGAGAGACTTAGATGGGCGTGTACTTAGATTTCAGTAAAGTCTTTGACAGTGTTCCACATGTGCCTTTTTCCAGTCCTCTGGGACCTCTCCCGACTCTAAAGAAGCATTGAAAAGGTCGGTCAGTGGAGCTGCTAGAACGCCCCCAAGTTCCTTCAATATTCTCGGATGTATCCCATCTGGTCCTATCCCTTTGTCTACTTTTAGTTTAGCTAGTTCCTCACTAACATATCTGAAAAATATCTTATCCCCCCATTTTATTGCACTGGCTATTTCTTCTTATTTATTTATTTAACAAGTTTTTTTTACCGCCCTGTCTTCAATTCAGGGCGATTTGCATTACAACTTGAACGTTATTTACAGTGAAAAGGTGAATTAACTTGGATAGGTATACATATAACATATGAACTTGGGTGAACTAATATACAGTAGCATTATACAGTGAAACATTAAATCTTTTGGGTTAGGTCCTACCTGACCAACAGACAACTGATCTGCACCAGTATTGCAACCTCCCCCCCTTCTGACAGCATCAAGGAGTACCCCAAGGATCTACGCTCCTTGCCATGCTCTTCAACATCTACCTTCAGCCCCTCTGCATGATAATACGCTCTCACAACATCAACTATCGTATCTACGCAGATGACATTATGCTTTATGGACCTATTATGACCACAAACCCAACAAACAATCATCTATCCAACTGCTTCACTGATGTCACCAACTGGCTCCAAAAGAACAGCCTAGCAATCAACCTTAAAAAACCCGAAGCCCTCTTTGTGACCAAGGACCAAACCTTCATTCCACCACCGCACCTCACCTTGGGTACCACTCAAATACAAGTTCAACCCCATATAAAATACTTGGGAATCATCATTGATCAAGCGCTTACATTTAAACAACAGATTGAAAAAACAGCTAGAACGATATACCTCAAAGCAAAGATGGTACAATGACTAAGACCACTCATTGACCCACAAGACTTCAGAACAGTCACGCAGGCCATGACGCTCCCCCACCTGGACTACTGCAATGCAATCTATCATGGACTCCCAGCCACCCACAAAAACCCTCTACAAACTGCCCTCAACACCACCGTAAGAATCATTCAAAGGATCAAGAAACATGATCGCATCACCCCAGCCTTGAGAGAGCTCCACATTCTGCCTCTGGAAGCAAGGATTAAATACAAATCTCTGTTACTTATCCACAGAGCCCTCCATCAAATACAGACCTCCCAGCTTTGGACTCTACTCCCTCATCCTACCCACTACAGACCAACCCGCCAGGCCACCAATAACACCTTCACTATCCCTCACGAACGAACAAAGTTCAATCAACAAGCCTGCAACAGGGCATTCGAACTGTATGCGCCCTCCCTCTGGAACTCCCTCCCCAACCAGATCCGGAACAACAGAGATCTCCCCACATTCAGGAAACAGCTAAAAACCCTCCTGTTTCGTGAATACCTTGGACCTGGTATGGACATCTCTCACTAACTGCCTACTCCCTGACATTCTCCCATTTCAAGCTGAAACTGACCTGCCCTACCAACTGAGAGACTCACGTTTAAAATCTAGTACTGTTACATTCTGTCTTGATCCTTAATGTTGGCCTCCCTGGTGCTGGACCCCCCCCCTCCTCTGCCACACTGATTACTGTACCCCCTCCCTTTTATGTTAATTCGCTTTGACCCGGTGAAAAGCAGGATATAAGTACAGCTAAATAAATAAATAAATAAAATAATAAAAGCGAAGCAGCAGTAAAACAGAATGGGGGTCACTCTGGTCTCTGTTTAGTATGTCTGGACATCTGATCTGGACATCCAGACCCACTAAATGGCTGGAACCCTACGTTAGTAGCCGAGCTCCCTGCATGTACAGGCCACTTGTGTGGGGAACTCTGTTCATGGGCAGGAGGAGGTGGGCTGGAGGAGGAGGAGGAGGAGCGAAGGCGGGCGCCAGGCAGGGCAGTGACCTCAGACGAACAGGGCCGATTCTGAAGTTGGCCCTATACATCTGGGGTCACACATTTAGATGGGGGACTTAGTCCACCTCAGAGGCATAATAACTCCCTCTGGATGCGTGTGGACAGCAGAGGCTGGTGGAGACAGACAGGTGAGGGGTGCAGGGGGTTCCCTGTGGCCCGACCCTGGCCACGGAAGACTGGATCGGTAGTCGGGCTACAGGGAAAAATCTTCTTGGGGGTAGCCAGTGATTGCAGCTTCTGAAGAGGGCCACGGTGCCATTGCGACAGGATGCCATGGCACTGCGGCTCCATTCAGGAGTCTGGCTGAATCAGCCGGGGAGTTTGTTGGACGTCCAGGCCCTGTTTCCAGTTCTGATTCCATGGGCACGTCTAACCCCTGTGGGATCAGAATTGGGTGCACGTCCTGATTCTGGGCACCCGGACTGACAGGGGACGTCCACATCAGCATGGATCTCAATGTGTCTATGCAAGCAAGTTAATTAGTTAAAAATAAATCATTTAAAACTGAACCCAGCAAAAGCAGAGGCTATTTGGTTTTGCTAGAGGGGTAAGCCTCTGCTGGTGAACCTGTCTACTGCCGGATTTAAAATAAGACCAGTGGAAGTAGTAAAATGTTTTGGCGTGGGGTTAAAAGCCGAGTTAATTTCTCTTGCACAGAGATCTGCAGTGCTATTCTCAGGGTTGAGTTTAAGATGCTGGTGCTCGTAGGCAGGACCAGAGAGCAGGAGTTTCTCCCTCAAAAATCATAGAGCACAGTCCAAAAGCAAGCAGAATCAGACTCCTTTAGTGCCTTTAAAATTTGTCATCTAGGCAGTTGCCTATGTTGTTTACTTCAAAATCCAGGCCTGGTGCCCTGTAGTTCATAATTCCTGGGATTTGTGATTTTATTTTATTTATTTTCTGTATGTTTTGTTCTTTTATTGTGCAACGTTTTATCTTGTTATGAACTATTTATGTAATTCATGGAGTACGTACAGGATCCATGGTATATAAGCATTTAAATAAAAATGTCAAATTCTCTCTCTTCCACTGCATTTAGAGCAAAAGGACCTGGCTATATTACTATATGTGTAGAGTAGCATTGATTACTATAATTCCATCTACCATGGCTGTCCAGGAACAGGAATAAAATGATTGCACTTATTGCAGAATACTGCAGCTGAGTTAATTCAAAGGGCTAAAATGTTCGACCATGTCACTGCAATTTTAATTGACTTGTATTGGCTACCAATGGCAATAAGAAGTGATTTCTATGGTTTTCATGTGACTCAATAGCACACGTTGCATTTTTTTGCAATGTTACATTTTAAATGCTTGAGAACTGGTTTGCCAAGATTTTTTTTTTGATGACGGTCTTAGAACCATCATTGAAAGACATGTGACTGTCAGGTACATAGACTATAACATTTAGGGGCATGTTTACTAAAGCTCACATCAGTAGCCTGTGTTTGCAGTGCAAAGTTAGCACAGAGGCCCTTGCTAATTTTTGGGGGCATGTGTGTCTGTCCCTTTGCCTTCAGCACATGGCACTGTACTAATTTTATTTATGTTCTCTTATATACCGCGCTATTCTGCATCAGTGCAGTTTACCTTGAACAAACTGAAATTACATTGAACAGGGCATTATAACTTGGAGATAACTATTTTACAGGGAACATGGGCTATGGAGGGTTAAGTGGCTTGCCCAAGACCACAAGGAGCACCTGTGGGACTAGAAACCCCAGTCCTTCTGGCCCAAGGTTGCTGTCCTCTAGTGGGATTTGAACCCCTGACCTTCTGGCCTGAAGTACCTTGCCCCAACCACTAGGCCACTCCTCCACTCCACTAGTAATGTTGAAGTTAGTTCAAACTTTTGCTGCCTGCATCCTCACTGCCTGTGGAAAGAGGGAAGGTGCTCACCTATTCTTGCTTAGTCTGCATTGGATGCCAATAAAAGAATGGATTCAATTTAAGATCCCAGTAATGCCACTGCCGCTCCATGCAGGAGCCAGGCTGGACTAGCTGGAGAAATGCTGGACGTCCGACCGGCCAGAATTGGGGCACGTCCTGCATGTCCAGGCCGGTAGACCCAATTTATGATCCCGTGGGCATGTCTTGCCCCCACAGGATCAGATTCAGGTGCTACTGGTGCATGTCCCGATTCCAACCGGCTGGACAGACGGGGGACGCCCAGACTGGAATGGGCTTCATCATCCATAGAAGTTTCTGTAAAATGTTGCATATCGTAAACATTGAAAAAGTCAGATGTCACACGTGCTAAGTATATTTGGCATGTTTGCATGTAAGAAACACACTAAAAGTGTTTTACAGAAGACTTTCTGCTGTGAAGTTTGTCAGGATTGTCACGACGCGACATCCAGCAGTAATCTGCCATCATTCTCTCATCCCAGAGTCCTTACTAACATTTTTCCATGGTCTAAATGTCTTGGTGAAGCCTCTTTCCCTGTTTGTTACTCACTTCTCCCACGTTTGGTGGAAAAAAGTGAAGATGTGACTGCATAAAGTGCATTTTCAATGATATGCATCAAATAACCAACGTACTCCATCTACATAATCTGGTGATTTGTGATCACCCAGAAAGTTTTCACAGATCCATTTAAAGGCTTGCCACGCTTCAAGTTCCAAAGCATCCAGGCATTTTACAAATGCTTCATCCTCCATCAGCTATCTTATTTGTGGCCCCACAAAAGTGCCTTCTTTCAATTTTGCAACAGTGATCTTTGGAAATCTAGAAACAAGATACTGGAATCCTTTTGAATTTGTTTGCGCCATTCTTTTCACTAAATTTTTCATTAAATCCAGTTTTATATGCATAGGAGAAAGCAAAATGTTTGTTGGATAGACTAATACAACATGACTAACCTGCTGCTTCCTGGATTATATGAAGTGTGATCAAAAAGTATCGAGACTTGTACAATAACAGAAGAAGTATAACACTGACAGCTATTGAACTCAGTCTCCTTCAAAATAGTCCCCTTCCAATAAAACACACTTCCTCCAGCGTTCCTGCCACTGCTGGAAACAATTTTGAAACGCCTCTTTCGTTATGCTGTGAAGCTGCTGTGTCAAATTTTGCTTAATGGTCTCCAAGTCATCAAATCTCCTTCATTTCAGTGGTAATTTCAGTTCTGGAAACAAGAAAAAGTCCCAGGGTGCGAGGTCAGATGAGCACAGAGGCTGACGGACTTGCTCGATTTGGTGTTTGGCCAAGAACTGCTGGACAAGATGTGATGCGGGAGCTGGGGCATTATCGTGATGAAGCAACTATTCACTACCATTCCTGTGCAACTCTGGCCTCTTATGACAAACTGCATCTCTCAAATGCAACTTGAATATACTACTCCTTATTGATGGTTTGGCCTTTTTGAGCATACTCATGATGAACAATACCCTGGTAATCAATGAAAACTGTGAGCATGACCTTCACATTGCTCTTTACCTGACTGGCTTTTTTGAGTTTAGGAGAGTCTGGAGTCTTCCATTGTGAGGATTGAGCATTAGTTTCTGGTGGGAGGAGTGGTCTAGTGGTTTGGAAAAGGTACTTCAGGCCAGAGGGCTGGGGGTTCAAGTCCCACCTGGGGACAGCAATTTCAGGACAGAGGGATTGGGATTTCTAGTCCCACAGGTGTTCCTTGTGTTCTTGGGCAAGCCACTTAACCCTCCATTGCCCATGTTCCCTGTAAGTATTAGCATATGTGTCTCATATCCCCTCATGTTAAATGTATCCCCCAATTGACCACTTTGACCTGGTGAAAAGCAGGATATTTATTTAATGTTCTTATATACTGCGCTCTTTCTCATCAGCGTGGTTTACAGTAAACATAAAGTGCTCACAGATAGCAACATGCTGTCGTGAGCTTACATGTAACAGAGATATAAATACAGCTAAATCATAAACCCATGATTCTTCACCAGTAATAATCTTTTTGACGAAATCTGAGTAATTTTCAATACATTCCAACAACTCCCTGGCTGCAGACAGTCAATCTTCTTTTTGGTCAGGAGACAGGAATTTTGACACGAGTTTGGCAGACACAAGTCTCATCCCCAAATCGACAGTAAGAATGGATTGTACAAACCCGAAACTGATGTCCATGTCCTCAGCAAGTTCCTTGATAGCTAGTCAATCGATGATTTGAGCATCTTGCGGATTGCACTGCTTCAGCGTTTTCTTCATTCCTGCCTGTAGATGGCCTTCCAGAACGTTCATCATTGTCAACACTTTGGCAGCCCTCTTGGAAATGTTTCTACCAGTCATAAACCTGAGCACGACTCATGCATTCATAGCCATACACTTGCTGTAACTTGTCATAAGTCTCTTTGAATGAATTCCAAATTTCTCTCAGAATTTGATGCAAATTTACTGTTCAATTTTTTCACTCATCGTAAATCTGATGAACTGCTTTTGCACAATACCAAACATCACGTCATTAAAAAAAGTACAGGTGTGCTACAGCCATGCTTCATTCTGCACATGTAGAGCACATAACTAGGTCACTGCATGCTTAATAGCATCGTGGTGCGATGTATTGTTATATAGTTACACAACAAGTCTCGATACTTTTTGATCACACCTTGTAGGCAGTTCTTAAAGGCTAGTTGTGAACAGCATAATGATCATTGACAGTGTGACTGTCCCAGAGGCAGGGAAAACAGCAATATTCAGTAATCCAACTTGAGTGCTCATCAGCATGCCAATAACCTTAAGATCTCTGCAAATCTTCCACTGGCAATTGTCATTGGGGATTATTCTGTGCTACAAATAGCAGGGATGAACGGCCCGATGGGACATCCATCCCTGCTATTCGTGCCGGCTCCTGCCCCCGACTAATTTCCCTGCCGGTTGTGCGGGGAAGTTAGATGGGGGTGGGGAATGGGCAGGCAGTGGGCCATCGCTGGCCCTGGACATGCAGGACCAATTCTAATGTTGGCCCCGTACGTCTAGGCCAGTGACATGTGTGGGGAAGGTATTTCACCTCCGAGGTGGAATAACTTCCCTGGACGTGTCTTAAATTAATGCCAGGCACGGATGGGGCAGGGGGGCCAGGGGACATTCCCCGCAGTCTGACCCTGGCCTTAGGAGACCAGATCGGGGGTCGGGCTGTTGGGAATAAACCCCTTTTTCAGGTAGCCAGCATCGTGGCTCCTCAATGGAGCGTGGTACCATGGCAACATGATGTCATGGCGCCGCGGCTCCATTGAGGAGCCTTGACTGAGTTAGCCAGGGGCAGTCCTGCACATGTAGGCCAGACTGAATTGCAGTTTAGACTGGATGCACAGAGGGGGTCTATGTGTGGGATGGAATTGGGCCCTAAGCGTATAGACTGGAGCAATATCTGCAAGTTATCATATGTCTCCTTGAAGTGGACAGAGTGTGCATTTGGAATAGATGGCTTTACATTGCTGTTATGAATAAGAATGGTCTTGAGGCTTTTTGTTGAAGAATCAATGAATAAGTGCCATTCTGTGAGAGGACTTTAAAAAGTCCATCAATATCATTGCAATAACACATTGGACCATCTACTTTAAAGAACGTTGCTAAATTACGATTGCATGTGTGATAGTGGCAAACGAGAACATTTTTTTGAAGTAAGTTCCTTCAGCCTTGAAGCAAGGAGTTCCGCTTTATTTTTTGAGAGTGCCAAGTCTCGTATAAGATCACTAAGCTCTTCTTGGCTGAATTTCTCTGGGTTGCCATCGCTTTCATCTGGCACTTAGTCTGCATCTTCTGACTCTAGGTTGGCAGCCACTTGCACCTTCATCTAATTCCATTTCATCTGGTACAGAAGATAACCTGTCCTGTGGAGGAAATGGAACAAGAAATATTTCATCATGTGGGGTTGGTTGCAATGCAGACATAAGATTTGCATATAAAATGTTGGCTTGATCTTCACAGAGAAACCCATGATATTAACCAGACAAAAATAGTAGAAAATGGCATCGCTGTTTCCCTTCCATTTAACCAATCACATAGTCTATTTGCACAGGCAGTGCAAATGATATGAGGCGCCCATAGCTTATCCTGGTCCCCAGTGGGCATCCAAGATATAACTTGTACATTTTACAAAGATCTGACATTATGGTATGACGTTGAGATACAGTAGCAAATGAACCACAAACATAACAAAAAACATTGGAATGATTTCTACACTCTCTTGGCATGATTATTTTATTTCTGATGATTTCTTCAGTATTATTATTACTAAATACATAATCAAAATAATTAACCTCAAAATCAAAATAAATATCAGTCAATATGGTAGAGTAATCACTGACACAGTTTATGCCAATTCGGCTAATATAGCAAAGCTTCTGATGCTATCATCTTTCAAAGCTAACGTGATACAATAAAAGCAAAACCGGTTTTGAACATTTATTTATTTATTTATGTATTTATTTATTTATTGCTTTTATATACCGCACTATTTAAAATCAGTGTGGTTTACATACAACAAAATTGTGCATAACAGTCGCCTGCTGAGCATTTACAGTAAAACAAGAAGATATAACTTGGGCTTCAACTGGGGAAACTATCTACATCTATATACATTTATCTGCAACATTTACAAGAGGAGATTAAGACTTACTGATTTCTGGCAGGGTGTGTGGTTTGTGTGGCTGAGATACTGGGTTTGGAGTAGTGTAGGAGAAAGAGGTGATGTTTTAGAGCTTTTCTAAACTGAGCAAGGTCTGTGATTGCTCGGATGGTAGCTGGGAGAGCGCTCCAGACGCTGGGAGCGTAGAACTTGAAGGCTCGGTTCTTTGTTGCCTGGTTGCATTTTGTTATCTCCTTGGGGACCTGTAGAGTATTAGAGGCGAATGATCTCCTTGCCCTGTTTGCTGGGGTAGGGTGGAGGAGGCCTGTTAGTGCAGTAGGGGATATTTTGTTGATGGCTTTGAAGGTCATCAGGACTACTTTATATGTGATACGGCAGTATATTGGTAGCCAGTGTAAGTCCTTTAATATTGGGGTGATGTGGTCCCTCCTGGAGGCTCCGTGTAAGAAACGGGCGGCTGTGTTCATTGCAAGCTGTAGTAGGTTTAATGTGTTTTTGGGTAGGCCTTGTAGGATCATATTAGCATAATCAAAGTGAGGGGTCACCATTGCCTGAAAAACTGATCTGAAATCATCTGGTTGCAGCAAGGGTCGGAGGTGTCGTAGTGTCCGTAGTTTGTGGTAGACCTGTTTGGTGATGTTGCTGATATGTGCTTTGAAGTCGAGTTGTTGGTCTAATGTCACACCTAAGTAGCGGATGCTAGGTTTAATTGGGAGTTCTGCATCTCTTGTCTTTAGAGACGGTGGTGGTGGTGAGAAAGCTTGATTTCTGGTTATGAACAGAATGTCCGTCTTGTTGAAATTTATTTTGAGGCTCTGTGAGTGTAGCCAGTCCATTACAGCATCGAAGCATTTTACTAGTTGGGATAAGTCTGGCTGCTCAATCATGAATGGGGTGAACATTGTTCATCGTAGGTTATCTAATACACATGAAATTATTTGTGATGATTTTTTGATGTTTACCAGTGATGAGAGCAATTTCCAAAAGCCATTCACTCAGTTAAGTTGGCTAAAATTTCCCATCATCCCTGTGGAAGAAATGATGCACTGATCATTCTTTGCATTTGTTTGGTTGTCGGGGCCTCTACTGTTTTGCTTTAACTGCAGCTGTACTTTGTTGCCTCCTCTGTGTCACTGCCTAGTATGCCTAATGGTTAAGTCGGGCCTGATCTTGATTTTGAGCCTAAGCTAGGTGCCAGATTTGCCTATGCTAGGGTCAGGCCTATTATAGACCACAAACCGGAACTGGCCTGCTGGTACAAAGGTTAGCCTGCCACTTAACATCAAGAAAAAATTGTAGATGATCTGTGAAGCCCATCCTGTGGCCCATGATTACCTAACTGTGACCCACTACTGATGTAGATCCCACTGGCCAGTCCATTTTTAATGATGTGCAAATACCTTCCAGGTCAGAATGATAATGTTTTAGAGATATCTTCATCAGTGGCAGGCCATAGATAGGTGAGAACAGACTGTAAGAGGGACTTTATGGACCGTTTACAATTTTTTTTATTGATGCTAGATGGCGGGCTAAAATGTTGGTGAAGATGGCAGCAGCAGCATTGGTAGCCGTGAGTATGTGTTCATGGGCAATTTTCTGTGATTGACTTCATATAGTGTGAGGACTGTATTGGGAGCTATGACTGGGTTGGGGGAGCCTCCTTTCTGCTGCTCCTCAGACCACATGGGCTCCCCAAGCAATCATTTCATTTATTTATTTAACAATTCTTTTATACCGCTTTTCAGATTTATCAAAGTGGTTTACATTGAACAACGATAGTGACATAGAACATAAACATTTGGAACAGTCGTTAACATGGAACAGGTGTATAATATTACATCTAGTAAGTATTTAACTGCGCAGTGCTAACTTGCCATTCTTATAGAGTGAGTGGGGCTAAGGGAGTATATATACAAGAAGGGAATATACAAGTAGGGAATTTACTGGATAGAGTTGTGCCTTGGGCTAGGTAATGGGCCGGAACGATTCCTGGAATAGAAGTGCTTTTAGTTTTTTTCGGAAGTCTGGAGTCGCATAATGTAGGGCCGTAGATGGAGAATGATCTCTGACATAAAGCTTGGGTGCCAGTAGTTTATAGCTTTGGTATTTCAAGTAAGTTTTGGTTTTGAGATCTTCTAGATCTATTGTCAGGGGTCTTCTTGATGACAGAATGTAGGCAATCAGGTGCCATGTTGTGTATGGTTTTAAAGGTAATCATAGCCCCCAATGTGGCCCTCAAATAAAAATGTTCACCCACCCCTGGCCTATGCATTAGTTCTGCCATGCCCAAGATAATATAAATATTAGGGAATATGAGTTTGCAGGGAAAGGTAAAAGTTCAAGGAGAGTTAAAACCAAAAAGAAAATATGGAAAGAATAATCTTTGCCACTGATCCTAGCAGGTTCCGCGCCTCATTCCTAACTGCATTTCTAAACTTAGCTAATTCTGTTCATGTATTTAGATTGTTCAGTTTAAAGAATATTTCTGAGAAATTTTCCAACAAAATGTAACGCAGGGACTGTCTTTAACTTGTACATGTACAGTGCTGTGTACACCTTTTAATAGTAGTAGTAGTTGGTTTGTGCTTGCTTTAAACAAATTTTCTTTGATTTGTGGGCATTTTTTGTGTTTGTTTTGATTATTTGTCCATTTCTGTGAGTACTGTTTGCATGCAGAAGGGGAAAATATTTTCAATCAATTGTATACATGTATTTTGGTAGGTATAGGCATAACAGGGCTGGTCCCAGAATTGGTTCCAAGTGTTGGAATCCTAAGCAAACTGTATGCCTTATGCCCCCCTTGGCTGTTTAGTTTTGAATGCCCTGCTCTTGCCATCCCCCAGAAGCTACCTCCCTAGGTGACTGCCTCATTTACCTAATGGATGAGCCAGCCCTGAGGCATACCCAAGTAATTTGTCTGCACGTTTAGTTTTCAGGCACCTGTATGAATCAAATCAACTGCGATGAATGCATGCCCCTATTGTTTATTAAATCCATAGTGATTATATTGACATATGGGTAATATTCTTAACCAGTCCCAAACCTTTGCAAGTGCAGGAAATGCTATATCTGATGATAACATCCACAAAATCCAGAGTTAACGAGTCACCCTGTGGAGTCAATGATTAAAACTTAAGAGGGATTATATCACATGTTTTTTCAGTGCATCCACATATAAAAAAATGATGTCATGTGAATGCAGGAGATAAGAGCACCCAGAGTGAAATCCTTAATCAGCACAATTCAGGAGTAGGGCTACCAACAAAATGCTTTAGTGACTGTGAACCAGTAACTCTACTAACATCTCACCTCAAAGAATCTGGGCCAGAACATTAATTACAGCAGGTGTAGCAAGAAGTCAGAAAGATATATAGCACTGCAATTATTTAGATTATAAAGTGAACATGTTTTGGGCACAAAGCACGGCATAAATAACACAAAGGCTCTAACAAAAAACACATTTGAGCCCTAAGAAAAGCCTAGGGATAACTGATGGACCCCATCTTTGACCGATGAAGAAACAGTGAAAGGGCAGATAAGGTTAGGAGCCCGTGAAACAAATGTTCCCCTGTTGACTAGCCCAAGTTCCCGAGACTTGCAGCCTTTTTACTAAAGTGTGGCAGTCTTCCAGTTGCTGTACGGTAATTGCCAATGTTATCATGAGATAAAGGCAAAATCTCTGCACTAACAATTGGAAGTGTTCCATTACCTACCCATGTAGGAAATGCTGAGAAAATGTTCTTAGCACGGGTTAACAGAACAATAGGCTATGCAGATTCACTTAATATCACCTATTGACATGACTTTGAAATCTGTGTTTGCTGTGATAACAATTCATTTGCCATGCCCATTGTCTGCCAGTGTGATAACAAGCCCCTAAATAAGGTGCGAAAAATGGGACTAATCTGCAGATATTTTAATGTCTATGCTAACGGGGGAATAATGAGCTGATTGGCTGTTTCTGCAGTAATTAACTAACAACTGCAACTAATTCATAATGCTGCCACTATCCTGTTGACCAACGGCCCAGGACCGGTATAAACATATTAGGCACCTTAAGTGAATGTGCCCTACCTCAGTTATCTTTTAGGCTTGATAATGGAACTTAACAATCATGATCACCCCAACGCTATTCCTTCCAGAATGATCCTGTTTGAATGTATAAATGGATATCATCCTTGTAGACATTAAGGGAGTCATTCTGAGGCACGAATAGCGGAGATGGACGTCCTGTTGGGATGTCCATGCCCGCTATTCATGCCGTTTCCAGGGTCCGACTATGTTCCCCGCATGTTGTGCGGGGAAGGTAGATGGGGGCAGGAAATGGATGGGAAAGAGGCGGATCAGGGGCAGCGTTGGGATGGGTACTGGACGGTCGCCGGCCCTGGACATAGAGGGCCGATTCTAATGTTGGCCCTGTACGTCTGGGGCCGGTGACTTACATGGTGAACTTATTCCACCTCGGAGGTGGAATAAGTTCCCCTAGTTGTTGGGGGACGGCGGGCCCAAGGCGCGGATGTGGCAGGGGGGAACCGAGGACATTCCCCACAGCTTGACCCTGGCCTTAAGAAGCTTGATTGGGAATTGGGCTATGGGGAATTCACTTTTAAAGCTAGTGGCGGGGGATTGTGGCTCTTCAATGGAGCCACGGTGCCATGGCAACCAGATGCCATGGCACCATAGCTCCATTGACAAGCACTGACTGAGTTAGCCGGGGAAGGCCTGTACTTGCAGGCTGGACAGAATCAGGGTCCTGGCCTGCACGTATATGCCTGTTTGTGATTCCGATCCCGCTGGGCTAGATGTGTCCTGCTGGATCGGAATCGCAACTCCCTCTGTGTGTCCGGTTCTGGTCGGACGCACAGAGGGCCCAGAGGTATGGAATGGAATTGGGCTCTAAATGTTATTTCACTTGGGGCAGTTTCTCCAAATGGGTTAGTTATGTGCATCTTAGATACTCCTGTACTTGCAACCACCTCCTATAATGCTCATTATCTATTCATAAACAACCAGACATATCCTCCTTCCATATCACCTTAAATCAGGAGAAAAAGACCTTAGGATGGCTCAAATCCCACCATGCAGCAATACAAAATTACCGTAGGGGAAAGCAAGATACATCACTGGTCTTAAAAATACTCCTGTTTAAATAGTCATTTAATAATATAATTCAAATAATAAAAGTGATAAAGTGTGAATGAAATTTCATTCTTTGCTTTAATTATTGTTTGATAACACAGGTACACTACCAAAAAACTGCCTTCAGTTTTGCAACTGATTCCTATAGATTTTGGGGTGCTGAATCCAGGAAAAATAGCCAAAATGTTCCATCACGTCACGTTTTCTTGCAAAATTAGATTTCTTACCCATATAAGGAATGTTCACATAATTTCTTTTTAGCCGACTGCAGTTTATTTTCTTGGCCCAAAATAGAGGTTGTAATGGTTAACTAACTAGAAACACTCCCTCATGATATTTTAGAGTGTTTTGTATTCATTTTATACATTAACAGGACAATTGGGAGGCGGGGAGCTAAATCCAGTACTCGCGCATGTTCTTTCCTGTTCGCCTCGCCTCGTTCGCTCGCTCAAACACGGTGGTTGCGACATGAACGTTCCTGTCAAATTTCAGTTTCTTGCAAGTTCATTATTACCTTTTGTTTGCTCAGTCGTAATCCAGCTTTATTCCGAAGTGGTTCACTACAGTTGTAGTTTGCAGTGCTGTGTATTTCTGATGGCTCACAGAGCCAGAGGTTGCGTCAACTCTCCGGACAGTTTTTGTTTTATTTGTGGGGAATATACCGTGAAAAAGCAGCAGAGGAACATTTCTGCATTTATTTAAAAAGTATATTTCGCCTATTTCGGTTTGAAGTTAGGCGATCAAGACAAACCGTGGGCTCCTCACAAAGAGTGCAAGACATGTGAGGAAGATCTACGCTTATGGATGAAAGGTAAAAAACAAGCATTTCGTTTCAGAATACCTATGATGTGGCGTGAACAAAGAGACCACAGCAGTGACTGCTATTTTTGCTCTTGCATTGTGAAAAGATACAACTTAAAAAATAAGAACGTAATAAGTTACCCCAACCTTCCCTCAGCAATTAGGCCTATGCCTCATAGCAACGAAGTACCTGTGCCTGAACCACCAAAATCTTTGGATCATATTTGTGTGGACGGTTCTGATCATGATGAGACTCATCAGATGGCTTTTCCCGATGAGTCCAGTACTTCCGAGTTTGAAACTGAACCAGATCCGAAACCTGAACTTTTCTCTCAAGCTGAATTGAATGATTTAGTCCGGGATTTAGGACGACTCCCAAAAGATGCTGCCCAACTGCTAGGTTCTCGGCTTAAACAGAAAAATCTATTGTCACCAGGAACAACTTTTTATTGGTACCGCAACCGCGAGACACAATTTTTGAAGTATTTCAGCAAAGAGGAAGATTTGGTATTTTGCAACGATATATACGGAGTGATGGAAAAGTTTAAACTCAAGTATGATCATGCTGAATGGCGGCTGTTCATTGATTCGTCAAAAGACAGCATAAAAGGTGTTCTTCTTCATAATGGCAACACATTCGCTTCAGTTCCTATTGCTCACTCTGTTATTCTCCAAGAAAAATATGAGAATTTGGCCCTGATTCTTCAGAAGATTCGTTATGATGAGCATAAGTGGATGATTTGTGGAGACTTTAAAATTCTATCCATGCTATTAGGGCAGCAATCCGGTTTCACCAAATATCCCTGCTTCCTTTGCTTGTGGGATAGCCGGGCCCGCGACCTACACTGGGGGAAAAAAGACTGGCCAATTCGGGAGTATTTGAGACCCGGTGAGAAAAATGTTCTTCATGAGAGCTTGGTACCTCGTGATAAAATTCTATTACCACCTCTCCACATTAAGTTGGGTCTCATTAAGCAATTCATCAAGTCCCTTCCAAAAGATGGTGAGTGCTTTCGGTACCTTTGCTCAAAGTTCCCCCGACTTTCTGAAGCAAAGCTAAAGGAAGGAGTGTTTGTTGGCCCTGATATAAGGAAACTCATTTCAGATGGAGCATTCGCTGAAACGATGTCTGAGAAGGAAAAAGAAGCCTGGGATTCCTTCAAGGATGTTGTTCTCAAATTCTTGGGGAACAGGCGGGATGAGAACTATAAGGATATTGTTGCCAGGATGCTCAATGCCTTCAAAGAACAAGGCTGTAACATGAGCCTGAAAGTCCATTTCTTGCACTCCCATGTGAACTACTTTCCCGAAAACTTGGGGGCGTACAGTGAAGAACAAGGTGAAAGGTTTCACCAGGACATCAAGGACGCAGAGAGAAGGTACCAAGGAAGATGGAACACCACTATGATGGCTGATTTCTGCTGGTTGCTGCTGCGGGAAACCCAGATGAAAAATACGCCAAGCAGCGCACCAAGAGAAGCATTCGGGGGAAGAAGAAACGGGCCCACCAGGAGATTGATTGACCCAAGAATGACTTTAAAATCTAAACTGTGTTGACAAATATCGTGTTTTTACTAAACTTTGAAATAAAAATTTGCTAGTTATTACCACAGTGTCGGATCTCATTTATTAGAATTTTATTTTCACACCATCGGGTGTTTGTCTTCATGTATTGCAATGGTGCGGTTTGCGTTTTCTATTCTTACATACATACCTGTACAACATTTTTTGCACATTTCTTTGCTTTGCTTTGTGTCTAACCTCGCTCTTATATGCTCAATGTTTGTGCACATGTATGTGGCTGTTTTAAGTGCAGACAATTTTGCTACCATCACAGTGTGTTTTGTTGACATTACTCTATTCTTATGTGCTGCCTTGTTACAATTTTCTTTATTCTTATTTGAATAACTACTAAACAATTAGTATAAAGAATTCATCCAAGAAACTTTTATCTTGATCGCACTCAATCTGAAACGTTCACCTCAAACTGCTAACCCAATGTAGCAAAAAATCTGTACGTGATGGAGCAAATTGGTTACCAGATTTGGATTCAGCACACCAAAAAACGTAAAAATCAATCGAAACATTAGAGGCAGTTTAAAAAAAAAATTGTTTAGTGTACCTGTGTAATTGATTATGAATAGATAATGAGCATTATAGGAGGTGGTTGTGAGTAGAGGAGTATCTAAGGTGCAGTTTTGTTTTTTTGTATTAGTGTAGCCTTAGAGCACTGTTTTTTTTGTTTAATCAGTAATTAGTTTTGTGCATACCATGACGGTCGTGAACCTTCACTTCTAAGCTAGGGCATGTGGAGTATGATCTCAGTCTTTCAAATTTACTGCTAAGGCTTGGCATAGTACTTGTATCGTGCAAAAGAGAGCATCCTGCTGGACTTCGTAAGATGTAACATGTATGGGTAATTGTGCTTGTAAATTCTTTTTTATTAAGCCTTTGACACTCAACATGATGGGAAATATTTCTTTTATCTTTCTGCCACATTTTCTTGGTCTCTGACTGCATTTCTTGGTATTTCAGGATCTTCTGCCTCTCCACACGATTCACAGAGTAGTCACTTGGAAATGACACCTCTTATCGATGCCGTTCTGGTGTTTTTCTCCTTAATCACTATATCCAGCTTCTTCGCATCCAGCTTTTTTTCGGTCAGAATGGGAGTATCCCAGGTGATCATAACCTCCTCATTCTCTGTAATTCTCTTAGAGTCATGATCACAGTGCTTTCCGGGCACAGTGATGTAGTGCTTACAGAGTTTCCAATGGATGAAGTGCACTATTTTATCATGTCTTTCTGTATAGAAATTTTCTGCCATCAGAATTTCACACACTGGTCAGTTCATAGAGTGAAGAATTCTGTCAAAATTGCCAAACAATCACTCAAACAGAAACAAAAATTGTTAAATTTAATTCATCAGGTTAATCTTCTTATTACTGTTCTTTATTAATTGTATATTTTTTTACCAAAACATAAAGGAGGTTTCAGACTCGTATGGCATTTTTTTAAGCAGAAAGATATCTAAATGCTTATGCCAGCTTGCATCAACAACCATTCTTTACATCACCACAGTCATTGAAAATACCAATCAAAAAAAGCTTAACTGCTGATTTCTTTCACAAGACTGCGTAATCAAATACTCTTCCCGATCTATTGAGTGTGCATTATAATAGTTTCTGTTTTTTGTTGATAGAGTTTCACGCCCCTGATGAAGCTTTTATGAAGCGAAACGCTCAGAAGGCACCACAGTGAGGCGTTGGGGAAAGTAATAGATCTGGAAGAGCATCTGATCATATATACTTTGGATCAGAGGCTCTCAACCAGTCCTCGGGACACACCTAGCCAGTAAGGTTTTCAGGATAACCACAATGAATATGCATGAGAGATATTTGTATGCATTGGAGGTAGAGCATGCAAATCTCTCTCAAACCTGACTAGCTAAGGGTGTCCCAAGGACTGGTTTGAGAATTGTTGCTTTGGAGGAAAGGCAGAAGAGGGGAGCGATGATAGACATTTAAATACCTCCATGACCCTCTTTCAATTGAAAGGAAGCTCTGGAACAAGGAGTCATAGCATGAAAGTGAAAGGGGATAGACTCAGGAGTAATAAGGGGAAACATTTCTTTATGGATAAGATGGTAGATGCATGAAACAGGATCCCAGAGGAATTCAAGAAAGCATGAGACAAGTGCAGAGGATCTCTGAGGGAGAGGAAGGAAATGTAGAACTTAATAGTTATTATGGATGGGCAGACTGGATAGACTGCATGGTCTTTATACGAGGTGTGACAAAAAAGAAATGAGACTGTCCCATAAATGTTTTATTACAAAATCTACAGAGAAATTACACATTGTCCCCTTGAAAGTAATTCCCCCCAGAGTTAATGCACTTCTGCATTCACTACTGCAATGTACAGAAGCACTCGGTAAAGTCCTTCTCCTTGAGGTCCCTCAGCTACCTCGTCACAGTGGCCTTGATCTCTTCTACAGAGGCAAAATGAGTTCCTTTGAGCACAGTCTTCAGCCTGGAGAAGAGCCAGAAGTCACACATTGTGAGATCTGGGGAATAAAGAGGGTGGTCGAGAGCTGTGATCTGTTTGTTGGCAAAGAACTGCCTCACACTGAGAGCAGTGTGTCGGACGCGTTGTCATGGTGGAGCAGCCATGACTTGTCTCTCCACAGAGCTGCCTGCTGTGCTGAACTCGGTCATGGAGGCGATTGAGGACCTGCTGGTAGAAGTGCTGGTTGACTGTCTGACCCTCAGGCACAAACTCATGTGGACCACTCCCTTCTGGTTGAAGAATGCGATCAGCATGACCTTGGTCCTTGATTTGGACATGTACACCTTCTTGGGTCTGGGTGACAGTTGAGTCTTCCACTGCAGGCTCTGTCTCTTGCTTTCAGGGTCGCACTGGAAGACCCAAGTCTCGTCTCCTGTGATGACTCGGCCAACAAACTCTGGAGCTTCTCTGATCTTCTCTAGCAATTCTCGACAAACATTGACCTGGTGCTTCTTCTGGTCGTCTGATAAAAGCTTGGGCACCATCTTGGCTCACACCTTCGACATCCCCAGTTCCTGCACCAAGATGGTCCGCACTGACTCCCTGTTCAGGCTGAGCTCCTCAGCTATCATCTGCACCATCAATCTGCGATCACTCCACACCAGCTGGTTCACGCTGTCATTGTTCTCAGCCGTCTTTGTCGTGGAAGGCTGTCCTGACTTGGGGGTCATCCTCCACCTCTTCGCGGCCAGTCTTGAAGCATTTGTGCCACTCGAAGACTCGCGACCTTGACATTGCATCTT
Source organism: Ichthyophis bannanicus (assembly GCA_033557465.1). Lineage (NCBI taxonomy): Eukaryota > Metazoa > Chordata > Amphibia > Gymnophiona > Ichthyophiidae > Ichthyophis > Ichthyophis bannanicus. The sequence continues at coordinate 1,810,695,750 of CM066031.1, read as the reverse complement.
CTCCATAAGCCTTTTGGAGAAGTTGGAGACAATCAGTTGGGCCCTTCTTATGTGAGTGGGATAGCCGAGCAAGGGATTGGCACTACTTGCGGAAGGAATGGAATCGCAGACAAAATGTAACAGTTGGAGAGAAGAATATCCAGCACCCAGCTCTGGTTGAGGCTCACAAAATCCTGCTACCACCCCTTCACATCAAACTAGGTTTGATGAAAAACTTCGTGAAAGCCATGGACCGCACTTCGCCAGCATTACGATACCTGCATGAAAAATTCCCTCAGCGAAGCAAAGATTAAAGAGGGAGTTTTTGTGGGTCCTCAGATTCGAGAGCTCTTCAAAGATGACCGGTTCAACAACTTGCTGCAGGGTGATGCGAAACAAGCATGGAATGCTTTTCGCCTAGTGTCAACAAACTTTCTCGGGAATGATAGGGCAGAAAACTACAAGGAACTAGTAGAAGACATGCTGATGCAGTATCAGATACTTGGCTGCAATATGTCTCTAAAGATCCATTTCCTTGATTCCCATCTCAATTTCTTTCCTGACAACTGTGGTATGGTTAGTGATGAACAGGGCATACGTTTTCACCAGGATATCTCAACGATGGAGCAAAGATACCAGGGAAAATGGTCCACTACAAAGCTGGCTGACTACTGCTGGACACTCCCCAGAGAAGCTCCCGAACAACTGTACAAGAAACAGGCGAAAAAAATTTAAGAAGTAGTCTATGACTTAGTTTTTTACAGGTATTAACCGAAGGTCTATTATATTTACTATTGACATGTATTTCGTGATGTAAACATTAATTCTTGTAGATTACAAAAAAACTAGAGCCAACATTGCAATTTCACTGTCCTATTCATGTTCAGCATATTGTGGCGCGCGCGGCCCCACTAGGCGGTCACCTAGTATGGATGGGCGTCCATCTTGTATCCCTTTATCTCAAAGGTGTAGTTGTGTATTTAAAGTAGACCAAGTGGATGTTAAAGCACACAGGAATTTTATTGGGTTCCTCTAGGTAAGCTTGGTAACAGTCTTTAAAGAAGCTTTCACACTCAGCAAAAGAAACAAGGATAATTTTCTCCAAAATAAAGTAAATGCAAACGGTGTGTTTCAGTGGAGTTATTTACAACAAACTTCTTTCCCTTTTCCTTTAAGAGATTTCTTACCTAAGAATTAACAATGGTACTTGTAGCTAAAGCATACAACCAAGATCAGTAATGCTGCCAGCTCCCTTTTAGCTGCTTGCAATTAAAACAGTCCTCAGCTGAGTAGCACAGAACTTGATTGCACTATCCACTTTCCTTTAGCAGGCAACCATGTAATTCAACATAAGATTCCTTTCTCTCTTTCACTCTTCCAGCTGTAACAAACTGGCAACTGCTTTCTGAACTCTTCCTAATAATTGGCTACCTTTACTCAGCAGCAACACATACAGCACATTCCATTTCAGAGCAGGTGGAGCCCGGGTCATCCTCCCTACAATCCACCTCCATGCTTTCTTCTGAGCTGCCTGATGAGGAAACTTGGAAACGTTCAGGTACTTTAAAGTTTATGTCTTTTAAAAGCTTAAACAGCCTATCCCATTGCACTGCCCTCCCTTCCATTGGAAGAACACTAGCAGGCTTTTCTTGTTCAGCTTTCTTTATAAAACCCTTCTTTCTGTTCTGGGTTTTTCCAGGTATAATCCTCTCCTCAGAATCTGAGCAAGAGTCATAAGCATTAGCTTTCTCTGTTTTCTTTCTCCTACCATGGAGCTTTACTGTGGGAGTTTCACAGCTGGGGCTTCTGTTGGCTGTAGCTATCTCTGCCTCAGAGCTACTCAGAGAATCACTGCAGGATTTCCTCCCAGCTTTCTTGGGTTTCCTCTGCCTGAAGACACGCCTTTCTTCAGAGGAGTCTGAGCCCTCCTGTCTTAGCTTCTCCACCACCAACCTTCTGTCTCTCTCCCTCTTGCCACTGTGTTTGGTCCTCTCCTTGGAGCGTTGTCTGCTGCTCTCTTGGCTGCAGCTCTGGCTGCCCTTGTTCTTGCCTTTGCTGCCACTCTTCTCCTCACCCTTCTCTGTTTGCTCAAACTTAAACGTTGGGCAGGGTACCTCCCCTTCTGATTCCACCCCCATGTATCTCCTATCCTTTCCTAGGGTTGCCATGGAGTCTGGGTGGGGCTTTAGCCTAGCTTTACAACCGTGGTTTCTTTCACTGCCTTTACTTTGATATGTGTGTTCAGGTGCGCCCATCCCCCGCAAAGGGGAAAAAGTCCCTTTTTCCTTTGTTTCCCCCGGCTGGGCTACACTCTCCTTACCACAATATAAAAATTGATAAGAAATGACTATTTTTATTTCAGTAACATGACTTTTGTAAAATTTTGTTGACCAGTGTAACCCTCACAGATTACCAGAACAGTGATCCTCCGAAGCATTATCACTTATGATCAATGGAGGCTGTTACTGGAGTGGAGGAGTAGCCTAGTGGTTAGTGCACTGGTTTGAGAACCCAGAGACAAGAATTCAGTTCCCACTAGCACTCCTTGTGGCCATGGGCAACTCACTTAACCCTCCATTGTTCAGAAAAATCCAAGTTATTAATGTACATTTACCAAGTTTAAGTTACAATATAAACTGCTTTGATTGAAATGATAAAGCAGTATAAAAAAAACTGACAAACAAATATCTGAGGCTGTACACCATTTACTGAAGTGCTTCTCTTACTCACTTTTAAAAGGCCTTATATTCTGGCCCCCTGTTACCTTAAAGACTGGTTATCTCCCTACATTCCTACTGGATCTCTTAGATCAGAAAATGTGGCTCTTTCCTTATTTGTTCACAGTTTTATTTGCCTTTAGTATTTTTATGATCAATTCACAAGCCACTGTAGGTTTTAAGAGTTGTTCTGAGATTTTACGTTTTATTGCTCTTTATATAAACACTCGGTGAAGGAAAAGAAGAGGGTCTTCCGCAGGAGATACAGTGAAACAAAGTGGAAGCCAGAAACCATGGCCAGACACAAAGAGGTGGTAAAAAAGTCTCTTTATTTGCAGACCCAACTCAAAGGTTTCGGCCAGGGGCCTTCTTCAGGGGTCTAAAAACAGACACAAACATTAAACATAAAAATAAAATGTAAAAATACAGAGGTTGGATAACAACAATAATAAAACAATGAAACATCCTCATTTGTAACATAGAAATAAAATACATTACCATGGAAGATAAGAGACAACGTAAAATGGTGGACCAAACCACTCTTCCCAATCTACAGAAGAGTAAGTAAAAACATACAAACAACATTAAATATAATTCCATATAAACATACTGAAAATATAATATGTGCAATAAGACTAAAGAGAAATAAAAAATGCATTTCATATAAGAAATGGTCTAAAACCAGCAGCAGATACTAAATTAAAATAAGGCATTTAAAATGAAAACAAAGAACAGTAGGGTATATATGAAAAAATACAAAGAAATAAATTAAAAAATACAAATAAATTGTGTATAATGAACCCATGGGTAAATGATATAGAACATAACAAAAAACATTACATTAAAGTGACTTTCTCATTGGAAAGGAGGAAGGAGGAAAGAAAACAAAAGTGTCTAAGAAATATCAATATTGATGACCAATGTCATAAAAGAAATACAGTTCATAGTGAAACCGAGCTGACAAACAACAGCAGGTACTAAGTTAGAATGTAAGGGATTTAAAAAATGGAGGGGCAATAAGGTACATATAAGAAAAAGTGAGATACATATAGAAACTACATATAAGATGTGCATTAAAACCTGTGATGTAGCAGACTCTTATGAAGCAATGGAAACTGATAGTGATCTGGTGGAGAGAGCAGGTACTGCAGGGGAATGCAGGATTTTCTCTGAGAGGAAAAAAGAATGCAGAGCTAATCAGGAACCACTCCTCACTTCAAGGCAGGTGAGAAGCCAAGTCCCTGATTGGGCACACCCAAGAAGGAGGCAGGCAGGCAGTGCAGCACTCAGCTAGCTTGTTAAAAACCCAGAAACAGAAACAGTTAGACAAGCCAGGGAAGCAACGAGAGGACCACCAGGATTGGGAAGAAGGACACAAGCACCTGGACGAGGACAGGTCAGATGACCAGGAACAGGAATCGTGGGAGAGAGAACCACTAAGCAGCTGTGATCCAAGAAGGAGCAGACAGGAGCTGGGAGACTCAGGGGCAGAGAAAGGTTTCTGGAAGCAGAAGAATTCTAAGGCACTGAGAGACCCAAGGCTGCAGCTCAGGAGTTTAAAGGACCCAGAAGAACCTTGGAATAGGAGGCAAAGGGATAAGGAATTACCCTGGAAGAAGCCCAAGCACAAGGTATCTGGTGGGAGTGGCACGGCTAGCAAACTTAACAGTGGAAAGCCAGAAAGAGTGAATTTTAATTGTGAAAGACAGGATAAAGGCAGAAAGTTTGATACTAACTGGTTAAGTCAAGAAAAGCCTGACTGTTTTCCTTTTAACACTCTGAGAGACTCTCTAACCACAGCTGAAGCGTTTTACCCTGCACTGCCATGTGGAGATAGGTGGGGGAAGGGAAATGCTTACACGCTGAAATGTTGTCCAAGTGAAAGCACTGATAATTGCCTAGAGATAAGAAATACAAACAAGCATTTACCTGAAGGAGGATTTGCTCAGCCTAGCTCAGAAATACACAGGCTGAATTACTTCTCACTGAATTCAGAGAGTTCCTTAAGAGCAGAGCAGTTTCTACTCAGAACGTAGCAAAGCCATTGATCAGCTGGCAAGAAGAAATGCCTTTAATTTCTTTGCCATCTACGGAACAGGAAGTCCCGATGGATTGCTCTACTTGTATGATTCCAAAGGACATTTAAGTGATTTGCTTGCCAGTGTTGTATGTAAGAAAATAGCAAAGTTACCTCACTGTTTGCTGTGATAAAAAAGCTTATGTGAAGGGAATAAGTGGAAGCATATTCTGTGCAATTCAGGAGCAGTGCTGGTATAAGAGTTTTCTGTTACCTTAATGAAAAGGAGATCACATGACAGGTGAATGTGATCAGTAATGGACATTCAGTCAAGCAGTGAAAAAAGTCTTGTTTAAGTTCAGTTTCTCAACATTGTTTTGTGCCATATTATTTCATTTACGTCTGCTGCATTTGAACTGCGAAAGCGGGAAATAAACCTCAGAAAAAGAAATATTCTTTGCCTTGCCTTATCACTTGAGCACCAACACAACTACAACATTAACCCTCAAGGGCATTCAAGGCCAGCCCTTCCCTTAACCCTCAAGGTCCAGGGAGTGGGTGGGTGGCAAACCATGGACAGTATGTAAACCCAAAAAGAAAAGCGAGTCATAAAATTGTATCAGAATAATGAGAGAGGTGAAAAAACAAGGGAGATAAAAGCCAGCTTAGATCAAAGCATTTCAATATAAACAGGCATTATTGTATCAAACATGCAGAAACAAATGCTTACAAAAGCTCTTGAACAGCAAAATAATGCATACCAGCGAAATCACCAAACCAGGAAAACGCCACACAAGTGCAAAGAGACAGACATCAGACCAGAAAAGAGAACCTCCCACTGAAAACGTCATCATGATGGACACACCATAAAATACAAACGAATGGTGAAGGACTATTGTATATGTTGGAAAAAAGTAAATATAAATTATATGGACAGTATGTAAACCCAAGAAGAAAAGCAAGTAATAGAAACTTAACTACATAAATATTGCACGGACTGTATAAAAAGTGGAGAAGTGCAATAAGACAAAAGACAAAATCGCAAACAAAAACGCAAAGATGCAAGGAGGCATAAAAGTAGAGAAGAAAACTTTCCACTAAGAGCGTCACCATAATGGACACACCATGCAAAGCAAGCGAGAAAAAAAAGGATTAACATATTAATCCACGGGAGTCTAAAAAATAGTTGAAGTTAGACAGTGTGTGAACCAACCCAAAACAGAAACAGACCACAAAAGCTAACTCAATAGGACTTGTCTAAGAACATAGGAGGCAAAGGGCTTGTGTTATGGATACAACACTGATTCGGTAAAATAGTAGGAACATAGAAAAGAAAACGAAAATTGAACATAAAAAGCTGAACATGTGTTACATGAAGTGCAGCTTTACAAATCGTAAAAATAGAAGTGCAAAAAAAGACAAGCAAAAAAAGGGGGGACGATCAAGATGAGATCGTTCATACATAGATGTAATAAAAGCTATAATCCGTGTGAGACACAGTGGTGAAAATGTATAAAGCTGAATAGATAAATTGATTAAGAAAAACATTTCCATTAAAGGAAACGACGAATGCTAAATAAAAGTAAAAATAGATTGGTATAAAAACAAATCGATTACTGTATTGGAACTGTATTGAAAATAAATTGAGTTGGGTCTGCAAATAAAGAGACTTTTTTACCACCTCTTTGTGTCTGGCTTCCGCTTTGTTTCACTTTATATAAACACTGACAAATGCTATAAGTATATTTGCACAGATGCTTTTAAAGAATATAAGAACATAAGATATGCCAAGGTCCATCAAGCCCAGTATTCTGTTTCCAACAGTGGCCAATCTAGGTCATATGTACCTAGCAGTTTCCCCAAAAGAGACAGGTTCCACAATGCTTGTACTGGGTCAAGCATTGATATCCTGGGTCCCTTCTTAATAATGGTTTATGGACCTTTCCTCCAGGAACTTGTCCAAACCTTTTTTAAACCCAGCTACACTAACAGCCTTTACTACATCCTCCGGTAACAAATTCCAGAGTTTGATTACATGTTGAGTGAAAAAATATTTTCTTTTATTAGTCTTAAATAGTTTACCCTGTAGCTTCATTGCATGTCCCCTAGTCTTTCTGTATTCTGATAACGTAAACAATCGATCTACGTTTACCCGTTCCACTCCGTTCATTAATTTATAGACTTCTATCATATCTCCCCTCAGCCGTCTCTTTTCCAAGTTAAAGAGCCCTAAATTTTTTAGCCTTTCTTCATAGGAGTATCCTTCCATCCCCTTTACCATTTTGGTGGCTCTTCTCTGAACCTTTTCTAAAATCGCTATATCCTTTTTAAGATACGGCGACCAGAATTGCACACAATATTCAAGGTTGCGATCTCACCATGGAACGATATAGAGGCATTATAATATATATTTTTTTATTTTCCATTCCTTTCCTTATGATACCTAGCATTGTATTTGTTCTCTTGGCCGCCGCTGCACACTGGGCCAAGGGTTTTAACATGTTATCCACAATGACGCCTAAATCTTTTTCCTGGGTGGTGGTTCCTAATGTGGAACCTTGCATCGTGTAACCATAGTTTGTTCTTTCCTAGCTGCATAACTTCACACTTGTCCACATTAAATTTCATCTGCCATTTTGATGCCCAGTCTTCCAATTTATCAAGATCCTCTTGCAATTTTCCACAATCCTCTTGGGTTTTAACAACTTTAAATAGTTTTGTGCAATCTGCAAATTTGATAACCTCACTCGTTATTCCACTTTCCAGGTCATTTATGAATATGTCAAAAAGCAGCGGACCCAGCACAGATCCCTGGGGTACACCACTATTCACCTTTCTCCATTGGGAAAATTGGCCATTTAGCCCTAACCTCTGCTTTCTATCTTTTAATCAGTTCCTGATCCACAATAGTACACTGCCTCCTATCCCATGACTCTTTAGTTTTGCCAAAAGTCTCTGATGAGGGACATTGTCAAAGGTTTTCTGAAAGTCCAGATACACTATATCAACCGACTCACCTTTGTCCACCTGTTTATTCACTCCTTCAAAAAACATAACAGATTAATAAGACAAGATCTTCCTTGTCTAAAGCCATGTTGGCTGTCTCCCATTAGGCCATGACTATCTACATGCTGAGTAATTTTATTCTTTATGATGGTTTCTACCATTTTTCCCAGTACTGATGTCAGGCTCACCGGTCTGTAGTTTCCCCGGATCACCCCTGGAACCCTATTTAAAAATTGGTGTTACAATGGCGATCCTCCAGTCTTCAGGTATTAGAGATGATTTTAATGATAGTTCACAGATTACTAATAGTAGGTCTGCAGTCTCATATTTCAGTTCTTTCAACACCCTTGGATGTATACCATCCGGCCCAGGTGATTTGCTACTCTTCAGTTTATCTAATAGTTGTAATACATCTTCCTGATGTATCGATATTTCCTTCAATTCTTCTGCACCTTTAAATACTACTTCAGTCATGGGTAACATCCCTACATCTTCCTCAGTAAAGACCGAAGCAAAGAATTCATTCAGTCTCTCTGCTATCGCCTTGTCGCCTCTTAGAGCCCCTTTAACCCCTCTATCATCTAATGGACCAACTGACTCTCGCACAGGTTTTTTGCTACGAATGTACTTGAAAAAGTCTTTATTTTGTGTTTTTGCTTCCGCAGCAAGCTTCTTCTCAAATTCTCCCTTTGCCTGCCTTATCAATGCTTTGCATTTGACTTGCCAGTGCTTGTGCTGTTTCCAGGTTTCATCGTTTGGCTCTTTTTTCCATTTCCTGAAAGATGCTTTTTTGGCAACAACAGCCTCTCTGACCTCACCTTTAAACCATGCTGGCAGTTTTTTGGACTTCCTTCCACTTTTCTTAAAACGTGGAATACAGCTGGTCTAGGCTTCCAAGATAGTATTTTTCAACAGCACCCAAGCTTGATGTAAGTCTTTAACCTTTGCAACTGCTCCTTTTAGTATTTTCTTAACTATTTTCCTCATTTTATCATAGTCTCCCTTTCGAAAGTTGAAAGGTAGTACTGTGGATTTCCTTACTATCCCTCCTCCACTAATTAAATCAAAGGCTTTCATGCTATGATCACTATTGCCAAGTGGCCCCAACAACCTTATCTCTTGCACTAGATCTGGTGTTCCACTAAGGACTAGGTCTAATATGGCTTCCCCTCTGGTTGGTTCATGAACCAGCTGCTCCAAGAAGCAGTCATTTATTTCATCTAGGAACTTTATCTCCCTAGCATGTCCTGCCTTGACACTGAAACAGTTGATACCGGGGTAATTGAAATCACCCATTATTATTACTGCGCTGTAACATTTGTTAGCTTCCTTGATTTCTTTGGGCATTTCATCATCCATTTGTTCATTCTTGCCAGGCAGTCGATAGTAAACCCCCACTGCCATTGCCTTCCCCTTTTTACATGGAATTTCAATCCATAGAGATTCTACAGCAAATTTTGTTTCCTGCAAAACTTTAATTCTTTCTGACTCAATGCCCTCTCTAACATGGAGAGCATCCCCTCCACCAATTTGATCAGCTCTATCATTACGATATAGTTTGTACCCAGGTATCACAGTGTCCCACTGGTTGTCCTCCTTCCACCATGTCTCTGATATTCCAATCATATCTAACCTCTCATTTAGTGCTATATATTCTAACTCTACCATCTTATTTTTTAGACTTCTAGCATTTGCATACAAGCATTTTAGAGACTGTATTTTATTCATATTAATTTGGCTACTGGTAGACATGGGTAATTTGGGATCTTTAAGCTGTGTCTGCTCCATACTCGAGGGCATTTGGGCTACTTTACTCTTTTTTGGAACCTCTCTGCTTTTGGTAGTATCCTTCAAGGATACATTCTTACGAACCCTCCGCTCTTGGGCGACTGTCGGCTTTCCTCTATTATCTAGTTTAAAAGCTGCTCTATGTCCTTTTTAAAGGTTAATGCCAGCAGCCTGGTTCCATCCCAGTTAAGGTGAAGCCCATCCCTTTGGAAGAGCCCCTCCTTTCCCCAGAATGTTCCCCAGTTCCTAACAAATCCAAAACCCTCATCTCTGCACCATTGTCTCATGCACGCATTGAGACTCCGGAGCTCTGCCTGCCTTTTGTGTCCTGCGCGTGGAACGGGAAGCATTTTGGAGAATGCTACCCTTGAAGTTCTGGATTTCAGCTTCCTACCTAAAAGCCTAAATTTAGCCTCCAGAACCTCCCTACCACATTTTCCTATGGCATTGGTACCGACATGTACCAAGACAGCAGACTCCTCCCCAGCACTATCTAAGACCTTATCTAGGTGGCATGTGAGGTCCACTACCTTCGCACCAGGCAGGCATGTTACCAGGCGATCCTCACGTCCACCAGCCATCCAGCTATCTTCATGCCTAATGATCAAATCACCAACTATAACGGCTGTCCTAACCCTTCCCTCATGGGCACATGGCCCTGGAGAAACTTCCTCGGTGCGAGAGAGTTTTACATCACCTGGAGGACAGGTCCTAGTTACAGGATCACTTCCTGCCACACCAGGGTGATGTTCTCCTGTCACGTGACTTCTCTCCTCCATGGCAACAGGGATGCTGCCAAACTGGAGGTGGGACTTCAGTACTATATCCCTGTAGGTCTCGTCTATGTACCTCTCTGTCTTTCTTATGTTTTCCAAGTCTGCTACTCTAGCCTCTAGAGAACGGACTCGTTCCCTGAGAGCAAAGAGCTCCTTGCACCTAATGCACACGTAAGACCCCTCACCAACTGGGAGAAAATCATACATGTGGCACTCAGTGAAAAAGACTGGAAATGCAAAACACTCAATGCAAAAGAGTATATGTATGTTAATTGCATATTGTCTACCACGCCTTGCCTTGAAGTAACATTGTAAAGTCCATTGAGAAACTAAGAGTGGAGGAGTGGCGTAGTGGTTGGGCAAGGTACTTCAGGCTGGAAGGTCAGGGGTTCAAATCCCACTGGAGGACAGCAACCTTGGGCCGGAAGGACTGGGGTTTCTAGTCCCACAGGTGCTCCTTGTGGTCTTGGGCAAGCCACTTAACCCTCCATAGCCCATGTTCCCTGTAAAATAGTTATCTCCAAGTTATAATGCCCTGTTCAATGTAATTTCAGTTTGTTCAAAGTAAACCGCACTAATGCAGAATAGCGCGGTATATAAGAGAGAATAAATAAAATCAATTGAAGGAAGTGGTATTATTAAGTCACAATGACATTTGTTTTGATTTCAGCACTGATTTTGGCTTACCTTCAAGGGTGGCATTATTACAGGAAGACCAGCAAAAGTAAGAGACTACATCTTAAACACTCGATTTATGGGTCAACATGGAAGCAGCCAACGTGCTGAGACAGAAGCTATTTATACAGTAGGAAGCTGAAGTACTGAGCATGGAAAAAGGGCAGGCTTGAGAGAACAGGTCAAGTTTAGAACAACAACAATTCATATTAACGGTAATACCTGGTTTGGTGTTACCAATGACACTCCAAAAAAACGTAGAGCCAACGCTTTCAATGATTTGCATCTTATGCAAATGTATGCAAAGCAACTAATTAATATTAAAATGCTCAACACAAATTGCTTCCAGCCACGCGGCAAGCTAATGCACCCCTTCGCCTCTAACCAAATTTTCATAAAGGGCTATCCACAGCTTTATTCCTTCGTCTTCCTGGCGCTTATAGGGCCACTGTGATCTGCTGATTCCCGCCAAGATCCAAGCAAGGACTGCAGACTAGATTTTCAGGGATTGCTCTTGAATTTTCATTCTTGTCTCCAACTGGTCCATTGCCAATCTTAAATAGTCCTCAATTTGGGTAGAAAAATACCCTGCACATTTTCCTTCTGTCTAGGGCAGTGTTTTTCAACCTTTTTTGTGCAAAGGCACACTTTTTTCATGAAAAAAATCACGAGGCACACCACCATTAGAAAATGTTAAAAAAATTTACCTCTGTGCCTATATTGACTATATATAAAGTAATTCTCTTGAATAGGAATCAAACACTCACACCAACCCCCCTCCCCTGCTGGTTCACACCAACCCCCTCCCCTGCTGGTTCACTCACACCACCCCCCCCCTCCACTGCTGGTTCACTCACCCACCCCCCTGTCACTTACTCAACCCTCCTGCTGGGTCACTCACTCACTTACCCCCCCTCCCCTGCTGGTTCACTCACACCATCGCCCCCCCCCCTTGCTGGTTCACTCACACCACCCCCCCCTCCACTGCTGGTTCACTCACACTCCCCCCCTTGCTGGTTCACTCACACTCCCCCCCTTGCTGGTTCACTCACACACACACACCCCCCCTCTGCCCAAGCCGCTGCTTCTGCTTTGTACAGAGCAGCGGCTGCACTACACTTACATTGAAAAGTAAAGAGAAACTGTGTCAGGAGCCCTCCGGTCATCGCAGAACCCGAGGAAGTGATGTCATGGGGTCGGGCTCCTCACAGGCTGTCTTTCCTTTTCAAATTAACTTTATTGCAGCTAAAGTTAATTTGAAAAGGAAAGACAGCCTGTGAGGAGCCCGCCCCCATGACATCACTTCCTCGGGCTCTGCATGATCGGAGGGCTCCTGACACAGTTTCTCTTTACTTTTCAATGTAAGTGTAGTGCAGCCGCTGCTCTGTACAAAGCAGAACCAGCGGCTGCACTGCTATAGGGAATCGCGATCGCGTTCGCGCCGCGGACTTCGGCACAAAAGCCGGTTTTTTGCTCTGGCCGCTCCCGATCTTGCGGCCAGAGCAAAAAACCGGCTTTTCAATGGCCGGTTTTACAACTGTGCCGGCAGCCGGCCTGGCCATGGAAAAACCGGCCAGGCCGGCTGAAAACCGGCCGGTTGGCAACCCTAATTTGTGAGCCGAGGCCACATGTTACGGATGAAAATGGAATTTTTCCCACGGCACACCAGACAATATCTCACGGCACACTAGTGTGCCGCGGCACAGTGGTTGAAAAACGCTGGTCTAGGGAAACACAAAGAACCAGAATTGATACAAATCTATCATTCTGTGTCCTACCAAAGAGAGGACGACCTTAGAGAAGCAAGAGTGGAGGAGGGGAAGAAGCAACTACTCCGAAGGTTTGCTCTGCTGCTGGGAAGAGAGCCCCCCATACCAAGCCTGCAGGGCGGAGGGCAGTGTGTGTGCTGCAGGACTGAAGCGCTGCGAGAGGGAAAGCCAGCCCTGATCAGGAGAAGTGGGAGGAGCTGCAGGACCACAGGGGCAAGGAGCGAGACAGATGCAGCCTGGCTACCGAGCGGAGAGGAGGAGCATGGGAGTGATGCCAGAAATGAGGCAGACATAGTCTAAAAGAGCAGCAGTGCAGGACAGCTGCAGAAGCATCATAATCAGAAGGACCATGGCAGGAGGAAGCTCACTGTGGTTATAGTAGAGGCACAAACCGGCTTATCTCAAGGTGGCGAAACAGTGTGACAAAGGATGTAAAAAGACTGGAAACTGTTCAGAGGAAGGCGACTAAAATGATTTGGAGCCTGCGTCAGAAGCCTTATGAGAAGAGACTTGAAAACCTAAATATGTACACTCTGGAGGGTCTCCAAGAGCAGGATGAATGGTACTGGCATCTGCAGGGGACGGCACTTCAGAGAGAGAATACAGCTGGAAATATAACTTGCTACTCATTCAGGATAAAGTAGCATGATGTGAAGCCAAAAATCCCGACCTAAAAGATTCACTGGTAAAGTGTCTCCTACAAGGAAGTTAGTAGGATACACAGTCTCTCCAATCTGCAAAGGTAAAAATTCAAGTTTACGATGAGGAATTATCTTACCCTCAATGCCTTCACAGTGTACTATCGGAGCTTGTGCTAGTTGAGTGTGATAAATGGCAGGCAAATCCTGTAAACGCAGTGCTGATGTTGTAGCTCCAGTATCAATAACAAACTGCAAAGTAGATCCTCCCAGCTTAGCTTCTAACTCACCCTGAGGAGTTACATTCAAATTTAACAATAGTCATGCATCTCATGTATCACCTCCACAATAAGAACATAAGAACATAAAATATGCCATATTAGGTCAGACCAAGGTCCATCAAGCCCAGTATCCTGTTTCCTACAGTGGCCAATCTAGGTCATATGTACCTAGCAGTTTCCCCAAAAGACACAGGTTCCACAATGCTTGTCAAGCATTGATATCCTGGGTCCCTTCTTAATAATGGTTTATGGACCTTTCCTCCAGGAACTTGTCCAAACCTTTTTTAAACCCAGCTACACTAACAGCCTTTACTACATCCTCCGGTAACAAATTCCAGAGTTTGATTACACGTTGAGTGAAAAAATATTTTCTTTTATTAGTCTTAAATAGTTTACCCTGTAGCTTCATTGCATGTCCCCTAGTCTTTCTATATTCTGATAACGTAAACAATTGATCTACGTTTACCCGTTCCACTCCGTTCATTAATTTATAGACTTCCATCATATCTCCCCTCAGCCGTCTCTTTTCCAGGTTAAAGAGCCCTAACCTTTTTAGCCTTTCTTCATAGGAGTATCCTTCCATCCCCTTTACCATTTTGGTGGCTCTTCTCTGAACCTTTTCTAAAATCGCTATATCCTTTTTAAGATACGGCGACCAGAATTGCACACAATATTCAAGGTGCGGTCTCACCATGGAACGATATAGAGGCATTATAATATCTTTTGTTTTATTTTCCATTCCTTTCCTTATCATACCTAGCATTCTATTTGCTCTCTTGGCCGCCGCTGCACACTGGGCCGAGGGTTTTAACATGGTATCCACAATGACGCCTAAATCTTTTTCCTGCATGGTGGTTCCTAATGTGGAACCTTGCATCGTGTAACCATAGTTTGGGCTGTTCTTCCCTAGGTGCATAACATCTGCATAATCTTCTGCCACCGGAGGGAAATCAGCTTTCTGGACATCAAGATTCTGATTCCGGGGGCAGTCTCGCTGCAAATGTCCAAGCTCACCACAAGTATAACAAGTACGCATTCCTCTGGACTGTCCACGCCCTCGCTGAGGATTCCCATAACCTCCTCTGGCTCTGTTTCTACCTCTCCCCCTGCCCATGGCTGGCTGCATCAACAATCTGTAAATTGAGCAATTTAGTCTTTTTCACATCTATTTTAGTTCGCTCTTCCTGCTGTTCCTTGATAAATTGCAAATTCACTGTATCGAGCTCCTTCCAGAATTGCATCAGCTGTTCTAGCTGGCCAATCTATTATTGAAGTTTCCAAAATTTCTTTTATTCTTGGAATAAAACCATTTACAAAAATATTAGTGAATCCTGAAGGTGTGTCTTCTGCCTCACCAGAATAGTCTTTAAAAGCTAGCATACACATAGTGTGAAAATCTGTAACCTTTTCACCCCTATCCTGCCTTAGAGATGTTAATCTCGACCAATCCTTTACAGGTTTGCATAGTACTTTAAGGGATTCTAACAATTTTTCTCTACACAAAAACAAAATTATCTCTTTGAGTCTTCTCTTGAAAATCTATCACAGGGTCTGTCAGTGGCCATTGCCAGTTATCTTCACGAACTGGATGAGTGACCCTATGAAAATTATCTGGATTAAAAAAAACACAGTTCTGAGCAAATTATCTAGAGCTGCCCAAGTGGGATTATAACTGTTAATTATTTGAGACCATAAAGACACAAATCTACCAGGGTTATCCCTGTAATTCGTAAAGGTTTTAGCCAAATCAAACACTTCTTTAGGACTCCAATTTGCAGGCACAGTCATAGAACCTGACGAGCCCGCTGGATACAAACGAAAAGGATAAGTAGTCACAATATCAGTTCTCACAGCTGCTTCAGATTTAACAGCGCCAGAACATAAAGTATTTTATTTATTTATTTAACAATTCTTATATACCGCACTATTTGTTATCAGTGCGGTTTACATTTAACAAAGAGTATTCAGATCAGAGAAGACTGATTGAATTTACATTATAACAGGAAATAAAACTTGGAGAACATGGGAAACTATTTACATACTGACATATATCAGGATGGATGAGGAATACATGAAACTATATACATAAAGATATGGCATAATAGTTGATACTTGATCTGGAATTATGTTGCTGGTGTAGAACTTCCTGAATAGAGCCTAGATCATAATATAATTGATCACACTCTTCTTTGTAGGTTTCATAATGTCTGTCCAAATCTCTCTCAATTTTATCAATAAGTTCATCAGAAACACTTAATTCTTTCGTAACAGAAACACTATGACCTATTGCTACTTTTAAGATTCTTATTACAAGTACAACACTTTCCATATCTTGGTTCAAATGTGCTCTCAGTTCTTTGAGCTGGGAGACATTCCAAATATCCAAAATACACAATTCTACTCCCCCTAACTTCTGTTTCTCTTTAAGCATTTTCTTTTTCTCTTAGTACTGCTACACGAGTGACCCGCACTCGCTCAGCTGGTCATTAGTCACATTTCCTAACACAAACAACTTGTTTCAAATCATAAGCTTCATTCCTATGTTTTTCTTCATGTACCATCCGTTCCCACCATGTAAGCACAATTGCACAGTTTACCTTTAACCGCCAACTCATATCTCAGGTAATGGACCTTATCTACAGAGAAAGTTCCCTCCAAAGGAAACTACAAATCCTCATTACCTTTAGTCACTGAATCCCAATGTGCGACGGAATCGATGGCTACATCACCATGCTTCTCATACATACAATAGAAGCATACAATAAGGGCTACCTTTCTTAAACGCTAAAACCCTAGCTCTGTCATGCCATTCACGCATCTGAGATGGAGCCTGTCTACTTAACAGATTACCCATCACTGGTAATACTCACAAATCTTCTGGCACCTTCTGCCCTTGCCTTGAATGTAGAGATCCGTATCCGGCACGGCACCAACTGAAAGTATACTCTGCACTTCCCCTCACCGGTAACACACCAGGGCTCTTGGGAATGGAAATCCGCACCCAAAGCAATGAGAAGGAATATCTGTCAATCAGCAAATAATATACAACACACTTGTATTATTTAAGAAAACAACCAAAGCTTTGGGAGAGCAAACCAGGTTAGCACCTTGTTCACTCTGCCATCTTAGCTTTCGGCCACATTATTTAAGGGTAAATATTCCATTACACAGCATCCTGGAGATGAATGCATGGCTGCGTGGATGGTGTCATTGAGAGTGTTTTGGTTTCTTAGACCATGGGCTGTTGTTCCAAGGGTTGCAGAGTAGAGATGGCATCCATCTGTCCAAGAAAGGTCAACGCGTCTTTGGTAGTAGACTGGCTAATCTACTGAAGAGGGCTTTAAACTAGATTCATTGGGGATGGGTGAAGAAAGCCCCCAGGTAGGTGAAAGCCCCCAGGTAGGTGATACATTAAATACCTTTATCGAAATGGGTAACAGGCATAACATATGGAAAGCAGTGTGTATAAATGCCCGTAGCATGGGAAATAAGATCCCTGATGTTGAAGCTTTGGTGGGAGTGGCTGACTTGGAATTAGTGGCAGTTACAGAAACATGGTTCACAGAAAACCATGATTGGGATGTAACTATACCTGCCTATACTTTATTCAGAAAGGACAGGGTAGGAAGAAGGGGAGGAGGAGTGGCACTATATGTAAAAACTACTATTAAAGCTTTGGAATTACAGAGCTTAAAAGGGAGAGAGGAGGCATTGTGGGTTAAACTAGAAAGAGGCAAAGAGAAATCTATTTGCATTGGTGTGATATACAGACCTCCCTTACAAGAGGAAGAGGTGGACAGAGAGTTATTTGAAGACATATGCAGCATTGCTAGGAAAGGGGAAGTGCTACTGATAGGAGAGTTCAATATGCCAAATGTTGATTGGCACATTCCTGCTGCAGTATCATCTAGAAGTAAAGAGATCCTGGATTCTCTACAGGGAGAACTATTCAGGCAATTGGTAACAGACCCCACACGTGAAGGGGCCATACTGGACATGGTGCTTACCAATGGTGAAAGTGTTTCTGATGTTGTAGTGGAAGATCATTTTGCATCCAGTGATCACCAGATGGTGTGGTTCAGTATTAGGACTAGGGATGTTAGAATCCATTCAAAGGTGAGGATCTTAGACTTTAGGAAGGCTAACTTTGTGAAGATGGGCCAATACCTCAGGGAATCGTTAGCGGGATGGGAACAGCTGGAGGATGTAGAAAAACAGTGGGCAAAACTGAAAGGGGATATTTTAAGGGCAACCAACCTTTTTGTTAAAATGGTAAATAAAGGTAAAAGGAAAAGGAGACCGCTATGGTTTTCGAAAGAAGTAGCTGAAAAAGTGAAGAAAAAGAGGGAGGCCTTCATGAAATACAAGAGATCACAGAGAGAGGAAGACAGGCATCTGTATTTGGAAAAACTTAGAGAAGCTAGCAAAGTAGTCAAGAAGGCAAAGATTCAAAAGGAGGAGGAAATAGCCAATGCAATAAAATGGGGGGATAAGACATTTTTCAGATATATTAGTGAGAAGAGGAAGGGCAAAAGTGGTATTGTCAGACTCAAGGGTGCAAGGGAGGAATATGTAGAAGCTGATAAGGATAAAGCGGAATTGCTTAACAAATATTTTTTCTGTGTTCACAGATGAAGAACCAGGAGCAGGACCTCAGAAAACACCCACAAATAGGAACAGAAGCGAGGGACATCTTGAACAATTTTCAGAAGACTGTGTTCGTGAGAAACTAGCTCAACTTAAAGTAGACAAAGCGATGGGACCGGATGGGATACACCCTAGAATACTGAGGGAACTTGGGGACATTCTAGCAGCTCTACTAACTGACCTTTTCAATGCCTCGTTGGAATCGGGAGTGGTGCCAAAGGACTGGAGAGAGGCTCATGTGGTGCCTTTACACAAAAGCGGAAGTAAGGATGTGGTTGAAAACTACAGGCCGGTTAGTTTAACTTTGGTGGTGAGTAAATTATTGGAAACACTGCTGAAAGAGAAAATAGTGAGGTTTCTGGAGTCCAGCGGATTACAGGATCCGAGGCAGCATGGATTCACCAGAGGCAGGTCTTGTCAGACAAATCTAATTGATTTCTTTGACTGGGTGACCAGGGAGTTGGACCGAGGGAGAGCCCTAGATGTGGTGTATTTAGATTTCAGTAAAGCTTTTGACACTCTTCCTCACAGGCGACTTATAAACAAACTGAGCACCCTAGGGATGGACCCTAAAGTTACTGCTTGGGTTAGAAATTGTTTGGGTGGGAGGCGACAAAGAGTACAAGTAAATGGAGCTCACTCTGAGGAGAGGGATGTTACCAGTGGTGTGCCCCAGGGATCTGTCCTTGGTCCGATTCTTTTTAACATCTTTGTTAGTGATATAGCGGAAGGGCTGTCGGGTAAGGTTTGCCTCTTTCTGGATGATACCAAAATCTGCAATAGAGTAGACACCCAGGAAGGTGTGGATAACATGAGGAGGGATCTAGCTAAGCTTGAAGAATGGTCTAGAATTTGGCAGCTGGGATTTAATGTTAAAAATTGTCAGGTCACTTCCGGTGACGGCATCGGGGCGAATGGCGGCATAAGACTCGGCTCTGCCGCCTAAGCCTGACGAAAAGGGGAATTTGCACCCCTGCCCGCATGGAGTAGGATGGTGAACGTGGGAGAGCTGTAGGAGAAGAGCCCCAGGCCGAGTTACAATAGCGGCGAAGCAGCGAGCCCCTGTCGGAGAGCGCGGAAGAGGAGATCGCGTGGCAGGCTGGTGGGACGGCCGCTGGAACAGCGAAGCTGAGGCCTATCCTGAGCTGAGGGGGCGGAAGGAGTGTGCAGAGCTGGAAAATCGGTGCTCGGGTGAGCAGCGACGTCCCCTGCGAGACCGCGTGCAGCGGGCCGAGGTGAGCCGGCAGATCTGAGAGGCGGCGGACCGGGAGGCTGAAACCTGAGCGGTGGAGAAGGGGGCAGGCAGCGGTGGCTGCAGAGCTGGAGAGAGGCCAGAGGACAGAGAAGCCGGTGAGGCGGCGGGAAGGCACTGCGGCTGGGATCTGAGCACCAAGCAGGGGAGAAAGTGTCGGTGGCCCCCCCCCCCGGGTGGATTTGACACCATCCTGCCCAGCTAAGAGAGTTGAGAAGCCCTGGTGAGGGGGGAAGAGAGTAGAGCAAAGAACAGCCCTACAGCAGATAGTGGGGCCCCCACCTGCAGCTTCGATAAACGGCTGAGAGGCAGAGGGAGAGGCCCCTAGGGGACGCAGCTCCCTAAGCTTGGGGACCCAGCATTGTACGATATCAGCATGGAAAAAAATAAAGGCTCCCTGGCGGTACGCAAGAAACTGGCTGACTTTCGCTCCCCTTACGCGGCAGTCAAAGGCGGAAAAGAGGGGGAGAAGGAGAGCCGAACACAGGAGGGAGAGCCCACAGACCGGGGAGAGGGGCTGGATTGCGGAGCTAGCCCAGGGGATATCTCTCACCTGAAAACCTGGCTTATGGAGATGAAGGAAGAGATTAAAACGGAAATAAGCGGGGTGAAGCACGAACTCAAAGAGTCCATACAATCCCTGAGACGAGATATTGTGGACATTGGAAATAGAGTCGAGGAGATGGAGACTCAGCTGGAGCAACAAGGGGAGGAACTGGCGGATTTACAAAAGCGCGGGGGTGCACTCCAGCAAGCCCAGGAGGAACAGCAGATGAAGCTGGAGGACCTGGAAGACCGGTCAAGGAGATGTAACCTACGGATCCGGGGACTCCCAGAGGAACCTCAGTACCGCAACTGCGAAGAAGTCTTGCTAAAAATTTTCAAATCCCTGCTGTTAGCTGCAGATCCGCAGGGAGAGCTGCTGATCGATTCATCGCACATTGAGCGAGCCCACCGAGGCCTGGGCCCGATACGCAATAATAAACCCAGGGACATTGTTGTGTGCTTTAGCTCTTTCAAGATCAAGGAAGGACTGCTTCGAGCGGCAAGGAAAGCGCGCCAGATAGTTTGGGAGGAACACCATCTGGAGCTCTTCCAAGATCTCTCTGCAGGAACCCTACAACGCCGACGGCACCTCAAGGAGGTGACCGCGTATTTGCGCAAAGAGGATGTACGATACAAGTGGCTGTTTCCATTTGGGCTGTTGATCACCTGCAAGGGGAAGTCAAGGCGGGTGCAGAACAGGGAGGAGGCCTGGACTGTACTTAGAGACTTTGGCCTACCCAACATACCGGAAGGGGGAAGCCCACAGACAAGAGCACCGGCGGATGCTGTGAAGTCCCTCAGTCCACAGAGGAAAGCACAGAGATGGCACCGAGTTCCAATGTCAGGGAGTAGAGCGGCGCGCTTGAATAGAGAGAGCCCCGGAATACCAGCAGAGGAGAAAGGCGATGGCTGAATGAATGGACTCTGAGTTACCAAAGATGTATCAGTATGTTTTCTTAGTAATAGTAGAACTGGGTTACAGAAGGGGGGGGGAGATGAAGTTAATATCTGCTGGAGGGGGGAGGGAGGGGTTCGACTATAGGGAGGAGGAGGGAAGGAGGGCGGGGGGAGGACGGAGGTAGAGGTTCGGAAGGGGAGATGAAGGGGCTTTGGGTGTTGAGTTGGTATAGGGGGGAGGGGGAAGGGCAGACAGAGTCAGGCAAGGCCCGATTACTGGTCACCTCTATGGAAGACTATCCTCTCTTAAGGAGAGGGGAGAGGGTTGGGGGGGAGGGAGTGGGGAGGGGGGGGCTGGGGGTTATAGGCTAGAGGGAGGGAAGAGGGGGTGTGGGAGAATGGGTGAGCTTAAACTAGTCACATTAAATGTGAAGGGGCTTAACTCACCGCTTAAGCGACGCAAATTGTACACAGAGTTAGCCCGCCAGAAGGCGGCAATAGTTATGCTTCAAGAAACGCACTTGACACGGGCAACAGAGCATCTGGTCAAGCCCAAAGGCTATGGGGTGTGTATTCAGGCTTCAAATACCGTGGAAAAGAAGAAGGGAGGGGTTGCTATACTCTTTGCATCTCGATTAAAGCTGCAGGTGCAGACGGTGGTAAGGGATGCGGAGGGGAGCTATGTGTTGGTGCGAGTGAAGGTGGGGAGTGTATGGTACTGTGTAGTGAATGTGTAGTGAATGTGTATGCACCGACTGGAGCACAACGAGAATTCTGGACAAAACTGAACGAGGAGGTGGGGAAGCAGGGGGATGGTATCCTTATATGTGGGGGGGATTTTAACCTTACATGGAACCCCACCCGGGATGCTACAGGGAAACGGGAGGGAAAGAGGGGGGATAGAAAGAGATATCGTAGCTTCGTGATGCAGCACTGCCTAGTGGACGCGTGGCGACTGCAGCATCCTGGGAGGAGACAGTTTTCTTACTATTCGCCAGTACATGGGTCCTACTCACGTATCGATGCCATTTGGGTCTCGAAGGAGGTGGGGGGAACGATTACAGGGGCGGAAATGGAGTCCATTACCTGGTCAGATCACGCCCCGGTAGTGGTGAGCTTGCAAGTGGTAGAGGAAGGGACGGGGGTGAGGTTCTGGAGACTCAATGAGTCACTGCTGGAGGATGTGAGGGTCCAAGAGGATGTGGAGAGGGGGACCCGGGAATATTTCAGGCTTAACGCTAATGGAGAGGTTGCATGGGGAGGTATATGGGATGGGTACAAGGCGGTGATACGAGGCGTATTGCTCAAATGGGGGGCGCGGAAAAAGAGGGAGAGGGAGGATAGAGAACGGCTCTTGAGGGAACGGCTGTTGGAGCTGGAAGAATTGGATGGGAAAGAGAGGGGAGATACATATAGGGGACGGGTGTTGCTAGCGAGAGCGCAACTCAATGAATTGCAGGCGGAAAAGATACGTTATCGGATGCAGCTTCTGAGGCAGGAGGTATTTGAAGGGGGGAATAAGGCTGGGAGGTATCTAGCGCAGAAGCTGAAGCAGCAGAAGCTTCGCTCTCATATATTAGGGGTTCGAAGGAAGGGCGGGGAATTGGTTACTAAAGATGGGGAGATTAGGGATGTTTTTAAGGAATACTATCAGGAGCTGTATAAAGCAAGGGACTTGCCACAGGTGGGGAGGGTGGGAATCTACCTTGACTCCATAGACTTGCCTACGTTGAGAGAGTGCGAACAGGAGGAAATTAACAAACCCATTCGGGCAGACGAAGTAGGGAGGGCAATCAAGCAGTTGAAATTAGAGAAAGCCCCAGGGTTGGATGGTCTGTCTGCCAGATTCTACAGGAAGTTCGGAGACCTGTTAATTGGGCCTCTAGTGAACGTATTTAACCAACCACGGGTGGGTGGGAACTTAGCGGACACAATGGGGTGGGCGGGTATAACAGTAATTCACAAGGAGGGAAAGGATCCGAAGGAGTGTGCCTCTTATAGGCCTATCTCCCTACTTAACCTGGATGCCAAGCTTTTAGCTAAGATTCTCACCACGCGCCTCAATAAAGTGATTGGAACATTGATACACCACGATCAGGCGGGCTTTATTCCTGGTAGACAGGTTGCGGATAATATCCGAAAGATTTTAAACATTATCTGGGCAAGCGAGCGGAGAAAGGACGAGGCGCTCCTGCTCTCGTTGGATGCGGAGAAGGCCTTCGATCAGGTGTCTTGGCCTTTTCTATTCCAGGTGCTGGAGAAGGTGGGGCTGGGGGGCGAGTTTCTTGCTTGGGTGAAGGCGCTATATGCGCATCCAAAAGCATGTGTGAGGGTGAATGGGGCCCACTCGCAGTTTTTTGATCAAGGGAGGGGAACAAGGCAGGGATGCCCATTATCTCCGCTACTGTTTGCGATAGCAGTAGAGCCCTTGGCGCAGAGGATTAGAGAACGGGCGGATATATCTGGCATAAGAGTGGGGCAGAGTGACTATAAAATTTCCCTGTTCGCGGACGATATAATTCTAAGTATGGCAAGACCACAGGTCGGCCTCCCCATAGCTATGTGGGAACTGGAAGAATATGGTAAAGTGTCAGGGTTTACCATCAACTGGAACAAATCGGAAATCCTGAATTTGGCAGTCCCCAGCGAGGTAGTTACTGTACTGGCAAAGAAATACCCTTTCAAATGGGCGCGAGATAGTATCAGGTACCTTGGCATACGGATTAGCAATAACATTGATGAGCTATATAACTTGAACTATCGGAGGGTTCTGGGGAAGATAGAGGGCTGGTTGGATGGGTGGGGAAGGGGATACCTATCGTGGTTCGGGCGC
Organism: Ichthyophis bannanicus; assembly: GCA_033557465.1. Classification (NCBI taxonomy): domain Eukaryota; kingdom Metazoa; phylum Chordata; class Amphibia; order Gymnophiona; family Ichthyophiidae; genus Ichthyophis; species Ichthyophis bannanicus. The sequence continues at coordinate 1,810,671,929 of CM066031.1, read as the reverse complement.
ATTGCAACGGTTAAAATGATGCTTGTGCCCAGACTGTTGTTTTTGTTCCAGACGCTCCCGATATGGGTTCCGCCGACAACTTTGAAAAGGATACAACGGTTAGTTAACAGGTTCATATGGGTGCAGACGCGCCGGAGGGTACCCCTGAGAGTATTGCAACGGACCACAGTTGTGGGGGGGCTGGGGGTACCTAATATCTGCAAATATTACGAGGCAGCGCAACTAAAAACGATTTATGACTGGCAAAGAGGAACATTGAAATCTTGGGTTCAAATGGAGCACGAGTTGGTGGGGGGGGGGGGTGGAACTTGACCGGGTGATTTGGAGGGGGGCTAAGGGTCTTGACACACAGGCACTAAACCCCATGGTGGCGACTAGTTTGAAAATCTGGAAACGCAATAAGCCTCAGCTTGTTCCCGATAAAGGCTACATGCAGGGGATGCCTATCGCGGCCTGTTTCGAGCGGGGACAGGGCCCAGATGAGCTACTTTTACGTAGATGGGCACAAAATGGGCTGGAGTACATTCACCAAGTTATACACCCTCAGGGAATGCATCCGTTTGAGGGCATTAAGGACCTCTATAAGCTGAAAGAGAGTGATCATTTTGCCTATATACAATTAAGTTACTTTGTAAGGCAACCGAAGATATGGAAAGATCTCTGGGAAAATAGAGGCTGGTTTGAGGCTCTGTGCTCGGGCCAGATGGGTCAAAAGGGGGTTTTGTCCAGAATTTATCGAGGCCTAATAGGGACTGGTGTATGCAAGTTACGCTATATGCTGCAATGGGAGGAGGATTTGGGGGTCTGTTGGACAGTAGAGGCTTGGGAGAAGATACTCCAGACGATTGCTACTGTGTCCATAGCCACGCAAATTAAAGAAAATGCATATAAAGTATTATACAGATGGTATTGGACGCCAGTACGTCAATATCGAGCGGGGAGGGGAAGGGATGCCCTATGCTGGCGGGGGTGTGCGGAAAGAGGGGACTGGATGCACATGTGGTGGAAGTGTGATAAGTTACAGGGGTACTGGGAGCAGGTAATTGCGGTGATACATGGCATGACCGGGCATAGTTTGCATGGAAGACCGGAGGCATGCCTGTTGCATCGACTGGATGATGATCTTTCGAGACGGGAGGAGGGGGTACTGCATCATTGTATTGCTGTAGCCCGTTGCGAGATCGCACAGCACTGGGGGGGACAGAGTATGCCACAATTGGCGGGATTTGTGCGAAGAGTGGCTGAGGTGAGCCTGATGTATAAATTAACAGAGTTGAGACGGGGGAAAGGAGGGCAAAGTGCGATATATTGGCAGGGGGTTTGGAGATGGTTGGAGGCATGGAGAGAGGGGGTGGGGGAGGGGGGGTTGGAAGGCGGAGGAGGACACCGCGTGTAGAGTTACGACTGAGATGCTTGGTGAGTGTGCAGTGGCATGTAGACTATAGGGTGTGCAGAAGGGGATATGGGGGGGAGAAAGGCGGGGGAGGGATAGGTTATCATATGGTGGGGGTGGGGGGTCGGGGGGGAGTGCTGGGGGGGAGGGGGGGAACTTTAGTGTAGTATATTTGCATTCTACTACAAGTTTTTTAGGCATAATACCCAGGTTGAGGTTTGCTTTTAGATTCTAATGTGTGCACGCTGTTTATTCTTTCAAATGGTTTGTATTTCTATCGTATAATTTCAATAAAAACAAAAATTAAAAAAAAATAAAAATTGTCAGGTCATGCATTTGGGCTGCAGCAATCCAAGGGAGCAATATAGTATAAGGGGTGAAGTACTTTTGTCCACTAAAGAAGAGCGGGACCTAGGCATGGTTGTGTCTGATGATCTTAAAGTAGCTAAACAGGTAGAAAAGGCAACGGCAAAAGCTAGAGGGATGCTTGGGTGCATACGGAGAGGAATGGCTAGCAGAAAAAAGGAGGTGATAATGCCTCTGTATAAGTCTTTGGTGCGACCTCATTTGGAGTATAGTGTGCAATTCTGGAGACCGCACCTTCAAAAGGATGTGAACAGGATGGAGTCGGTGCAGAGTGTGGCTACTAAAATGAGTAGTGGTCTTCATTATAAAGCATATGAGGACAGACTTAAGGATCTTAATATGTACACCTTAGAGGAAAGGCGGGATACAGGTGATATGATTGAGATGTTTAAATACCTCCATGGCATAAATGTACAGGGGAAGAGCCTCTTTCAATTGAAAGCAAGTTCTGCTATGAGGGGACATGGGATGAGGGTGAAGGGAGATAGATTCAGGAGTGATATGCGGAAATATTTCTTTATGGAAAGAGTAGTGGATCCGTGGAATAGTCTCCCAGTGGAGGTGGTAGAGATGAAGACAGTAACTGAATTCAAAAAAGCATGGGACAAACACAGAGGATCTCTAAAAGTAAAAAGGGGACTGTTGTAGTTGTTGATACTGAAGGACAGACTAGATAGGCCATGTGGTCTTTTTTGTTATCATATTTCTATGATTTTCACTTTATTGTTCTACATCAAGCATCACATCTTCATAACATCATAGTTCAATTCTCATTAGCATAGGTCATCATGAGGAGACATACTGTGATGATGATGAAGCCTGAAGCTATACCAGTGTCAGGTAACCCGTACCAAAGTGGGTTATTATAGGATACCAATACAGGGTGTAGTGATTTAACCTGAGAAAGTCAAAAGGGAATAACCAATTGATATTGTGATATCGCACTTGGGTGGTGTTCCTGTTTGTCTTGTCTTCACAGAGCAGGATGACCATGGAGGCCAAGGAGATCCTTCACTGGATGGCAGGCCACTTCAAAAGGCAGAGGGAGCTGTCTTTGGAAGCCCAGGAGCGATCAGCGGCAAGCATGCAGGCCCAGCAGAAGCCACTGTTAGAGCTGATGGAGGCATGGATGAAGAGCCAGAAAAAGGAGCTTGATCCAGCCACGATTCCACCTGGTTCTACCGGACTGTTTCATGTTGGTACACCTGGACTGTGGTCCAGTGGGACATTTAATGCCGTTGACTGTGTAGCCCACATAATTGGGTGGCCGAAAGACAACTGGGCTGTACGCTTGGCCACATCCCTCACGGGTGAGGCATTGGCAGCGTACAGGGCCATGCCTGCGGCCCTCGCTAACAATTATGAGGAGCTAAAAAAAAGCCATTAGGGACCGGTTAGGTTTGACTCCCTTAGTGTATCACCGCTTATTAAGGAGCGCGAGGTTGAGACCCGGTGAAACACCAAGAGCTTTATGCCAGCGGGTTAGAAGTCTGGTGATAAAATGGCTAGCACCAGAGGGAAAGACGGTAGAGTCTATACTTGATAGTATCATATTAGAACAGTTTATGGCCGCAGTTCTGCAAGATGTGCGCACCTTCCTGATATTGCAGAATTGCCAAAACACCCAGGAAGCAACCTTGCTTACAGAGCGTTTCATGGAAGCGGAATTAGCTGCACGGGAGAAAGGCAGTGCTTCCGGTAAGGCAATTTCCACTTTATCAGAAAGGAAGGAAAGGCCAAGGGATGATGATACAAAAGTATGCATGCCTATGTTCAGAAACAAGTGTGTAAAAAGAAAATGCTTTAAGTGTGGAAGCGAGAGTCACTTGCAGAAAGAGTGTAGGGTGAAAACAGCACTGATGACTGCAAAAACAAAAGAGATCAGAGAAGGGTTTCTTCTTTCAGTAATAGTGCAGGGTGTTGCTGCAAACGCTTTACTAGACTCCAGATCGGACCAAAGCATGATGTCTAGGAGGCTTTGGCAACAAATCAAATCCCAGGGTAGGGCAGTCCCAAGCCAACCCAATGGAACGGTAAAAATTAGGTGCATTCACAGGGAGACAGGGAGGAGTAGCCTAGTGGTTGGGGCAAGGTACTTCAGGCAGGAAGGTCGGGGGTTCAAATCCCACTAGAGGACAGCAACCTTGGGCCAGAAGGACTGGGGTTTCTAGTCCCATAGATGCTCCTTGTGGTCTTGGGCAAGCCACTTAACCCTCCATTGCCCATGTTCCCTGTAAGTATTAGTGTATGTGTCTTATATCCCTGCGTGTTAAATGTATCCCCCAATTGTGTTGTGACCGCTTTGATTGAAGGATAAGGCGGTATACAAAAACTGTCTAAATAAATAAATAAAATTCACGGGGCAGCATCCTGTTATCCAGTATATAAAGTCCTAATAAAAGGATTAGGAGTGGAAAGGGAGGTCCCCATAGCGGTAGTGCCCAGATTGCCACAAGAACTGGTATTGGGGAGGGACTGGCCACAATTCCAAAAAGGTTTAGAACAGAGTTTTCAGCATAAGAAAGGAATTATATCCACAAGTTTCCCGTCAGAAGCCCTAAGACGGATAGTAACCAAGAAGACCGCAGTTCCTAGCCCGTTATTTGGGAAACCACAAAAGACGGTCTGAGAGGTTCGGAAGGAAGAGGCTGCAAACAAACCCGTATTCACCTTAAAATATTGTAAAATGAATCCAAATGCATAAAGCCCAAAAAGAGCTTCTTCACAAGCAGCTGGCTTCGATCTGTACAGTGCCGAAGATTTGATAGTCCCGAGACAAGGAAAAGCCCTAATGAACACTGCACTCCAGATGGAAATGCCAATAGGATGCTATGGGCGCATCGCACCCCGCTCTGGGCTGGCGGTAAAGCATTTCATCGACGTTGGAGCAGGTGTCATTGATCCCGATTTTAGAGGCGCCGTGAAAGTATTGCTTTTTAATTTCAGAAAGGAGGACATTAAGATAAGTGTGAGGGATCGTATAGCCCAGCTTATTTGCGAGAGGGTCGGTTTTCCCCCTCTCGAAGAAGTGTCTGTGGTCTCTAGTATGATACGAGGAACCAAGGGATTTAGATCCACAGGATGTACGGACCTACAAGGGCTAGCAGCTACCTGTGAAGAAAAGATAGATGACGACTTGGGACCTCAATTGAGTGATTGTAAGACAAACCCACAGCCCAAGATTGGCGAAGGTCTTTCATGGACGCAGAAGCAAGAGTTGGTCCAACTATTAGAGAGCTTCGCTGATGTCTTGACGCCAATGCCGGGTGAAACTAGGCTGGTAGCCCATGAAATCATAACACCGCTCGGAGAAGTGGTAAGGCAGAGGCCTTATAGATGAACGGAAGTGAAAAAACAAGAGATGGTAAGACAAGTTCAAGAGATGCTGGACTTAGGGATAATTGAAGAATCAAGAAGTCCCTGGAACAGCCCTATTGTACTTGTTCCTAAGCCCGACGGAACATTGAGATTCTGCATTGATTTCAGGTGAGTCAATGCAATCTCAGAATTTGACGCTTACCCCATGCCTTGCATAGAGGAGTTACTGGACCAATTGGGGCAAGCCAGGTATCTTACCACTCTAGACATGACGAAAGACTACTGGCAGATACCTTTGACTCGAGAATCCCAGCAAAAGACAGCCTTTAGTACGCCAGTAGGCTTATTTCAATTTAAATGAATGTCATTTGGATTGCATGGGGCAGCCGCTACATGTCAGAGGCTCGTAGACCTGGTGCTGCGTCCATACCAGGAATACGCAGTAGCGTATATGGACGACATAATAATCCATAGCACCCGATGGGACCAACACCTACCTAGGATAAGAGCTGTTTTACAGGCGATGAGGGATGCAGGCCTGACCTTAAATCCTGCGAAATGCTTATTTGCCGGACAAGAAGTGAAGTACCTGGGCCATCTGGTAGGGCATGGTATAGTGAAACCTCTGGTGAACAAGCTGGAAAGTGTGAAGGCTTTCCCTAGACCAGCCAACAAGAAACAGCTACGTAGTTTCCTAGGTTTAGTAGGTTATTATCGACGTTTTATCTCACACTTTGCTGAAGAGAGCGCCTCCCTGACGGATATGCTAAGGAAGAATGCTCCCAACCAGCTACAGTGGACTGTAGAAGCTGACAAAGCTTTTGGTCTGTTAAAGGAGAAGCTTTGTGCGGCCCCGGTGCTACGAGGTGTCGATTTTGGTCTCCCATTCATTGTGCAAACGGATGCGTCCGAGAAGGGGTTAGGCACGGTATTATCCCAAAAATTTGAAGGGGTCGAACATCCAGTGATGTTTCTTAGTCGAAAGCTCTCCCCGGCAGAGAAAAACTACTCCACCGTAGAGAGGGAGTGCTTGGCGATCAAGTGGGCCGTAGAGTCGCTCAGGTTTTACCTTGCGGGAAGGAAGTTTTTGCTGGTCACCGATCACACCCCGCTGAATTGGCTTAATTAGATGAGAGATCACAATGCCTGACTAACGCGTTGGTACATGGCATTACAGGCCTATGATTTCCGCATTGAACACCGAGCAGGAAAAATGCACCAAAACACAGATGCCCTATCGAGAATTACGAGCTGCGCAGAAGGGATTATGCCAGCCCGTAATATCTTAAGGTGGGGAATGTGTGATGATGAGAGCGGTGTTGAACACATGGAAACAGAGGAAAATAGGGAATACGCCTTTAAGACAGGAGGCAGGCAAGCTTTCCACAGGGTTCAAGCTTCAGATAAACTAAAGAAACACATACTAGCTGAGGCTGAGCTATGCCCAAGCCCTAACGTAGGTGCAGGTTTGAGCTCTAATCAGAGGCACATGTGCAGGGAGCAGGGAGTCGTAGCTGGAAAGATGTTTTTTAAGCCGGCCTCAGTGGCAGCAGAGAGAGGAAAAGGAGAGAGAGGAAGAGGAGAGAGAGCAGCTGAGAGTCCAGCAGCTGTGAAGCCAGAGGGTTCAGGAGCAGTGAAGCCTGGTTCAAGGAAGCCAAGAGAAGGCAGACGTGGAAAGCATTACTCCACGTGGGAAAAAGGTTTTAGCAACCAAAGAAGCAGTTCTAAGGTGAAAGGTACTCCTGTTTCAGAGTCCAGCAGATGGATCAGGAACTGGTTAAAAGATAGAAAGCAGAGGGTAGGGCTAAATGGCCAATTTTCCCAATGGAGAAGGGTGAATAGTGGTGTACCCCAGGGATCTGTGCTGGGTCCGCTGCTTTTTGACATATTCATAAATGACCTGGAAAGTGGAATAACAAGTGAGGTTATCAAATTTGCAGATGACACAAAACTATTTAAAGTTGTTAAAACCCAGGAGGATTGTGGAAAATTGCAAGAGGATCTTGATAAATTGGAAGACTGGGCATCAAAATGGCAGATGAAATTTAATGTGGAGAAGTGCAAGGTTATGCACCTAGGGAAGAACAACCCAAACTATGGTTACACGATGCAAGGTTCCACATTAGGAACCACCACCCAGGAAAAAGATTTAGGCGTCATTGTGGATACCTTGTTAAAAACGCTCGGCCCAGTGTGCAGCGGTGGCCAAGAGAGCAAATAGAATGCTAGGTATGATAAGGAAAGGAATGGAAAATAAAACAAAAGATATTATAATGCCTCTATATCGTTCCATGGTGAGACCGCACCTTGAATATTGTGTGCAATTCTGGTCGCCGTATCTTTAAAAGGATATAGCGATTTTAGAAAAGGTTCAGAGAAGAGCCACCAAAATGGTAAAGGGGATGGAAGGCTACTCCTATGAAGAAAGGCTAAAAAGGTTGGGGCTCTTTAGCCTGGAGAAGAGACGGCTGAGGGGAGATATGATAGAAGTCTATAAATTAATGAACGGAGTGGAACGGGTAAACATAGATCGATTGTTTACCTTATCAGAATATGGAAAGACTAGGGGACATGCAATGAAGCTACAGGGTAAGCTATTTAAGACTAATAAAAGAAAATATTTTTTCACTCAACGTGTAATCAAACTCTGGAATTTGTTACCGGAGGATGTAGTAAAGGCTGTTAGTGTAGCTGGGTTTAAAAAAGGTTTGGACAAGTTCCTGGAGGAAAGGTCCATAAACCATTATTAAGAAGGGACCCAGGATATCAATGCTTGAACCAGTACAAGCATTGTGGAACCTGTGTCCCTTGGGGAAACTGCTAGGTACGTATGACCTAGATTGGCCACTGTTGGAAACAGAATGCTGGGCTTGATGGACCTTGGTCTGACCCAGCATGGCATATCTTATGTTCTTATGTTCTTATGATAGCTGGGGACGTTGCTAATGAGCTGAGCCAGACTGCAGAGCAGAGTGTGCAAAACCCGGTTCCAGGAACCCAAGCTGAGAGAAGGTGGGTGCAAGGAGTTATAGACAGAGATAACCAGAACCCAGCCTCGAGCAGAGAGATAGACCTGAATACAATTAAAGTATTAAAGAAACTGTTCCAAGACAGAAAAGCCTCCTCTCAAGGTATAGCCAATTCTTATCAAGGAGAGCAGCTTTTAGAGGAACTCCAGAAGTTTCTACAAAACAGTAAGTTTGAACATGTTGTTGAAAACCCAGGGGAAGATAAGCAATGTATGGTGCAAGAGGACATGCAGATTGATCCTTGTGAGGAAGATTCTGGGTGTAATGAAGCACCGATGGACTGTTCTCTGTGTAGAAGGGAAGTTTAATTATTGCTGAAGAAAAGGACTGAGACAGGAAGTCTTTGAAGAGCAATAGTGTACTTAGCTAGGAGAAAGCTAAGACCTTCTGTTAAACTAAAGAACATTTACTGAACCCTGAGTTTATGAACTAAAGCTACATTGGATATAAATGGAATGAATTTACCTGGTTTGAATGACAAGAGGTAGCTGTGAAATTAACATGCTGAAGAATTAGCTGGGAACAGCTGTGATGTGAAAAGGTGTTTGCAGTTCTGTGGTTCCAGAAGCAATTTTTGTTCCTGTTATCTTTCTTGGAGAATAATCCTATTTTGCCTTGTGTTTGAATTTGATGCGAAAGGGGAACCCAAAATAAATTTTCTTGTTTTGCCTGAACAAACCCGAGTGGTCACAATACTTTGTCTTTAAGTAAGAACTACAACTCCCAGAAATCCCTGGTGGAGAAAACCAGTGACTCTTTATTTAAGGACAAATAAGGCAGCCCCTTTTGCCCTAAGCCTCTGGCCTAGGCAAGGGGGTACGACAATACACATATTCCCAGACATAACTGTGTAGACATTAATTCTAATTAATTCTAATACTGACAGTTTGTTACCTCTGACTCGAGACTGAGAGACTGGGAGACAACTTGCTCTTTACTTATCTTTATTAAACAAAGACTAGTGTTTATGTTATTTGTAACCTTTCCTTTCACCTAATTATCTTAGCAGAGTCTTTCAAGGCTGTTACTGAGTAATAAGCTCTGGAATAATATTAACTCTTTCCTAGGGCTTTTGGTAATATAATGTCATTAAGTACACTAACTGTGTACATAGCCCTGTACGGACAAGCTTACTTTCAGAGAATAGATTTAGTAGTGTGACTGGGGCAAAAACCAGATTGTCAGGGGTGCAGAAAGTGAATGAACCCGAGGTGTGTTGATAGTTGGGAGAAAACTGCTTTCTCCAGAATTTTAGACGTGAAGGGAAGATTAGAGACGGGATGGTAATGGGCAGGTTCGGAGGGATCAAAGGAGGGGTTCTTGAGGAGAAGGTGGACCAGGGTGTGCTTCCAGGGGGCAGGGACTGTGCCAGAGACCAGACAAGCATTAATCATGGAGCCCAGGACAGGGGTCAGAGTGAGGGACGGCTCCAACAAACACTTGGAGGAAATAGGGTCAAGGGAGCAATAGACCTTACGTGAGGCAGTCAATATTTTGGAAATTTCAGTGTGAGATATAGGCCGGAAAGAGTATGGGAGGTGGAAGGAGAGGGAAAAGGAAAAGGAAGGGGGCAGCCCTAATGAGGAGATGGAGACCAAAAGGGAGGTATGGAGACGTTGAACCTTGGTAGTGAAGAATGAGGCCAAGATTGAAGGGCTAGGAGCAGAGGGCTGAGTGTTATTAGTAGAAGAGGCATGGAGGGAGTTAAGGAACTTAAGAGAGGAGTAAAGCTGGCAGGTGGAGTTTGATGAAGAGGAGATCATATCAGAGAAGTAAGAGTGTTTGGTCTCTGTAATAAGAGAATGATAATACTGGTGACAATGGTTGAAATGCTGGAGGGAGTCTGGAGTTCTGTCCTTTCTCCACTGTCTCTCTGCATGACAAAGCTGTTGAAGCTGTAATCGTAGGCCAGCATGATACCATGGGTGACGGGAAATACGTCAAGATTGGTGAGGACAGGGAGGGGCAAGAAGATTGGAGGCAGTGTACAGACATGAGTGCCAAAGGGACACCTGGGCCTCAACCTCAAGGGTGGAAAAATCCACAGGGAAGAGCTGGTCAGCAGGAGGGAAGAGCGAGAGGGAAGAAGGGGGGAGATGCCGATGGAGACAGGAAGAGGGAGGGCTAGGGGCAGAAGGGGAGAGCTGATCCCTTGGGCCTAAAGTACCACAAAAGGGTACAGATGGTATTGTAAAGGTGACGCAGGAGTGGTTGATCCAAGGTAGTGATGAAGCAAGGATAGAAGTGGGTTCAAATGGAGAGTCAGATGAGGTGATGAGAAGATCCAGGGTATGTTGAGCGGAAAGTGTAGGGAAGGATGAGAGACAGATACAAGCAAGCATTACAGTATGCCCAGGCCAGACTGGGCCCATTTGTTTGATACGAGGTCTCTCCCAAGGTCACTGAGCTAATGGTAAAGGAAGTCTGCATCCCTTCGGTATCTCAGCACAAACAAAGAGTGTTCATCATTATTTAGTGAAGCTTAGATTTACTTTAGCATATCCCAGAATTCCTGGTTTCCAAAGTCTATTTTCTTTAGTTCCGAGAATATATATTTCAGTAGGCAGAGACTTCTGTTGTAGTTCCTACAAAGTGGGTAACTGGAGGAAAGGATGATGGAAGGAGGGAGGGGATTGGAGACAAAGAGGCAACATAATTAGGGGAGACGGAAGGCATATTGGAACAATGGAAGGGGCAGAAAGTGATTGGCAGATGTGATGGAACTTTGAAGAGAGAAGAGGAAATAGGGAAAGGGTAAGAGTGGGAAGGGCACTGCATTATGGTAGAGGGACATTGCATAGAACTTGGGATGGGTAAGGGAAGCAGGTAGAGAGCAGGGGATGATGGAACCAGGTTAAGGTTAGGGAGGGATCAACAGTGTGGAAGGGAAGTGTGGTAAGGGAATTGAATGCTGAAGAACTTTCAGGTTATTTTGAAAGTAATGAGAAAGTGGTTTAGGATCCATTAAAGTGAAATCATGCTAATTTTTATATTTATGCAGTGGACTAAGTCTCATGAAATTCAGAAAAATTATCTTTTGAGGAGCAGAGATGTCTCCATACAAAGATTCAACTTGTTCAAGCCATGGTATTTTCAATAACGTCATATGGATGCGAAAGCTGGATGGTGAAAAATGTAGGAAGAAAATTGATGCCTTTGAATTATGGTGCTGGCAAAGAATACTGCCTATACCATGGACTGCCCAAAAAACAAACCAGTCAGTACTGGAGGAGATCAAACCTAAGCTTTCTTTAGAAGCTCAAATGACAAGACTTCGACTTTCATACTTTGAACACATCATGCAAAGAGAGGGATCATTAGAGAAAGGCATCATGCTTGGCAAGATAGAAGGTCAACACAAAAGAGGAAGTCCAGCAATGAATGGATCGATACAATAACAGCAGCTATGACTGCCACTCTGTCAACAAAGAGCCACCTGACTGAAGACAGGATGCAGTTTAGAACAACTACCCAGAGGGTCGCCATGAGTCGACACTGACTCGATGGCATTTAACAACCACAATAACAACCATAAATACACTCAACCAACTCTGTGTTATATCCATGTCCTGTGAGTTGGTATTATAAGGCGCTATGCCTCTATCATTGAAAGAGGTTATGGCCTATATTGAAAAAAGTGTTACTTGATCCTATGCTCTTAAATACTTATGGTCCAGTCTCTAGCCTTCCAAAATGGATTTCATAAGGGTCATGGAATTAAGACGTTTATTGAGAGTTCATATACTGCCCTTCATACTGGCAGAGCGGTGTACAATAAAAACATTGATACACTGTAAGCGGCATTCCGTCCAGAACGCATAGGGGCAGACGCAATTCTGATCCTCCAGGGCACGTCTAGCCTCACAGGAACAGAATGAGACTAGATCTGTACATGTAGGCCTCGGACCCGATTCCGGTCGGCCTGAATGTACAGGCCTCCACCTGGCTAATTCAGTCAGGGCTCTTGAATGGAGCTGCAGCGCCATGGCATCCAGTTGCCCTGGCATCGCGGCTCCATTTAGGAGCCGTGATCCCTGGCCGCCAACTAGTTCTTTTGTTTCCCGCAGCCCTACCCCTGATCTGGCCTCCCAAGACCAGGGTTGGGCTGTGGGGAATCCTCTCAACCCACTCCTACCATTTCCGACGCCCAGGCCTGCTGTCCCCCGCCGTCTAGGGGAACTTATTCCAACCTCAGAGGTAGAATAAGTTCCCCGTGCAGTCTACTGGCCCTGGACGTACAGGGCTGAAATCAGAATTGGCACTGTACATCTGGGGCCGTGGACCGCCTTCTGCACACCCTAACCCCGTCCTTTCCACCCCTGTCTATCCTCCCCATACAAACACCTTGTTCATATGTGTTGAGATATAGCCTACTGGTTGGTGCAATGTCTCCATGGTCAAAAGTTCAGGGTTTGATTCCCACTTGTTTATTTGAGTCTTGAAGGACTACAAAAAGGGGACTGCTACTTCTGGAGAGAGATCTGCAATTGTAAGTATTTACTTCTTGGAATTTTACTAAATCTTGGGGAAAAAGGAATTCTTTAGATTAAAGCTGATTAATCTTTGAACCCAGTGTATTTGTTAAATCAGTCAGGGCCTAGTAGCAGCAAAGAGCTTTAAGTTTAAATTTAAAACACAGCAGAGAGCTTTCTGGTTAAATTTACAACCCCAAGACTACCTCTATCCAAGCAAGGGCTGTGGACTCTCCCTGGAAATTGCTCACAGATTATCTTAGAAGCACAGGACAGGATACTGTATAGTAGACAGCTTTTAATAAGTCTTCTTTTATTTATTTATTTACAGTCTCTTTTATACCGCGCTATTCAGCATCAGTGCGGTTTCCATATAACAACTTACACATCTCAATAGCTGATTCGTGTTTACATTGAACAAGGTAAATTGAACTTGGATAACAGGGTGTAACAAGGTAAATGAACTTGGATAACAGAGTGTAACAAGGTAGTTGAACTTGGATAACAAGGGATTAACTATGTACATCTGTATGGCAAAATAGGCATCACATCCCTTATCGTAGTCGTGTTTGGCTATGTAGTAGGGCTTACTGAAAAGTGTCGTCTAAGTTGTGGGTGAGGGTATTAAGGTGCTGTCTGGGGGTAGTATAGGAGGAAGAGATGGTGCTTCAATGCCTTTCTAAACTGTGTTAGGTCAGGGATTGCTCATATGCTGGGAGGTAAGGCATTCCAGCATCTTGGTGCGCAGAATTTGAAGGCTCTGTTTACCGTTGAGCATGCGCATAGGGTTATTGATTTTGGGACAATCAAAGAATTAACTGCTGTAGATCTTCTGGATCAATTGGGGGTGTGGCCTGGATCAGCTCTGCTAGTGATGTGGATGAGAGCCCGTTGATAGCCTTGAATGTCAGCAGTAAGATTTTGTATGTGAGTCTGCCGCGTATTGGGAGCCAGTGTAGGTGCATCAGGATGGGTGTAACATGGACTTTCCTGGATGCTCCATGGAGAACTCTTGTCACGGCATTCATGGCTAGTTGCAGCGGGTTCAGCGTGGATTGAGGGAGTCCATGCAGAATTGAGTTTGCATAATCCAGATGTGGTATAATTAGTGCCTGATAGATTGTCCTGAAGTCATCTGGTGTTAGCAAGGCTCTTAGGTACCCGAGAGACCAGATCTTGTGATACACCGCTCTAACCGTGTTGCCTATGTGCGTTTTCATGTCTAGGCGCTGGTCGAGTGTGACTCCCAGATACCTGATCGTGGGTTTGGACTGGAGTACTGCTTCGTCGACTTTTAGACAGGGCGGCATGGAGAAGTTTTGATTCCTTGTAATGAACAGGACCTCTGTTTTCTTATGCTGAATCCTAAGGTTCTGAGTTTGTAGCCAGGTGGATACTGCATTAAAGCAGTTTGTTAGTGGGGAGAGGTCAGTGTTTTCAGTCGAGAAAGGCATGTATAGCAGTACATCGTCTGCATAAATCAGGCAGTTAACGTTGAAGGAACGGATCAGGTTACAGATGGGCTGCATATATATGTTAAACATGAGGGCGGAGAGGGAGGATCCCTGCGGGACACCCTGCTTCTGATGGAAAGGCTCCGATGATGTATTCCCTGATCGTACATGCTGCCATCTGTCAGAGAGGTAGGACTTGCACCAGTGCAGTGCTTTGTCTGTGATCCCCTTCTCTTGGAGATGGTCGAGGAGAAGCTCATGGGTTACTGAATCGAACGCTGCTGCAATGTCCAAAAAGATGAGGACAATACCTTGACGGATGTTGTCTATCCCTGCAATTATGTTGTTGAATAGTGTGGTTAGTAGCGTTTCTACACCGTGGGCCTCTCTAAAGCCATGTTGGCATGGATCGAGTGGCGCGGCAGAGTCTATGTGGTCTTAAATTTGACATTGAACTCCTTTTTCGATTATTTTCGCTAGTAGGGGTATGCTTGAAATCGGTCAATATGATTCCACCTTCTTGGGGTCCAGCTTGTTGTTTTTGAGCAGCGGTCTTATGGACGTCTGTTTAAGGGGTTGCGGGAATGAACCTGTTGTAAAGGACTGGTCCATGAGTCTAGCTATAAAAGGGCTCAAGTGGGATCGTAGTTCTTTGATCCAGATTCTTTCCCTCCCTCCATCCCTGACACCCACTCATCTCTGGGATAATCATGGCTTTATAGGTGCTTAAACCTATTAAAGGAAAGGAGGTGCCATATTCACTCTCAGGTGCAACTGTTTATCCTCATCAGGCATTCATTAAGGACCTGAGATGAATTAAGCTTCAGGTGAACAAAGTACATTAAACATATTAGGTATAGTTTTATTAGTATAAGTATCCCCAGCAATCCTTAGTAAATAAAGACAAGGTCTTAGATAGTGCTGGGGAGGAGCCTGCTGTTTTGGTACATGTCGGTACTAATGACATAGGAAAATGTGGTAGGGAGGTTCTGGAGTCTAAATTTAGGCTTTTAGGTAGGAAGTTGAAATCCAGAACTTCCAGAGTAGCATTCTCCGAAATGCTTCCCGTTCCACGCGCAGGACCCAAAAGGCAGGCAGAGCTCCGTAGTCTCAATGTATGGATGAGATGATGGTGCAAGGATGAGGGTTTTGGATTTGTTAGGAACTGGGGACATCCTGGGGAAAGGAGGGGCTTTTCCGAAGGGATGGGCTTCACCTTAACCGGGATGGAACCAGGCTGCTGGCATTAACCTTTAAAAAGGAGATAGAGCAGCTTTTAAACTAGATAATGGGGGTGAGCCGACAGTCACCCAAGAGCGCATGGTTCGGAACAATGTATCCTTGAAGGATACTACCAAAAGAATGAAGTTAGGGCATATCAGCAGAGAGGTTCCAATAAAGACAAAAGTAGTCCAAATGCCCTTGAGTACGGAGCAGGCAGAGCTTAAAGATTCCAAATTACTTCTGCCTACTGATAGCCAGATTAATATGAATAAAATACAGCCTCTAAAATGCTTGTATGCAAATGCTAGAAGTCTGAAACATAAGATGGGAGAGTTAGATAATTTTGTATCTGAAATTAATGTTTACTGGAGCAAAGGGGGAAAACTTTCTGCACTTGCTGAAACTACGTCACAAAAACTCTCTTGCTATTAAAAATTTAGGAAACAACCAAAATTTAGGAAAGAACCTCCCAAAGGGGTGCCATAGCAAAATGGTACATACACCTAATCTGCTCTACTTGGTATGTCTGTGCTGCTACAGAGAATGGGGGGGGGGGGGGGGCATTTTTAGCAGCAGCAGCAGCAGCCAACACACAAAGTGGTTGGCGTTGCCACTTTAATTTAAACCCAGATATTCAATGCCAGGGCTTTATAGGCCACCACCCACCAGCATTGAATATCCAGTTTGTCCAGAAAGCCAATTAGCTATCCAGTCAACCGCAATATTCATCCGCTGGCTGGATAGCTAAATTGGCTAAAGTTAGGCCTGCTTTTTTTTGTCCTAACTTTAGCCAATTAGGGTTAACCGGCCAGTGGCTTAATAACACCACTGACCATCTAACCCCTGGGGCCACCCCTAGAATGCCCCGATGCTAAGCTGTTAGTGTTGTAAAAACATCTATGTTATACTGGGTCAGACCAAGTGTCAATCAAGCCCAGTATCCTGTTTCCAACAGCGGCCAATTCAGGTTACAAAAAGGTATACAGATTCCACAGTGCTTATCCTGGGATAAACAATGGATTACTTTGGTCCTCTTTAATAATGGTTTATGGACTTTTCCTCCAGGAACTTGTGCAAACCTCTTTGAAACTTCTTTGAAACACTAACAGCTTTTACTCTGGTAATGAATTCCAGAGTTTGATTATGTGCTGAGTGAAAAAATATTTTCTCTGATTAGTTTAAATGTGCTACATTGTAGCTTAATTGTGTGTCCTCTGGTCTTTATGATTTTTGAAAGAATCAACAACCGATCTACGTTTACCTGTTCCACTCCATTCATTATTTTATAGACTTCTATCCTATTTCCCCTCAGTGTCAGGGCATTCAAACGAGGTAGCAGGGGATATTCAGACACTTCAGAACGAGCCCTTTCCCTGGCTGCACCGACAATTTGGAACAGGCTAACAGATGAACTTCGACTAACTACAGACATCAAAGACTTCCGGAAGCAACTAAAGACAACCCTTTTCATTGAACACTATGGGGATGTCACATGATAGACACACCATTCAGATATCTTGACACTGCATGTATAATAGCGCACAATGTAAATAGCGCATCTTTAATCGGTTAGACCCCGACACACTCACACACACTCTGGAACACTGCATGAGCCCCCCTAAAGAACACTATTGTGATTGTTTGCTGTGAAAACCGCTTTGATTCAATGAAAAGGCGGGATAAAAATCCATTTAAATAAATAAATAAATAAATATTCAGTGTCAAAAAATGGTTTAATGCTGTTGAATATCCTGCTGACCATGGTTTAGCCACTTAATAGGTCTTCTAATAGGTTAAACCACTTGGAATATATCCTTCCTACTGTTTTGGCAAGGATCCAAAAGGTCCTTACATATAGAAATGGTATGTGTGTGCAGTTATAATTCAAGAACTGCTGATCCTGTCTAGTCTAAGCTTTCTAAAATTTTTGAATGCCACCCAAGAAAAATTACAGGCTGGCCAATTTGACTCGACTTGTTTAGGGCTTCCTTTTACTGCAATTATTTTGCTTCTTAGATAAGAAATGGGTACCACTCCTCTTTGAATGGAGGGAATATGAAAATATACATTGCAATTACATAAATGGAAAGAAATATAAAACATGATGGCAAAAGAGACCATATTGCATATTCAGTCTACTCATCCACATCAACTGCTCTGGTCTACAAGTCCTTTCTCTCCCTCAAAGACGCATTGTATTCTTTCCTGAATGCAGAAATCATCCTTCTCCCCACAATGTTCACTGTGAGGCTGTTCTCTGCAAAGAAATATTTCCTTAAATAACTCCTGAGTATACCTCCCTTGGCTATCAGGATCCTCTAATGTGAGTCCAGAGACATTGACCTTGAGTTCTGATCTTCCCTAGGAAAATTTTCTAAGGTAGAAAACTTCTTCCAAACTCTTTAGTGTACCTTCTGCTAACCTGAGGACTCTGGCCCATGAACCACTGTCCAGGAATCCAGCAGCTCTGACCTTAAGTGCTAGCCATTTCTCAATGCAATGTGTGTCTTCAAGTCAGTGCTGAACTCTTCAGAGACCCAGCATCTCCTGGGTTTTTGTGGCAGTATGATTGGAAGTAGATTACAAAGTCTTTCTTCCAAGGCAATGGAGGGTTAAGTAACTTATCCAAGGCCACAAGGGGTACTGGTGGGAATTGAATCCTGGGCTCTTGGTTAACAGATCAAGCAATTCTGTAAAGTTATATACCTTATAGCAGAGTTACTGTTTATGACTACATGCAAAAGAACTCAATGCTGAGGCCCGTTCTCATCCTAATGATCCTAGCTGAAGATGACATACAGTAGCTGAGACCAGCCAATCACTGTGCTGTGATGAGGAAGTCAGGATGAAGAATTATACACTGGACAGAGAGGGACACAGTGCACTTGTAAAGACACTTTCTGAGACACTTTTTGGGAACTTTAACTTTGCTCCCCGATACTGACAGTTTGCTTTCTGTAGTCTCTAAACCTACTGCCTGCCTGTCTCCATGCTGGAAAGTCAGATAGTGTGCAAGGACAAGAACTAATCTCGGGATGGAGTGTATCTCTCCCACAGACCTGAAGCTCTATGCTATCACGTGACTTGCCTGGACTGTCTGCAGCCTGCATTGGACTACTGCCATCCTTTGGTCTTTGTGCCATTCGTGAGACATTTTCTCAGACCCAGTCGCAAATGTTCTTCTGGCAAAGGCCAAGGTACTGGTCTGAATTTTCCTGGTGGTGTGGACCTAGCCTAGACAGTCAGCTAATTTTCTGTATGACTGAGTGCAGAGAGAATCAATGACATTGGTTGCTAAAATAGTGATTTATTATCTTAGTAATTGTAATCATAGGGCTACATATCTTGCTACCTCAGAAAACTAACTTATTCTGTATCTGCATTATTTTCCTATCAGCAATAAAGTCTAATTTATATACAAACACAGGGTTTGTTTCCTTTATCTCATGTGGTTCATTTGCCAGATAGACCTATAGAATCTTGGGAAAAGAGGGACATATCAATTTCTCCTGGACCTATTGAGTATTTACATATATATTCATTTGCTATTGACAATAACCTTAATAGATTACCAGAGCAGTGATCCTCCGAAGCATTATCACTTATGGTCAATGGAGGCTGAGTTAATATCTGAGGCTGTACTCCATTTCCAAAAGTTTATTAAGGTGCATCTCTTACTCACTTTTAAAAGGTCTTATATTCTGGCCCCTGTTACCTTAAAGACTGGTTATCTCCCTATGTTCCTACTGGATCTCTTAGATCAGAAAATGTGGCTCTTTCCTTATTTGAAGGAATCATCATTAATGGTGATATGTGCTTGGTAATTTTATAATGCATCCCCACAGCTATGGAACCAGTTTACCAAATGAGCTCCATTTTAACAGAAGATCTGAAATGTTTCAGGGGCTTTTAGCTTTAATTAATTATTTCACAGTGTTATTTGCCTTTAGTATTTTTATGATCAATTCGCAAGCCACTGTAGGTTTTTAAGAGTTGTTCTGAGATTTTACTTTTTATTGCTCTTTATATAAACGCTAACATAATGTATGTTTTCAGGAAATTTGCACAACTGCTTTTATAGAGTATATGTATGTTAATTGCACATTGTCTGCCACTCCTTGCCTTGAACTAACATTGTAAAGTCAGGTGAGAAACAAAATCAATTGAAGTAAGTGGTATTATTAAGTCACAATGACATTTGTGTTGATTTCAGCACCAATTTTGGCTTACCCTAAAGGGTCAATTTATGAACGATAAATATCTCAAAAATATCACAAACTCGTTCAATAAAACATAAAGGAATTTTTCTAGAATGAATTCTCTTCTTCTTCAACCAAGCACCAGTAAGAGGTCTGCCAGGAGGTCTCAGACTATGAATGGCACTAATATATCAGACTTTATGTCTGGATAAAATAATGTGCCCAATTGCATCAACGACCTCCGTACAGACACTATTCAGGCCAGAGTTCATAAGTGTAACATCTATTATTCAAAAACTGATATGCTTTCCGCTATGTTTGATATTAAAAATATGTTACTTCCGTTTTCAGTATATCAGGCTCATGGTCCTGGTAATTCACTCTTACGATCCCGACGCTCTCCCCCAGCGCCTCTGTAGCATTTCTCCTTAACGGGTTCTTCAGGGGATCAGTTTTTTAACCCTCCTGTGCTCAAAGAAAACATAAAATTAGAATCCCTACACAAAAATACAAAACTCCCTCTTACTCTTCTAGAAACTCTAAGACTATAAGACTATACAAGAACACACATACCTAATAATCAGCGTTGATGCTGCCCACGTCTAATCTTTAAAACACCACGGTTCTCAAGCCGGATGTTATTCAAATCTCAAAATCAAAAAGACGCCGCGCATGCGATGTTCTCTCTACGAATTGGCTTTAAAGAAGCGGCAGAACATGACGTAAACGAGCTCCTCCCCTGTGGCTTCGTAGAAAGAAACGCTACGGAGGCGCTGGGGGAGAGCGTCGGGATTGTAAGAGTGAATTACCAGGACCATGAGCCTGATATACTGAAAACGGAAGTAACATATTTTTAATATCAAACATAGCGGAAAGCATATCAGTTTTTGAATAATAGATGTTACACTTATGAGCTCTGGCCTGAATGGTGTCTGTACGGAGGTCGTTGATGCAATTGGGCACATTATTTTATCCAGACATAAAGTCTGATATATTAGTGCCGTTCATAGTCTGAGACCTCCTGGCAGACTTCTTACTGGTGCTTGGTTGAAGAAGAAGAGAATTCATTCTAGAAAAATTCCTTTATGTTTTATTGAACGAGTTTGTGATATTTTGGAGTTACCCTAAAGGGTGACATTATTACAGGAAAACCAGCAAATGTAAGAGACTACACCTTAAACACTTGATTTATGGGTCAACATGGAAGCAGCCAACGTGCTGCGACAGAAGCCATTTATACAATAGACAGCTGAGATACTGAGCATGGAAAAAGGGCAGGCTTGAGAGAACAGGTCAACTTAGGGGTATGTTTACTAAAAGGGCTAACGGTTAACCCGGGCTATCTGCCACTAGGTCCCAGGTTATGCTGGATGTGCCGGCAGCTGCTGAGGCTAAGCGGGTATTTATTTATTTAATTTTTTAAAACCAGTTTTCTATACTGCCTTATCCTTCAATCAAAGCGGTTTGCATTATGTAATCACTATAAACAGGTACTGGATACATTTATTTATTTATTTACTAGCTTTTATATACCGCACTATTTAGCATCAGCACGGTTTACAAGAAATGGGAACAGTCAAGCAACTTTACATAGAACAGGCATAACATCAGAACAAGCAAATATACATAGAATAGGCATAAACAGCAAAACTAGTTAACAGAGGCAGGTAACTCTGACAAGCAGATGCCTCAACGAAAGGGAAGGGGGAGGGAGGGGGGGAGGGACGGGAGGAACGAGGGGGGACATAGGGCTGGGGTGGAGAGCTAAGTTCATATTGTGTAGTCAAAGTCCAGTCTGTGTGAGTGAAGAGGTCAGCGTTGTGAGAGTCAGCATTATAAGAGACCTTATTATGATATGTGGTCATAAGCCAGCTGGAAAAGGTGAGTCTTTAATGCCTTCCTGAATGTAGAAAGATCCATGATGATTTGGATAGAGGGAGGAAGGGCATTCCAGAGAGTTAGTGCATATAGGGAAAAGGCACGGTTCTTGACAGCTTTATTGCAGGTCCTTATGATTGAAGGAGTGACCAGGGTGTTTACCATGTTAGCTCTTTGTGTTCTGTTGTCTGGAGTTTGTTGAACCATTGCTGACAGGGAGGGTGCAGATGATTCCCTTGTCTCCAAAGGGCTCACAATCTATGTGTACCTGAGGCAACAGAGGGCTAAGTGGCTTGCCCAAGACCACAAGGAGCGCCTATAGGACTAGAAACCCCAGTCCCTCTGGCCTGAGATTGCTGTCCCCAGATGGGAATTGAACCTCCGGCCCGAGGTACCATGTGATTCCATGTAGTAAGTATTGTAAATAGTTTATCCCTGTTATCCAAGTTTTTTGTGCATGTAGTAAGTATTGTAAATAGTTTACCCCTGTTATCCAAGTTTTTTGTGCCCTGTTATCTGTGAACTCATACGTGTTAACTGTACTGAGCATTTTTGTTCCATGTAAACCGCGCTGATGCTGAATAGTGCGGTATATAAGAGATTGTAAATAAATAAATAAATAATAAATAAATAAATGTCATAACCACTAGGCCACTCCTCCCTTAGCCCCTGAGTTTTAAAGATAGGTGAGGAAAAACCTTGCCTATATTTAAGGCGCAGAGGGCTAAGTCGGTAGCATTGAGAATTGCTGCTACCCACTTAGCCCTTTACTCTGCCCCTGCCCCATCCCGGAGTGCCCCAACATGCCCCGATGCTAACCGCATAGCATCTGGGCGTATTAGGGACTTATCCAGGATTTTCCAAAGGCATGTAGGTGCCTTTCGAAAATCCCAGATAAGGCATTTACATGGGTAACTAGGGAAGTTATCCATGTAAATGCCTTCGAAAATGCCACCCATAGATTATAAAATACTTTAATTTACATGCAAATGTGCAAAAAATACAGGTGATCATTTACAGCAGCTTGGGAGCAGATATAAGTGATTGCGTCTACATTGAAAGCACCTTCTCTGCCATTACACTAGTATTTTATAAAGAAACGTAGGTGCCTGCTTTTCTTTATAAAATTTCGCTTACGTAATCTCTTCTGTAGGTGCCTACCTATGTTATAAAATTACCCTCCACAAGTGAAATAAGCTACTGTCTCCTGTGTGTGGCACAACATCTCCAAAGAATTGCCCCAAATCATGGGTCCAGAACTTTCTCCTGGACAAGACACCTCAGCTTTCAGGAATGCCTGCAGGGAATAGTATAAGGAAGGCTCAAGTTGTAAGGAGACACAACGACTAGCCAAAGAGAGAAACTTTTCTGAAACGTTGGCAGGCAGAAAGAGAAGTTAAGGTTGACAATTAGACAGTAGACACTCATGCACTCTAGTAAATTCTTCTGGATGGCTCCCTGTTCCTTCATCTTGGTGCATGTTTTAAAGCTTTTTTCTTTTTCTTTTATCAGTTAAGTATGCATACTGAAGGGATTGTAAAATGTTCCAAATTAATTGAATGTACCAGAGCTCATTGGCACATATTGGAGAATCAGAATTTATCTTTATTGGCTTTCTTAATATACTGCACCTTCAGAAACCAGCAGGGCAGTTTACATGTGTTCAAAACACATAAAGGCCAGGCATGGCCAGGAAACAGAAAAGAACTACAATTCTTGATAGGAAAGCAGCAAGCACACTAGACAGGAAGAGGAAGCGAAAGAAGGGAGAGAGGGCAAGCGAGAGGAGAGAAGGAACTAGCTGGGAGAACTGGGTGGGAGATCATAGGCAAGACAGAACAGATGTTTTTTAAGGAGTGCCTTAAATTTGGGATAGGATGGTTCCAGATGGAGGGGAGGAGGGAGGGAGTTCCATAAGGATGGTGCTAGGAAGGAAAAGGCAGAATTGCGGGTGCATTCCAAATGAGCACATGCGGGGGAAGGAAGCTCAAGATGGTTGATGTGGATGGACCAGAGAATGCGAGGTACTGAACGAAATTGTAGAGTCGGCTAGGTAGTGCTAGGTAGTGCAGGGTAGTGCAGTGTGTGGGTGTAGATAGCTCTATGAGTCAGAATTAGAAGTTTAAAGAAAATATGCCGGGGAACCGGTAACCAGTGAAGCTGAATCAAAGGAGGTGTGATATGACCGTAACAAGAATCAGCAGTGTTTTGAATCAGTTACAGGCAATATTTCTGGTATTGGGGGAGACCGATTAAAATAACATTACAGTAGTCACGTGAAATAACCAGTGCGAGAAGAAGTGTGGTGAGTGAGGAGGAAGACAGGACATCACTAACTGCTCTGATCTGACATAGGAAGAAAGAATGACGTGCAACAGTAGAAATATGATCGTGAAAGGACAGTTCAGGATCAAGGACTACTCTTAGATATCGAAAGGAGGATACCAGTGGTATTGGGTTATCAAGAAGTAAAGGAGCCAAAGAAGGAGGGGAAGAGCAGAAAGCAAACCACATCACTGATGTCTTTGAGGGTTAAGATGGAGAAGATTGGAAGAAAGTCAGTTTGCAACAAGAGTTAGACAGGTGTTGAGTGGAGAGAGATCCGGGGACACTGGAGAGGTATGATGGAGAAGGATACCATCATCGGCATAGTAATAGGCTGAAATTCCAGTTTGCTGTATCAAGAGTGCAAGGGGTGCAAGAAAAATATTGAAGAGTAAAGGTGCCAAGACTGAGCCTTGGGGGACATCACAGGACAAGGGCAAGGGGGTGGAAGTGTCAGACAAAGAGACTACAGAAAAGGTGTGGGCGTGAAGAAAGGAGTGAAACCAGCGAAAGACCATGCCACGCAGACCTGTATCCCGAAGACGCCAGAGGAAGAAAGTGTGGTCGACCAAATCAAAAACAGTGGATAGATCCAGGAGACAGCGAAGGTGATGTCGTCTCGATCATGTGAAATATGAATCTCATTGAGAAAGGAAAGGAGAATAGATTTGGTACTGTGACCATGGCGAAAACCAGATTGGCGAAGGTGCAGAAAGTGAATGGACTTGAGGTGTGTGGATATTTATTTTATTTTATTTATTTAGCTGTATTTATATCCTGCTTTTCACCGGGTCAAAGCGGTCAATTGGGGGATACATTTAACACGAGGGGATATGACACACATATGCTAATACTTACAGGGAACATGGGCAATGGAGGGTTAAGTGGCTTGCCGAAGACCACAAGGAGTGCCTGGAGGATTAGAAATCCCAGTCCCTCCGGCCTGAGATTGCTGTCCCCAGGTGGGACTTGAACCCCCGGCCCTCCGGCCTGAAGTACCTTGTCCTAACCACTAGACCACTCCTCCCAGGATAGTTGGGAGAAAACTGCTTTCTCCAGAATTTTAGACGTGAAGGGAAGAATAGAGACAGGACGGTAATGGGCAGGGTCGGAAGGATCAAGGGAGGGGTTCTTGAGGAGAGGGCGGACCAGAGCGTGCTTCCAGGGGTCAGGGATGGTACCGGAGACCAGACAAGCATTAAGCATGGAGAGCAGGATGGGGTCACGGCTCCAACAGCCACTTGGAGGGAACAGGGTCAAGGGCGCAATAGGTTCTACGTGAGGCAGTCAATATTTTGGACAATTCAGTGTGAGATATAGGCCGGAAAGAGTACTAGGTATGGGACGTGGAAGGAGAGGGAAGAGTCGAAGGAGCGGGGGGGGGGGGGGGGTGGCCCTAATGAGGAGGTGGAGACTGAAAGGAAGGTACAGAGACGTTGAACCTTGGTAGCGAAGAATGAGGCCAAGACTAAAGGGCTAGGAGCAGAGAGCTGAGTGTTACTAGTAGAAGAGGCATGGAGGGAGTTAAGGCACTTAACCCTTTCAAGGCCTACTTTAAATTTTTAATCCACATTCTGCAGCCGAGTTAATTTTTGCATATTTCAGGAAAATTGCACCCATCTTATTCAATATGTTATAATAGTGATTTTCCTTCTGCTATGGTCATGTATTATATACCATTTGATAGGAATATTTAGTCAGAATTTTGGATCCCAAGAGTTTTGGGCTCGGCCTGGAAAGGGTTAAGAGAAGAATAAAGCTGGTGGGTGGAGTTTGATGAAGAGGAGATCTTATCAGAGACGTAAGAGCATTTGGCCTCGGTAATAAGAGAACGATAATACTGGTGACAATGTTTGAAATGCTGGAAGGAGTCTGGAGTTCTGTCCTTCCTCCACTGTCTCTCTGCACTACGAAGCTGTTGACGCTGTAACCGTAGGCCAAGATGATACCATGGGTGATGGGGAAACACATCGAAATCAGCGAGGACAGGGAGGGGCAAGAAGATCAGAGGCAGTGGAGAGACATGAATGCCAAAGGGATGCCTGGTCCTCAACCTCAAGGGTGGAAAAATCCTCAGGGAAGAGCTGGAAAGCAGGAGGGAAGAGCGAGAGGGAAGAAGTGGGGAGAAGCCGAGGGAGACAGGAGGAAGGAGGGCCAGGGGTTGAAGGGGAGAGCTGATGCCTTGGGCCTAAAGCACCACGAAAGGGAACAGATGGTATCGTAAAGGTGATGCAGGGGTGGTCGGTCCAAGGTAGTGGTGAAGCAAGGATAGAAATGGGTGCAAATGGAAATTCAGATGAGGTGATGGGTTGGCTGTGAGGAATCCCCTCCACCCATTCTTATCATATCCGACGCCCGGGCCTGCTGTTCCCCACTGTCTAGGCCCTGTACATCCGGGGCCATGGACTGCCTACTGCCCGCCCTGACCCCGCCCTTTCCTGCCCCCATCTATCCTGCCCCCATAATCCAGGTGTTATTTAAAGCGGCGTTGGGCAGCCTCTATAACAGCATTGGACACCCCTGTTGAATATGCCCCCATAAACACCAGTGTTGCTTTTGTGTAACAGTTTCAAAAATTCAGTATGCCAATGCCTGGTGTTCCAAAATACATACAATCACCCCTAACACAAACTCCAATAAAATTTATAAAGGACCATCAAAGGAGTATCAAGAGAGAAGATTAATAAGAGCTTCGGGCTCTCACCATTTTCAGCATTGGTCCTAATATTTTCAACCTATTTGATTCAAATTTTTGGTTTTAGTTTTTAGTAAATGAGCAAAAGCAAACATCTCATCAGGTACTTCATATCATCTATGTGTTTGGAAGACAATCTCTTCTGCGTCGGGGAGCTTCATATCCAAATAGTGCCCTTTCCTAACAAACAGAGCTTTCTCATTGTGTTTACTTTTATTAAACAGGCATAAAATAGGTGCATGATTTGAAAATTTTATAGGCAAGCTATTGTAAAATTACCCCCTACATGCATTCTGTCACTTTGATGGGGAGTTGCAAAGTCATTGAGATCTCCTGCTGCCTAAAGTGAATGATCAGCTGGTTGGCCCACCTCTTCCACCCTTGCGGTGCCTCTCAGGGTTTATGAAGGCTCCATCGATGGAGAAGAAAGGTTCAGCAGGACCTCTAAGGGCTTTAATATGTACCATTTACTGTATTTATGTTGATTTCTTCTATTAGTAGATGCAAAGTAATGTACAATAAATATTTATAATAAAATAGAAAACTATGAATGATACAAAAGCATCTCATTCCCCTTCCCGCCCAATTGGCTGCTCTCTCACTGTGTTTTGGATGGTTCAAACCAAGACAGTGATATCATTTGAACTCTAAATAATGTTTGTATCTCCAGCCCTGTAGTCTGAAACTGTCTCACCTCCAACGTGATCGGATTTTGATTGGGCACTTCATTTGTAGACAAGGAGCTGACATGGAAGATGACTACCAAAGGTATGCTAGAGCTCTTCTTTTCTGACTCATGTTCCCATAGATTTAGAAACATGATATCAAGAACTGAGCAAGTGGTCTAATTTCAAGATGACAGTCCTAATAGAAGATGGTGACTGAAAACATTCCCCACCCTGATTTTGAGGCAAAGATTGTAAGCGCTTTTTACCCACGGATTTTACACCAGTTTTCAAAGCATGAATGCTCTTTCACTTTGGAACTTGTCACGGATATCAAGTACCTGCACACATTAGTGCCTGCTTTTTACAGGGGTACTTTTTTCAAGGCAAACGCCATGCAAAGATTTAAAAATGCAGGGCCCGATTTTCGAAGGCATTTACATGTCCAGCCTACCTGGATTTTCACGTCTGTCGCCATGGAAGTCAAAATCTGGGTTAAGGGGGTCGGTGGGCAGACTATGCGCTGACACAGCGCATAACCTGCCTAAATGAAAATTGAGTACAAGATATTTACTCGCATAAGTCTCTAGTTGCAACGACTTAAGTGCTTGGATGGACACTTTTACATGTGCTTTGGATGGTCACTATTCTGGAAGCACGCATGGAAGTGGCATCCGTGTGCAAGTTTCGTTAGGGTGAGCATGAAGCAGAGCTGGGGCAGAGCATAGGCGCAACCTCGATTGGCACACGTAAGTTTTAGAATTCTATGACTTATGTGTGTCAATGTGCCCAGCTAAGATGACTAGGTTCTGCAGCTTCCATATGAAACAGAAACATGCACATGCTTCACTTTATAAAACAGGCCCCAACTATGCACACATTTGCCTGATGGGAGTTATAAAATTACTCTCCACGTGCTACCAAATACACACATTTTCCCAGTAGCTGTCTATGTATTATAGGAAAGGCTCTGTGTTAACTTAGCCTTTTGTAAAATAGGCTATAAATAGTGAACATCTAGGCTTGGAAGTCCCTTTTCAACTTAGATGACCTATACAAAATTGGGCTTATACTCTTGTGCACTGAGGTTTTTTGGGGTAAGCATGTAGAAGTCATATTGAAGAGATCAGCTGGTGTGAGCCTTGGTGGACGGGAGGAGGGAGGGGAAACATGCCCCAAGTCCCCATCTTTCCTCTCAAGTAATGCTTGCAGAGTGTACAAAATGCCTATTCGTGAGAGGAGGGTTAAATCTGAAAATCACTGTTTACAAAAATAGTCCTCTCATTGAAAATAATTATTTCCTTGGGTCCATTACAAACTCAGAATTTGGACCCCATCAAACGCACATACATGCGCACACACACACATGCACACACAACAACCATCCCATATATATATTGTGATGCAGCGGAGGCTGATGAGAGCCCTGATGAGAGAAGTGAACCTGTTTGTCAGCAAAGAAGAGATGTGCACAGAGTGCAATATTCACTGGGACCAGCTAGAGGGAGCAGGAGTGCAGTCAGGAAGACTGAAGGGCCATGCCTAGCTGGTCTGGAGCAGATGACAAACATTTCACAAGCCTCAAGGAGAGGAGTCCTTTATAAGGAAGCATTGCCTCAAGTTAAAGGAGGAGAGAAGGAGAAAGAGAGTGAGGCACAGACAGAGGAAGAGAAAGAGACACGGACTCAGAAGGAGGAACAGAAAGAGAAAGCTGTTTCCTGGCAGAGGAGGAAGACTGATACGGATTGCAAGCAAGAAGCAAGGAGGAATCAGCCGGTAAGGAAAAGCCAGGCTGAGCAAAGAAGCCAGGATTTGGGCTATTGCAAGAGCAGGCATTTACCAGAAGAGCTGTTCCCACGGATGAGAGAGGAACCAAACTCTCAGAGAAAAGCTTGTCACGAAGCTTCTGAAGGGAGGAAGCAAGTCCAAGGAGAAAACCTTTCCTCATCGTGCTGCTGCAATAAAAGGTATGAGAATTATATTCCTACAAAGAAACCTTTGCCCTGTAAAAGTTTTTGTGAAAGAAGAGTGGAATCTCTAAGAGAAAGCCCAGTTAATACTAAGGGGACACGTGGCCAGTGCTCCAGGCTAGGCCTGAGGCACTGGAAAGTATTAAGGGAAATATACAAAGCTCCAGAATACAATATTCCAGAGACTGTTAACACAGAATTAGACATACCAATTCCTGAGCTGATGCAAGTGGAACTGGTGGAACAGTTGCCAGACCCAGAGGAGATGGATTGCTCTCTCTGCATTTCCCATAGCACAGAGTCTTTGGAGGACGTATGAATGGCTTGGGGTAGCAGAAGAGTGTCTATTATGTGCTGAGCAGAAGAATTGTACAAATATGCTTTAAACTGGAAGTTATGTTTGTACCCTGCTACAACTGTGAAGTTAACAGTTTTCCTTAAACCTTGTGTTTTCTTTTGTGCCTGAAGTTAAGGACATTATTTTCAGTTGTGACCAATTTATGACCCCATGCGTAAAGGGAATAAAAGCCTTTGTTTTCATCCCTACCACTCTGCTTTAATTGTTTGCTTTAAAGGATCGGAGTTTAAAACCACTAGACCAAGTTTCCTTGGTTCTTAAAATGGACTTTCCTATCTAATAATAATAATTTTTATGCCATGGTGTGACAATATATATATATATATGGGATGGTTTGTGGTGGAGAAGCAGGCTCAGAATACAGAGAAAGAAAGAAAAAGCAGCCTTGTTTTTCTTTTCACAAAGAAACTGCAGGCACAGGAAGGGTTAACACCCAAACTAAAGACAGAGATTCCCTGCAGAGGAGTGCAGACCTAGAAACACGCCCTGTTCCCATGGAGACAGAGGGAGGAGATGGGAGTGGTTTGGGGCGGAGTCAAGAGCCATAGGACAGCCCCAAACATTTAGGCAGGGAAGTTGCACTCACAAACAGACACGAGGGAACCAGGAAGGAAGGACAAGAGAGAAAGAGAATCGAGGGACTCAGGCAAAGACACGGAAGCAGCTTGCACAGAAGCAGTTTGAAAGCAGGAGCAGAGAGCTGAGAAGGCCAGTGGAGAGCTCAGGGGAGGATTCCTCAGAAGAGGAGATATTCTCCAGAAGCTCATGGCTTAGCCCTTCTCACTGTAAGGAGCCTACAGGAAGGAAAAGCACTACAAGCAAGGTGAGCCCTTTACAAGCTTTGAAGGAGCTGCTAAACAGGGAAAGCTTTTCCTTCCCTTCCCCGACAAGCTCACGTTCTGTTAAGCGTAGCTGGGAGCAAGTCTTGAAGGCTTTACAACATACAAAGGCTTCTCAGGAAGATACTGAGGAGAGCAGATATCTGAAGGAGTCTAGTGTGGAGGAGATGGACATGGGGAACAGTTTGGATGCAAGCAGTGTTTCAGACATGGAGAATGACTGTGCTGTCTGTGCTAAGGAAGAGTAAAAGAACCAAATAGGGTTTTAATGAGCTGAAAGAAACCCAGGTGTTCTTAATTACTGAATGTGCTATCTGTGCTGGAGGAATAAGAACTGAATAGGGTTTTGTTAGCTGGAGAAAACCCAGAAGTTCTTAACAAGGACATTTTAAGAAAGCCTATGACTTTTAGCTAGGCTTTTAATGGTAGCTTGGCTGATAAAAGCTGCTGGGATAAGAAAGCCAGGAAGAAGCTAAAACCTTATATTGTAACTGGAAGAAAATACTACTGCATTTGAAAAGTCTCTTGGTGGACCAGAGAATATTGCTAATACCTGCTGTGAGAGTAACAGTGGATTTATAGTGCCTCCTGGGGACCTGGAAACAGAGTGCTGTTGTAAAAAGAGTTTTTATATGTGGAGCAAAGGTTTAAACTGAACCAAGCCAAGGACTGTTCAATAGGCTTGTGTTATATGGAGAAGTATCCTGAACTTTGTTTTCTAAGCTTCAATCTATTCTTGCCAAAGAATTGAATTTGGTTAGGAAATCCTTATTTCTCAAATAAAGAAATATTCCTGCGACCTTTGCACTTGGCTCTAATCCTTTCAAGGACACAACTACATGCTAATTGGGCTGAATCTTTACAAAGGACAATCAGAGCCTCTCCTGTACCACTAGGCAACTGCCTGGCCACACGGGGGAGCTCCGACAGGTGGCGTAGTTATTGGATGAGGAAAAACCTACCAACTGAAGCTACTAAGAACATCAGGATATACAAGGTGGCCAGAGTGACATCCTGAAAGCCATCATCAGAATTTTTGCAGAGAGAACCAGAACCGGAGACTCAGCAGAGCAGACTGGAGTTGGAGAGCCCAGCTGGTACCGACGGTGCTGAGAGGCCTGATTCACCACTTGCAGCAGGTAAACCCGTATTTAAAAGGGTTGAGCCAGGATTGCTGCAAGGGGGGAGGTTCTGCAGGTGGATGAGAGGGGGTGCTGTGATAAGGGCCGCACTTGGTGTGTTTTTTCTTTTCTGTTTCTTTCCAGCATCGCAGTATGGAGCGTGCCGAGCTTCTCAATTGGATGGCAGACTGCTTCCGCCAGCAGCAGGAGATAGCGGTAAAGTCGCAAGAACGGATGGCTGCCATGATGAGGGAACAGCAACAGCCGCTCCTGGACATGATGACTGGGTGGATGACGCAACAGAAGAAGACGTCAGATGAGCTAAGGACTGTGTCTAGTTCCTCAGGAACTTTACTAGGACTGGGACATGGTAGTAAAGGAACTTTTTCATTTGGGCCATTGACCCCAGGGAATGATGTAGACGATTACTTTGAGGTTTTCGAGCGTGTGGCAGTCCTAAGTGGATGGCCAGCAGAGCAATGGGCCATACGTATAGCAGCCTCCCTTACAGGGGAAGCTCTCGCAGCATATAGGGCCGTGCCTGCTGAGCTTGCCTCTACTTACGATGAGGTAAAAAAGGCCATGAGAGACCGATTAGGATTGACTCCAATGGTCTACCGCCGTCTTTTCAGGGCTTGTAAATTGAGGCCAGATGAGACGCCTCGTGCTTTGTGTCAGCGCCTCAAAGCATTAATGCACAAGTGGTTATTGCCAGAAGGAAAAACTGTTGATGCCATTTTAGATATAATTGCTCTAGAACAGTTTATAGAGGCTGTGCCACAGGAAATGCGATCTTTCGTGGTCTTACAGGATTGCAAGAGCACAAAAGATGCAACTTCGTTGGCAGAGCGGTTCCTAGAAGCTCGAGTAGTAGGCCAAATGAAGGGTGCAGGGTTGAGCCAAGCAAATGTAAGGGAACCGGAAAGAATAAGCAGGACCATGCTAGGAGAGGTTACCCGAGGAAAACCCCTAGGAAGGTCAGGGTATGAGCAGTGCAAATGTTACGGTTGCGGAAATAAGGGCCATCTCAAAAAAGATTGTCACACTAGGACAGTGTTAATAACAAACCCCTCCAAGGAAAGAGGAGAGGGATTTCTGCTGTCAGTGGAGGCGGAGGACATCCCAGTGGAGGCGCTCTTGGATTCAGGCGCCGACCAGTCGATGGTCTCCCAACAGCTATGGGCAGAGATACAAGCCAGGAGAGGAGGTCACACAGAAAAACATTCAGAAGGGAACATAAAGATTTGATGTGTACACGGTGCAGCATCAGCTTATCCCTTATAGAAAGTTATGGTGAAAGGCCTAGGCTTGAAGAGAATTATCACTGTAGCCGTAGTCCCAAAACTTCCATATCCAATAGTTTTAGGGAGGGACTGGCCACAGTTCAAATGTGGGCTAGCCAAGGGTTTAGAGGCCAAGACTGGGCTAGTGTCTACGAGGGCCAAAACCAAGGCTAGGGAGGAGGAAGAGGACTCGAGTGGAGATCCCAGCTGTAGTTTACCCACACACGAAGAATTAATAACACCCTCTAGGGAGAGAAAAAGAAAGAGTTAGGCAGATAAACGCCGTGGAAGGCAGGCCAGGGCTCAGAATCTGGCGGACTTAGCCAATGGAGAGGGATTACCATGGGCTCCTGCAGAGCTGGTAGGAAAGTTCCCTTCTTTCCCTAATGAGCAAAGGGAGGATCCTGCCTTGAAGCGAGCATTCGAGTATGCCAACACGGGCTCAGAGACATTGCCACGATTTGTGCTAGACAGGGAAATACTTTACCGTGAAAGTTTAGACCCTCATTTAGGAACCATAAGGAAGCAATTAGTAGTCCCTACTACTTTTAAAAATTTGGTCCTAAGGTTAGCACATGACCACCCGGTGGGGGGGCATAAGGGTTTCCATAGCACCTTAGATCAAATCATGGGCCGCTTCTATTGGCCGGGCGTATTCAAAGAGACTGCAAAGTTTTGCGAAGCCTGCCCAGCGTGCCAGAGGGTTACCATGGTTCATCCCAAAAAGGTGCCATTAATTCCCTTGCCCCTGGTAACCAAACCAGTGGACAGATTGGCTATGGACATAGTGGGGCCCCTAACTAAGACCCCTAGGGGATATCAGTATATACTGGTCATTGTGGATCAGGCGACGCACTTTCTGTGGGCCATTCCCCTACGCAATGTGTCAGCGCGGACCATGGCCACGGAAATTATAAAGCTCTTTTGCGAAATTGGTTTTCCAAGAGAAGTTTTAACAGACAGGGGCAGTAACTTTCTCTCACGTTACCTTGCCCAAGTCTGGGATGCCTTTGGCATCAGACACATAAAAACTGCTGCCTATCACCCGCAAACTAACGGCCTGGTGGAAAGACAGAACCAGACCCTCAAACGGATGTTGAGGAGGAGTCTGGAAGGCAATATGGCGGAGTGGGATGTAATGTTGCCATTCACCTTATATGCCTGTAGGGAGCGCCGGCAGACATCAATGGGCGTCTCTCCGTACGAACTAATGTACGGGAGAGCTCCCAGAGGGGTACTGGATATCTTAAGAGAGCAGTGGGTGGAACCCGAGCTTGAGGAGATAGAGGTACCAAACCTTTTGAGGGATTTAAAAGGGCACTTAGAGTGGACATCCCAGGTGGTGGTGGACAATATGACGGCGAGCCAAGCCCGCCAGAAGGGTTACTATGACCGATGCACCCGACCACGTCAATTGGAGGTGGGTGAAAAGGTACAGGTAACGGTGACAGGACCTACTTCAAAATTCGAGAGCAGGTGGAAAGGACCCTATAGAGTTCTCAGACGGGTAGGACCAGTCTCCTATGCCGTAGGGACTGGGAGAGGGAAGGAACAAATCTTCCACATTAATGTGCTGCAGTCATGGCATGAAAGAGTGGCACTGGCCCGGCTGGCTGCAAGAGAGGACAGGCTAGATGGGTATCCTGCAGGCCCACAGACCCAAAGATGGATTCCGTGCTGTGCGCTAGGAACGCCAGCCCGGAATATCTTAAGGGGGGGGGTTATGTGGTGGAGAAGCAGGCTCAGAATGCAGAGAAAGAAAGAAAAAGCAGCCTTTTTTTTCTTTTCACAAAGAAACTGCAGGCACAGGAAGGGTTAACACCCAAACTAAAGACAGAGATTCCCTGCAGAGGAGTGCAGACCTAGAAACATGCCCTGTTCCCATGGAGACAGAGGGAGGAGATGGGAGTGGTTTGGGGGCGGAGTCAAGAGCCATAGGACAGCCCCAAACATTTAGGCAGGGAAGTTGCACTCACAAACAGACACGAGGGAACCAGGAAGGAAGGACAAGAGAGAAAGAGAATCGAGGGACACAGGCAGAGACACGGAAGCAGCTTGCACAGAAGCAGTTTGAAAGCAGGAGCAGAGAGCTGAGAAGGCCAGTGGAGAGCTCAGGGGAGGATTCCTCAGAAGAGGAGATATTCTCCAGAAGCTCATGGCTTAGCCCTTCTCACTGTAAGGAGCCTACAGGAAGGAAAAGCACTACAAGCAAAGTGAGCCCTTTACAAGCTTTGAAGGAGCTGCTAAACAGGGAAAGCTTTTCCTGTCCTTCCCCCACAAGCTCACGTTCTGCTAGGTGTAGCTGGGAGCAAATCTTGAAGGCTTTACAACATACAAAGGCTTCTCAGGAAGATACTGAGGAGAGCAGATATCTGAAGGAGTCTAGTGTGGAGGAGATGGACTTGGGGAACAGTTTGGATGCAAGCAGTGTTTCAGACATGGAGATAGACTGTGCTGTCTGTGCTAAGGAAGAGTAAAAGAACCGAATAGGGTTTTAATGAGCTGGAAGAAACCCAGGTGTTCTTAATTACTGAATGTGCTATCTGTGCTGGAGGAATAAGAACTGAATAGGGTTTTGTTAGCTGGAGAAAACCCAGAAGTTCTTAACAAGGACATTTTAAGAAAGCCCATGACTTTTAGCTAGGCTTTTAATGGTAGCTTGGCTGATAAAAGCTGCTGGGATAAGAAAGCCAGGAAGAAGCTAAAACCTTATATTGTAACTGGAAGAAAATACTACTGCATTTGAAAAGTCTCTTGGTGGACCAGGGAATATTGCTAATACCTGCTGTGAGAGTAACAGTGGATTTATAGTGCCTCCTGGGGACCTGGAAACAGAGTGCTGTTGTAAAAAGAGTTTTTATATGTGGAGCAAAGGTTTAAACTGAACCAAGCCAAGGACTGTTCAATAGGCTTGTGTTATATGGAGAAGTATCCTGAACTTTGTTTTCTAAGCTTCAATCTATTCTTGCCAAAGAATTGAATTTGGTTAGGAAATCCTTATTTCTCAAATAAAGAAATATTCCTGCGACCTTTGCACTTGGTTCTAATCCTTTCAAGGACACAACTACATGCTAATTGGGCTGAATCTTTACAAAGGACAATCGGAGCCTCTCCTGTACCACTAGGCAACTGCCTGGCCACACGGGGAGTTCCGACAGGTTGTAGGGGGTTATTTTAGAAGCCCTAGTCGTGCTTTGGATGTCTGAGAATGGGCATAGAGACATCCAAAGCACAGAGATGTCCCCAGAGCCATTTTAGAAGCCGGTTTTATGGACATCCCCAGTGCGAGGATGTCCAAGTCAGAAAGGGGGCATGGTGTAGGTGTGACCGGGGCGTTCTCAAGAATTTGGATGTCCTCACTCGATCTCAGAAATGTCCTGGATGCCTTGAG
Organism: Ichthyophis bannanicus; assembly: GCA_033557465.1. NCBI lineage: Eukaryota > Metazoa > Chordata > Amphibia > Gymnophiona > Ichthyophiidae > Ichthyophis > Ichthyophis bannanicus. The sequence continues at coordinate 1,810,635,949 of CM066031.1, read as the reverse complement.
CTGCATCCAAGGTTATGCTTGCTCTAGGCATGAATAGACACCAGAAAAGTGCTTGTTTTGTCAGGCAAACATCCAGAGCGTGTGGAGATGGTGCACGCATAGCCTCTTTATCTTACAAGTAGAGAACGAACACTGATGAGGGAGCTCGTGTTTATGCTTTGTCACGCTGCGGGATGTCCCCTTCTGCTAGGCTGTCTGAGAAGGATATCCCTGGCCCACACTTTCCTAAGGGAGATGGCTGGCATGCATGTCCACATCGGGGATGTCTATGCTACTAAAATTGGGCAGAGACATAGACATCCCTGGCGTTTCTCAGCACATTCTGCCCTAAAAGTCCCTGATTTGACTTGGATGTCCTTTCTAAAATGTCAGTTTTTACAAATAGAATAATTCACTTTAAACGCTTTGGGTCAATATTTAGCCATGATGGCCTGTGTTTTTTTTTTGAAATGCTGACCTCTGCAGCTAAATTAAATCCGGATATTCAGCACCAATATCCAGATAGTGGCTAGCACGGAATATCTAGATATTGTGGCCAACACTAGCACTATGGGATCTATTCTGAACAACGAATTGTGGGAATGACATCCCATTGGGACGTTCATCCCCGCTATTCATCAGGCTTTCCCATCCCCGCCAAGCCTCCCTATATGAACAAAGAGTTGCAAGGAGAGGTTAGATGTGGGCAGGAAAGAAGAGGTGCGGATGCAGAGTTAGGGCGGGCAGTGGGCGGTCTGCGACCCTGGACGTACAGGGCCAATTCTTATGTCAGCCCTGAACATCCGGGGCCAGCAGAGTAGACGGGGAGCCTATTCCATCTCTGAGATGGAATAAGTTCCCCTAGACGAGGGGAGAGGGCAGGCCTGGGGCACGTCAAAGAGAGTGTGTGTGTGTGTGTGGGGGGGGGGGGGGTGCAGGAGATTCCCCGCAGCCCAGCCTTGGCCTAGGGAGGCCAGATTGGGGGTCGGGCTGTAGGGAATGCAAAAAGTGGTAGGTGGCCGGGGATTGTGGCTCCTGAACGGAGCTGCAGTGCCATGGCAACTGGACAGCATGGTGCCGTGGCTCTGTACAGGCCTAGATGGGATTCTAATCCTGCGGGGGTTAGACGTGCCCTGTGGGATCAGAATCTTGTCTATCTCTGTGCGTCCAGTTCCGACCGGACGCACAGAGGCCGGGACGTCTAGAATAGAATAGGCCTCTATCTGTATAGTGACGATATTCAGCGCTGTTATACGGAAAGTAATTTAAGCACAGCTTTTGCTATCCTCAGCTATCTGTATAGCTATCCGTACATCAGCGCTGAATATCACCACTTTAGGACCACCCATGCTCCACCCCCAGACTGCTCCAGTACTATCCAGATAGTGCCACTGAATATCTCTCAGCAGCACTTACCTAGTTAGTTAAGCTCCAGTGCTGTTTTTAACTGTCCATCTACAGCTGATTGGGGACACCAAAGGAGCAGTGGTCTAGCTCCTCCCACTGCCACCTATCAGATCGCTGCCTGCATTTATTGGAGGCGCTCTCCGGCATGTCTGCGCTTGCTTGGGCGCAGGCTATAACGTTACTGTTAGTGTCAGAGTTACACTGCAGGCTAGAGCGCCATCTATGCCAGTGGATCTGCTGAGCATATGTCATTCCTGGGATATGATATGTAGCGTGGCGTTACATTTCTGTGACTTCTGCGGTTCCATTGCTCTGTTTCCATTGTAACTTATGGCTCTTCTTTACCTTACTTGTCTTTTTCTGCTCTTTCCAAACCTTTATCCTTCTCTCCATTTACCCTCATCCCCTCCTTTCCATGTTCTCCCACTTACCTTCCATATTTCCTCAGCGTTCCTATCCTCAACACTCTCCTCTGCTCTTGAGCTTTACTGTCTCCTCCCTCTCCTTCTTCCCTCTTCTTCATCACCGATGAGTCCTTACTCTCGTTTCCACCGTGCTCCCTCCTCTCTTCCTCTTCTTCTCCTTTTATCATCTGATGTCACCAGATGACAAAAGGAGAAGAAGAAGACAGCCCCTCCCTGCGCCAACTCACTTTCATCAATCTCCCTCTCCTTTCCTCCTCTTTTCTTCTTTTTTCCTGTGCTTTATGGAGTGTCCATTCCATTTCCAAAAAACTCTCTTTCACCCATGACCCATCTCGCATGCTTTAAATCTTCTGGCTCTAACTGAAACCTGGCTCCTCCCCACTGACAATGCGCCTCACATTACCCCTTCACTGGCTCCCTATCTGCTACCATATCCAGTTCAAGCTACTTATTATGACCCACAAATGCATTGACTCTGCTGCCCCCACTTACCTTTCTTCTCTCATAGAAACATAGTAAATGATGGCAGATAAAGACCAGTATGGTCCATCTAGTCTGCCTAGCAATATGACAGGAGTAGGTGCACCCCTTCCCATGTCTTTTAGGGAGTAAGTGCACCCCTACCCATGTCTTTGCTTAGTGGTGCACCCACCAGGAGCTGGTGCACCCCTCCCCATGTCTTCACCCCTCCCCACATCTTTGTTTCTTTGTTTGTTTAGGGGTGAACACACCGCTCCTCCCCCATCGCTCCATGTAGGACACCCATATTTGTTGAGAAATTAGATGGTTCAGTTTATTTTGATTTTAATCTTGTTGCTGTAAAGTGATCCACAGTGTCTGTCCCAGGCCACTTTGAATTCCGTCACTGTGTTTGTCCCCACCACCTCCATTGGGAGGGCATTCCAAGCATCCACCACCCTTTCAGTGAAAAAGTATTTCCTAACATTGCCTTTCAATTTACCATCTTGCAGCTTCATGTTATGCCCTCTAGTTTTACAGCTTCCCCGTCTCTGGAAGAGGTTTGTTTGTTCATTATGTCTCTTTTAAGCATTTAAAGGTCTGAATCATATCTCCCCTATCCCTCCTCTCCTCCAAAGTGTACATATTTAGGTATTCAAGTCTCTCCTCATAAGGCTTCTGACGCAGGCTCTGAGCAGCTTCCATTCTTTTTGCATCCTTTGCAAGATACGGTCGCCAAAACTGAACACAGTATTCCAAGTGAGGCCTCACCAGAGACTTATACAGTGGTACTAGTACCCCTTCCTTTCTGCTGGTAATTCCTCTTCGAATGCAGCCCAACATTCTCCTGGCTTTTGCCACCACCTTGTCGCACTGTTTTGCCACCTTGAGATCTACAGAAATAATCACACTGAGGTCTTTCTCCTGCTCCGTGCACAACAACCTCTCGCCCCCTATCGTGTACATTTCCCTTGGATTTCTGCTACCCAAGTGCATGATACTGCACTTCTTCGCATTAAATCTTAATTGCCAAGCATCAGACCATTCCTCCAGCTTTTGCAGATCCCTACTCATGTTGTGGCAGGTGCAGGCCTGTGATCCACGGTGTCTTATTTATTTATTTATTTATTTACATTCTCTTATATACCGCACTATTCGGCATCAGCGCGGTTCACATAGAACAAAAAGTCTCAGTACAATAACATGCATGAGTTTACAGATAACAAGGGAAGGAACTTGGATAACAGGGGAAACTATTTACAGTCTATTTACAGATATAATACTACAGCATGGCTACAAGTTATTAGGAACAGGTGCTAATAATATGTTCGATAAACAAAGCGACATAAACAGGCCAGCATGGCTAGCTTGACCTGTAAATGAGGCCTGTGGAGAGGCATATAGGATTGCACATCCCCCAATATGCTGCTATTGTAAGATAGAACTCAGTAGAAGTATTGAATTAGCTTAGGTAAGCAGAACCGAGAGATGGAAAAATACAGAAAAACATGTTTAAAAGTTACTGATAAGAAAAAGTACATCTGCAAAGAAATAATTGGGAGTGCTGACAGATGAGTTGCAGAGTCCTGCTCCTCTGCATGCACAAATTGGTTCTATGGCCTTGGGAGTGTGAAAGTAACAAGTTGATGAACTGACCATTGTAATTGGGACTAGAAGGGGGGTGTGCAGGTGTCATGCCCACTGAAGGGACATAATTGGATAAACTTATCAGTACCAGGACCAATAGAAGGGGTACGGGAGGTACGGGAGGTTACCGGGACCAATGAAATGTTTTTCTATACCTAGAATGGAACAGAAGTCTATAAAAGTTGTTGTAATGCTTGAAAACTTTGCTCAGCCATTTTGAAATTGACTGGTTCGAGACTTGTGCACAAATAAATGATTTGGACCTTCTGAACAGACTCCTGGTATCATTGGTTTGTCTGCGCTTTGCTGCTACATATTCTTGGTGCATTGGCCGGGAAGTTGTGGAATCAAAGTGTATATAGGGCAATATACCACGACTTTCCGCCTCTATAGGCTTGGTCCTGCCGGGATCGCACCCTTCCGACGAGGGCTGCTCCCTGGCGCCACCGGTCCCTTGTATCGGAGGGAGCTGGCCGGACCTCGGCGGGTGCCGGGCCCGGCTGGAGCCAACGCCTCGAATCCGAGTGAGGGGAGTCCGAGGTCCAACTCATGCGCCTGCTTGGGAAGTTTGAGGACCGGATCCGGTGAGTATAGTTTTGATTTGGGGTCTAGACAGAAATAGAAAGAGCAGTACTGCCATTGGAACTTGGAATTTGGAATTTGTAATCTCGAGATATTGGGAATTGGTAAGAGAGCTTGATCACCTCTCAAGGAAGGGCCGAGTAACCCCGCATGGGAATTCGCCGGGTGAAACCCCCATCCTTATTGTAATTGGGAAAAGACTAGTCAGAATAGATAGAAACGAATGCATTCTGGGATACGTTGCTAGCATGATTGTGTGAACGAAGTGTGAATGAGAGGTCTGGCAGCACGGACCAAGTGAAGGCGGACCCCTGAGTAGCGCATTTCCTGACCGGGCGACCGCGTTCAGGTCGCGAAAAGGGGGAAGCGATTGTCGTCTTGTCTTGTTATTTGTATTCCCTATACATTTCCAGGACCGTGAGGACCCCTTACCCACGGTCCGCCCTCCTTTTCCCTTCTGTCTGTTGTTGCGCGCACACATCGAAATGGGAGGGGCGGGGTCTACTAGAAACACTCCATTAGAATGTATGATCGCACATTTTAAAGAGGGATATTCAGGAGATTATGGTATTAAAATGACAGCAGCCCGTTTGCAGATTTTGTGTACTAGGGAGTGGCCCGATCTAGACCCCATCTGGCCCCGAGAGGGAACGTTCAATGTAGAGATTATTCAGTCAATACACCGTAGAGTGCGGATAGCGCACCCCGATCAGTACCCCTATATAGATTCCTGGTTAAGTATTTGTGAAGATCCGCCCCCCTGGGCGCAGCGCTGTTATGAGGAACAGTGCAGAATAATGTTAGCTAAAACAGATTCTAGACAGAAAACGGAACAGCCTAAAATGAAAGAGCAGGATAAGAAAGCCAGAAAGAAGCCCATCCTGGTAGATCCTGATTCCCCGGAAATAATTCTTAGGCAGCCCCGAACCCCAGGTCCAATAAGAGTAGCCCGGCGTCCTGCCCCAGCACCCCAGCGACGGCCGGAGCGGGACCCAAACCCTGACCCACCTCCCGGAGGGGAGGAAGAGGAAGAATTATTAGCTGAAAGAGAAGAAGAGGAGGATATAAAAAGCGAGTTAGAAGTAGAGGGAGAAGAGGAAGAAAAAGAAAATGCCCCAGACGAGGAGGACAGTGTACAAGCGATTGCTAGCACTAGCACGCCAGTAAAAGATATACCCAAAGCGAAACCTGTGGGGAAAAAGAAAGTGACCCCTTCAAAGACAATCACAACAATAACCCTTAGATCCCAAAAGACACCTACAGCGGCCAAAATGTTTCCCTTACGGCAAGTCCCGGGAGTGCCCGTAAAGAATGATAATGATGAAGTGGTAGCGGGACCCCTAACTTATGTGTATATCCCTTTCTCTACAACTGATCTATTAAATTGGAGGTCGCATTATGCCTCCTATACTAGTAAGCCCCAGGAGCTGACAGAATTAGTAACTACTATTATGGAAACTCACCAACCCACTTGGCCAGATTGTCGCCAGCTCCTGACTACCCTATTCACGACAGAAGAACGAGCACGAATTAGAAAAGCAGCTATTGAGTGGATGGCAGATAACCCTGTAGCTCCGAGACAGGGGCAGAATATAATAGATCGTCGGGAAGCAGCTCAGAGAGAATTCCCGAATGAAGACCCCCAATGGGATCCAAATACAGATGAAGGATCCACAGCCCTAGCCCGTTTTCGCCAAGGCTTTTTACAAGGCCTGAAAAGGGGGGGCCAAAAAGCTATGAACCTTTCCAAAGTTGCAGGAGTTATCCAGGGTATAGATGAGAGCCCAGCAGATTTTTATGAAAGACTAACTGAAGCATACAGGATGTATACCCCCTATGATCCCGAGGCACCAGGAAGTTTATGTATGGTGAATTCTGCTTTTGTAAACCAGTCTCAACCAGACATTAGACGTAAATTACAGAAATTAGAAGGGTTTGCGGGCATGAATGCAACACAGTTATTGGAAGTCGCTCATAAGGTGTATGTGAATCGTGATAATGAAAGACAGAGAGAATGTGATAGAAAGATGAAGAAGAAAGCTGATTTTTTGGCTGCGGCCATAGTTGAACAGAAAAGGGGAGGTGTCCCTAGTCGAAGGAGCAGAGGAAGAGGGCGGGGTCAAGGCGGAGGCCGGACCCAGAGGCTAGGCGTGAACCAATGCGCCTATTGCAGAGAAGAAGGACATTGGAGAGATACGTGCCCGCAACTTGAAGACGCCCAGCAAGATGACGACAGCAGTCATCAGTGGCGAGAAGAAAGACGAGGCTATCCCCGAAATCGAGGAGGAGCCAATCGAGAACAATTCCAGCGAGAAAGAGGAGGAGGAGCCATTCAAGCATTGGCCACAACGACCCATGATGAAAATGACGTGGATTAGGACAGACCGGGCTCCCAGTTTGCTTTAGGTCTCCAGGAGCCTATGGTCGGAATACAAATAGGAGACCAAATTATGGACTTTCTGGTTGATACTGGAGCACAACATTCAGTAATAGACAAAAAGATAGCCCCATTCTCTACAAAAGCAGTCACCATTATAGGAGCAACTGGTGCCAAAGCCACAAAATCTTTTCTCCAAAATCGTATATGCAGTCTAGGAGGACAGCAAATAACTCATCAATTCCTTTACATGCCCGAATGTCCAGTGCCACTACTGGGACGAGATATGTTAGCCAAGCTTCAAGCACAAATATCCTTCTCTGAACAAGGAGAAATGCAAATGACAGTAAATCCCCAAGCCAAACCAGCAGGAATAATGCTGCTGACAGTTCCCCGAGAAGAAGAATGGAGATACTACGTTGATGATTCTGTCCAAGACACCTATTTTGAACAAACTTTGAAAAGTATTGATGCACCACCTGGAGTATGGGCAGAAGGCAGTCCCCCAGGCCTAGCCAAGCATATAGCTCCAGTGATTGTAACCCTCAAGCCTAGTGCTACACCCAGTGCACGTCAAACAGTACCCTCTCCCAAGAGCTGCAATTGAAGGCATTCATCGCCACCTACAAAGATTGCTCGAGTATGGTCTACTAAAAGTATGTCAATCCCCATGGAACACTCCACTTTTGCCAGTAAAGAAACCTGGGACGGAGGATTACCGCCCAGTACAAGACTTAAGAAGAGTAAATGATGCAGTTGAAACTATACATCCAGTTGTACCCAATCCTTACACTCTTCTAGGACTGATACCTGCTGAAGCTACCCATTTCACTGTACTGGATTTGAAAGATGCATTCTTTTGCATAAGATTAGCCCCAGTAAGCCAAATATTGTTTGCATTTGAATGGCAGGACCCCGTGTCTGGAAGAGGGGGCCAACTCACCTGGACAAGATTACCCCAAGGATTCAAGAATTCACCTACCATCTTTAGTGCTGCACTGAATCAAGACCTTTCAAGCTATCCAGTAGCCCCGGGGAAGAGAGTGCTTCTCCAATACGTGGATGATCTGTTGATAGCTGCCATATCCGAAAGTGAATGCATACTAGCCACCAAAGATCTCTTGCAGCTACTAGATGAAGCTGGATACAAAGTTTCCAGAGCCAAAGCACAGCTATGTCAAAAAGAAGTGAAATACTTGGGTTTTCGTATAACCCAAGGAAGCCGAAGATTAGGCAGAGAGAGAAAAGAAGCAGTATGCAGAATTCCAACTCCAGCAACCAGAAAGCAAGTCAGAGCCTTTCTGGGAGCGGCAGGATATTGCCGAATCTGGATACCCAACTTTGCCCAAATTGCCAAACCACTGTATGAAGCCACAAAAGGAGAAGAAAAGTCGCCACTGGAGTGGGGACTTGAGCAGGATACAGCCTTCAAGACGTTAAAGGAAGAATTGATGTCATCACCAGCACTTGGACTACCAGATGTCCACAAACCTTTCCACTTGTTTGTACATGAAGCACAGGGAAATGCCTTAGGCATGTTGACTCAGAAATTGGGAAATTGGGAGCGACCTGTAGCATACCTATCGAAACAATTGGACCCTGTGGCCAAAGGATGGCCACCATGCCTGAGAGCAGTTGCAGCTACAGCGCTACTAGTGAGTGAAGCAGACAAACTCACACTAGGACAGAACATACGAGTCACTGTGCCACATGCAGTCCTTGCCCTTATGGAACAAAAAGCAAATTATTGGCTCACCAATTCCCGAATGTTGAAGTACCAAAGCATGTTATGTGAAAACCCACAGATACAACTCGAAGTGAGCCATGCCTTGAATCCAGCTACCTTGATACCCATCAGTGAAGAACTCCCAGAACATGACTGTATCGAAGTCATGGAAACTGTGTTCTCCAGTCGACCCGACTTGACAGATGTGCCCATAGACAATCCTGACCAAATCTATTATGTTGATGGGAGCAGTCTCATCCTTGATGGACGACGCTGTGCCGGATATGCAGTCGTCACCCAACACGAAGTAGTTGAATCATCAGCTCTAGCCTCAGGCACATCAGCCCAGAAAGCCGAATTGATAGCACTCACCAGAGCATTATTGTTAGGAGAAAAACTTGTGCTAAATGTATATACAGATTCCAAATATGCCTTCACCACTCTGCATGCCCATGGAGCTCTCTACAAGGAAAGAGGACTCATCACATCCGGAGGAAAATCAGTCAAGTATGGTCCCGAGATATTGATGCTACTTGATGCAGTTTGGGCCCCAACACGTGTAGCTGTCATGCATTGCAGGGGACACCAAACAGGAAAAGGAGAAGTTGCCCGAGGAAATAGATTTGCAGATACCTCAGCCCGACAAGCAGCTATGACAGGACAGATTGCCCCACAAGCTATGCCAATGCAAGCAGCATTGTTTCCAGTACCTTTGAATTTATGGACACCACGATATACCACCAAAGAATTGGATTACTACTGTAACAGAGAAGATGGAATACTGAAAGATGGATGGATTGAGCTGCCACCAGAAGAGGGCAGTCAACCTCCTGGTCGAATAGTAATTCCTGAACTGTTAGGACCATCCTTTGTCAAAGCTTTCCACGAAGCTACCCACTATGGGAAGAGTGCTATGGAAAAAGCACTCAGACCACATTTCTACATCCCTCTGATGACAACCATATCAGCCTCAGTAGCACGTCAATGTCTAACCTGTGCCAAAAATAATGCCAAGCAAGGCCTTATAACGGCACCCCGAGTTCAGTCAGGAGGTGTTACCCCCATGCACAACCTCCAAGTTGATTTTACTGAAATGCCAAGAGCCAATGGATACCATTACCTATTAGTATTAGTTTGTACTTTCTCTGGGTGGGTAGAAGCCTTCCCAACCAGAACTGAGAAAGCCCGAGAAGTTACCAAAGTCTTAATGAGAGAAATTGTCCCTAGGTTCGGAATCCCAGCAGTAATAGGGTCAGACAATGGACCCTCATTTGTCTCCCAAGTTACTCAGCAGTTAGCAAAAGCTTTGCAGATACAATGGAAACTCCACACTGCATACAGACCCCAGAGTTCAGGGAAAGTTGAGCGAATGAATCGTACCCTAAAAGCCCAAATGTCCAAGCTTTGTCAGGAGACACATTTGAAGTGGCCCCAAGTGCTCCCCATAGCTTTACTCAGAATACGCTCAGCTCCTGTAAAGTCAACAGGATTTTCCCCTTTTGAAGTTTTGTATGGTAAACCCCCGCCAATAGTGCAGGGAGTCAAAGGAAGTTTAGCCCAAATTGGTTCAGAAGTAACCAGACAAGAACTCCTAGCTCTTAGTTTTGTTCTGCAGACTCTCCATACGTGGATCCAAGACCAGTTGCCTATCAACTTGACGGAACCCTTGCATCCCTATCAGCCTGGTACCTCGGTGTGGATCAAAGATTGGAAGAAGACACCGTTGGAACCCCATTGGAAGGGACCGTACACCGTCATCCTGTCTACCCCAACTGCAGTAAAGGTAGCCGAGATCGACGCCTGGATCCACCACAGCAGAGTCAAGCCCGCCGCTGATCCTGAACCAGAGCAGTGGACAACAGAACAGCATCTTGATGCACCCTTGCGAGTTACTCTAAGATGGCAACCAGCAGCTTAGACACTTCATCACAAGTGCTCTGCAGTAGCCAAGTCTTTCGAAGAGGATTGCTGTTTTCCATGCAGCAACAGCTTTGTTTCAACGAACCCAATTTGTGTGTGATTTGGCACACTACTTTGAGACTACATTGACTAAGCCAGACTTCACAAGCCAACTGAAATTGCTAATAAGTTGGTTAATGTGTACTGGACAACCTGAGGATCTTCAATCAACACTCAGCACCCGTTAAATTGCTTCATTAGCAAACGGGACGAAGAATAAAAGACCGTCGTGATCAAGATCAGCAAGCTGAGGATTCAGAAGAACTCCAATCAACATCAACATGTATCTTTGCTTTTGCTTTGCCTTGGTTGCCTTCTTTGGAGGTTTTGAACAGACTTATGCTCTACCTCCATGTACTGCCTGCATTACCTCTACTCGAACTGGACTGAAAGTAACTCAGACTTTGCTTTATCATTCTTACTATACTTGCAAGGGAACAGTGACTCGGTGTATCTATAACACCACTGAACTAAATGTTTGCACTCATGGCAAAATTAAAGCATGCTATAATCCGCATCAGAATCCATCCTATTACACGTTGGAAATAAGATGGAAGGATGCAGATGGACCTATACTAGCTGCTACACCACCACTTAAGGACATTACTAAACCTGCTGTTTTGAATTTTGATGCATGTAATGCCATTAATAGAGATAGTTATTCCACCTGTGGTACATGGGAGAAAGCGTATCGAAATGACCATAAGTATATGTGTCCAGAAGGTGCCACAAATTGGTGGAAGTGTACAGGTAAAACGGGATCAGGCTATAGTACTGCACCGGCGGCAGACTACTATTGCCCGTATTGGGGATGTGTTTTTTATGCTACCTGGAATACTGGTATAACTGATGAGAAAATAGATAAACGAATGGCTACTTTAACCAAGCCAACCACAAATGATAAATGTCAGAAAGATGCTTGCAACCCCTTACACTTACGTATACACAACCCCTATGCTTGGAAACAAGGATACAAGTTTGGTTTACGTATTGCTGGAGGGGCAATAGATCCAGGAACCATTGTGTATATCAGACTGAATTACACAAGACTACCAGTGAGTGGGTGTTAGCGCACTCAATCGTTGGACGTCTTTGCTATGCCAGAACTGGACCCCAGTTCACCCAGAAGGTAGGGCAGCTGGTCTGTCTTAGCCAGAAGTACTATAATGCCACGACCAAAAAGACAGCATGGTGGTCAGGAATCAGACACCCTGAACCTCCTAACCCATTAGCCAGATTTCCTGAACTTGCTGGTTTATGGACTAACCTTGCCAAAGTCCAAGCCTGGCAAGCCCCACCTGGCCTATATTGGATCTGCGGAAACCGAGCGTATGCACAACTCCCGCCACACTGGGGAGGAGCATGTGTCTTAGGAACCATCAGACCTTCTTTCTTTCTTTTAAACACTGAACATGGAGAGCAATTAGGATACCCTATTTACACTACCCACCGACACAAAAGAGCATTAAGACAGAAAAGAGAAGCCTTACAGATAGGCAAGTGGGAGAAGTGGCAAAGTGATGATTGGCCACCAGAAAGAATTATTGAATATTATGGACCTGCCACTTGGAATGATGATGGTATGTATGGTTATCGTACTCCAATTTATATGATTAATCGTATTATTCGCTTACAAGCAGTAGTTGAAATAATAACTAATGAAACTAGTCATGCTCTTACGCTCTTAGCTAGACAAAGTACTCAGATGCGCACTGCTATATACCAGAACCGCCTAGCACTTGATTATTTGTTAGCAGCTGAAGGAGGAGTATGTGGTAAACTGAATTTAACTAATTGCTGTTTGAAAATAGATGATAAGGGTCAAGTAGTTGAAGAAATTGCTAAAGATATGCAAAGACATGCTTATGTGCCAGTACAGACTTGGCACTCATTGAAATTTCCTAAATGGTTTGCTAACCTCTTTTCATGGGTGGGAGGATTTAAGACTTTCATTGTTTTAGTACTAATCCTTGTTGCTGTTATCTTCTTATTACCATGTTTAATCCCATGTTGTATGCGTTCCATTCATAACACTATTGATAGTACAGTAGAGCGGAAGACCGCAACTAAAATAATGGCTTTATACAAAGCCAGCCCTAGTCGAAATCCTTCAATCATGATGTGATTCTTTTAAAGGTGATTTAACTCTCACACCTTATTAAGTAATAGGGTGAGATTAATCAAAGGGGGGAATGTGGCAGGTGCAGGCCTGTGACCCACGGTGTCTGACATAAACAGGCCAGCATGGCTAGCTTGACCTGTAAATGAGGCCTGTGGAGAGGCATATAGGATTGCACATCCCCCAATATGCTGCTATTGTAAGATAGAACTCAGTAGAAGTATTGAATTAGCTTAGGTAAGCAGAACCGAGAGATGGAAAAATACAGAAAAACATGTTTAAAAGTTACTGATAAGAAAAAGTACATCTGCAAAGAAATAATTGGGAGTGCTGACAGATGAGTTGCAGAGTCCTGCTCCTCTGCATGCACAAATTGGTTCTATGGCCTTGGGAGTGTGAAAGTAACAAGTTGATGAACTGACCATTGTAATTGGGACTAGAAGGGGGGTGTGCAGGTGTCATGCCCACTGAAGGGACATAATTGGATAAACTTATCAGTACCGGGACCAATAGAAGGGGTACGGGAGGTACGGGAGGTTACCGGGACCAATGAAATGTTTTTCTATACCTAGAATGGAACAGAAGTCTATAAAAGTTGTTGTAATGCTTGAAAACTTTGCTCAGCCATTTTGAAATTGACTGGTTCGAGACTTGTGCACAAATAAATGATTTGGACCTTCTGAACAGACTCCTGGTATCATTGGTTTGTCTGCGCTTTGCTGCTACAATGTTAAGCACTCCCTTGCAGGAGTCCACTCTGTTGCAAATTTTCGTGTCATCTGCAAAAAGACAGACTTTTCCATTCAGTCCTTCAGCAATATCACTCACAAATACATTGAACAGTGCCGGGCCTAGGACCGAACCCTGAGGCACCCCGCTAATCACCTTCCTTTCATCCGCGTGAGCTCCATTTATCATCACCTTCTGTCGTCTGTCAGTCAACCAATTTCTGATCCAGTTTACCACCTTGGGAGTGGGACCCATCCCCAAACTACTGAGTTTATTGATAAGCCTCCTATGAGGAACAGTATCAAAGGCTTTGCTGAAATCCAGGTAGATGACATCCATCGCGTGTCCTTGATCCAGTTCTCTGGTCACCCAGTCAAAGAACTCAATCAGATTTGTCTGGCAAGATTGTCCTTCGGTAAAACCATGTTGCCTCAGATCCTGTAACCCGCTGGTTTTGAGAAAGTTCACTATTCGCTCTTTCAGGAGCGTCTCCATTACTTTTCCCGCCACCGAGGTAAGGCTCACGGGCCTGTAGTTTGACACTTCTTCCCTCTCACCACTCTCTCCTCTCTCTTCTCTCCCTTTGCCCCTCCATGTGATCTGTGTTCCTCTTCTGCCTTCCTTCTTTCTATGCCCCTCTCGTGCCAATTCCAGACTTCGCTTCTTTTCACCTTGTTGCTCCTTTCGGCTGGAACAACTTGCCACTCTTCCTGCGTCAGATCTCCTCATTTCCTCTTTTCATGTCTAAGCTCAAGACTCGCCTCTTTGGGGATACCTTTGGATCATAATCCCCTTCCCTGTGTTTCATCTCCATTCTGCCCTTCCTGTATTATATTTTATTGCATTTTTTAGACTGTAAGCTCTACAGGCAGGGACTGTCTACTTGTACATTTCTGCATACACATGTTAGTGCTCTATAAATGATTAATAATAATAATAATAATAATAATAGTTAGCAGGTGCTGCCAACTGGATAGATTCTTTTGAAAAATGACCCAACTTTTTTTGTAAGCTTCTTCATTGTAAAATCATGAATTAAATCTCTCTCAAATCAATTTGTCTTGCTCAGTAGACGAAAAAGCAAAGTTATATAACTGTTCTTGGTCCATAGTAGGAGTCTGCAGTTTTTGCTGCGTGCTAGCTTGCAGAAACCTCCTTCAGTTTGGGCTATAATCACTGATAGTATGCAAAAGAATCTGTGGAGTTGTGCGTAGTTCACTGGAAATTGGTTGCTTTTAATAAATCTCATTAAATAATCCATTATCTTTTTCAAAAGTAGATCTAAAGGGTTTTTTTAATCAAATGAAACATTTTACAAGTAGATACCTAGGGGCATGTCTACTAAGCCGGGCTAATGGTTAACCTGGGCTATCTGCAACTAGGTCCCATTTTATTCAGTGGTTTGGACACGTCCCTGGAGGAAAGGTCCATAAACCATTATAAAAGAGGACTTGGGAAATCCACTGCTTGCTCCAATACAAGCATTGTGGAACCAGTGTACCTTTTTGGGAACCTGCCAGGTACTTGTGACCTGGATTGGCCACTTTTGGAAAGAGGATACTGGGCTTGATGTACCTTGGACTGACCCAGTATGACATTTCTTATGTTCTTGTGTTAGTTGCAGATAGCCCGGGTTAACTGTTACCCCAGCTTAGTAGACATACCTCTTAAAAGCATCTTCTAGCTCATCGGGCACTAGTTTCACTTATTGTAGCTTTAAACAGACTGTAAATCAAATATTATTAATTCATTTTGAATCTGTGCTCTAATTCACAAGCAACATTCTCTAGAGTTGCATCGAAAACATTCCTTCTCACTCAAGACTCTGGATCATTTTCAGAGATGCTAGGATATGATTCCTCTGCTGTGCCATCAGAAAATCTTTTCTGCTTGTTGCCTCCCTTTGGTAATTGATGGCAAGATCGCATGCCTTCTGCACAAGACATCTAGAATGTCACACTGTTAATCGCTAATCTTCAGTAACATGACTCAAGAGAACTTGCCCCGGCTTGTATCAGAGGCGGGCTAACAAAAGGCCAGAAATGAGCAGAAATAAGAAGCGACTGACCTTTGTCTATTAAGTTTAATTCAAGGGCACATTTCAGTGCTTTCAGAAAACCTGGAAGATGCTTAATTTATTCTTATTTATTTATTTAAACTTGCTTCTATACCGCCTTTCTCCAATTCAGTGGCTTGGTCAGCAAAGTGTTTTACATGAAACAGGAACAGAAAAGAGGTACAAATTAGTTTAGATTACCTTCCAGCTATTTACAGTTATGGTTTCACTGGTTTGATTAGTCTATTTCTTTTTGTTTTAGTGCCGCCAAGTCAATGCTGACTCCTGGCAACCCAGCTGTCTCTGGGTTTTCTTGGCAATATATCTCCGCAAGTAGATTGCCAGGCCTATGTTTATATAGCAGAGTATTTATCCGTTGTGTACTCAGAGTGTACTTTATGGTGACCGAGTCCTTTGTTCCATGTCCACATTGTATTTATTACTAAAGAGGTAGGTTTTAAGCTTTTCTTCTGAATTCCGACTGGTCCGGGCTTTCTCTTAGAGTTGGTGGGAGTGAGTTCAATAGTGTGGCGGTGAATGGTGAGAAGGCTCTGTTGCAGATGAACTGCTTGCTCCTGATTTTCTGGGTTGGGATTTTTAGGACGTTAAGTGGACGCTCTTCAGGACTGCTCAGCTGTGGATTTGGAGATTAGATGCAGAAGGCAGTTTGCAGATTCCCTGTGTAGGATTTTAAATGTTATGGTAAGGGCTTTGAATTTGCTTCTGGCAGTCATGGGTGGTCAGTGTAACTGTATAAGTAATGGGGTGATGTGGTCTTGGTGAGGAGCTCCAGTGATTATCTGTGCAGTCATGTTCTGGGCCATTTGCAAGGTATGGAGGGTGTGTTTGGGGAGGCCTTGATAAATGTGTTGCAATAATCCAGAACAGGTGTAACTATGGCTTAGCAAATGGTACAGAATAGGTCTGTAGAGAGAAGGGGTCGGAGATTCCTCAGGGTTTTTAACTTTTGCTAAACAGTGGATATTGTTCTCTTTATATGTAGCTGGAGAGTTAGGTGTTGATTGAGTGTTATGCCCAGATATTTTATTTCAGATTTGACTTTGATTTCTGTGTCTTGCAGTTTCAGTGGCAATGGTGAGCAGAAGGTTGGGCCAGTGCTTATGTATAAGGCTTCCATCTTTTCATTGTTAATGTGTAGGCTATGTCAGGTGAGCCATTCCTTTGCATCCTTGAAACAGTTTCGGAGGGTAGTGAGGTCGGGAGAAAGGAGGTCAATGCGTCTCTGCCTCCGTTATTGGCTCCAGCCCCCTCCTGCCAGGAAGGGATGCAGCCGCGATCCTGCGGCCACGTGAAAAAGGTTACCTCCCCCTCTGGACATCAGTATAAGTCGAGAGCACCAGTGGCGTTCTGCGCCACCGCAGCGCATGCCCAAGGAGCAGGACGTTCTCCTTGGGCGAGCTCCTTGGGGCGACTCCGAGGGCGTAGGTATAATTCAGTATCTACACACTGGCGTCGCATGTTGCAGGTATCAATCCCACCCTCTCCTCTCAGCATTTGCTGTCATTTTTGCTCTTTGCCTCTTTCTCATCTCACTGCACTGTATGTCAGCTATTCCAGTGGTGTCGGGTCAGCGCAGTACCTCTGCCTCCTGCCTGGCTGTCCAGTCAGCTTTTACCCATACTCCCTCTAACCTTATTCCCTGCCTCCCTAGTGGGACCCCTGGTCAGCCTGCTCCTGCTTTGTCCCAAGGCGCCGTCCCCTTCCAGTCTGGCCTCCTAAACTGTTG
Organism: Ichthyophis bannanicus; assembly: GCA_033557465.1. Classification (NCBI taxonomy): domain Eukaryota; kingdom Metazoa; phylum Chordata; class Amphibia; order Gymnophiona; family Ichthyophiidae; genus Ichthyophis; species Ichthyophis bannanicus. Next base: position 1,810,618,737 of record CM066031.1, on the reverse strand, counting down.
CTCTATTCACATTAAGTCACTTCTGGTGCATGATTTGTTGGTACGGGATCAGTTAGACCTCCTATTCCTTACTGAAACCTGGTTGAGAGAAGGCGAGGATCCATATCTGAACCGCTGCCTTCCCCCAAACTTCTCTGCTATTTCCCTCCCAAGGGTTGGGCGTATCGGTGTGTGTGTGTGTGTGTGTGTGTGTGTGTGTGTGGGGGGGGGGTTAGTTGTGATTTATTGTTTCTCTCTATCGGTTACCCAACTCCACCCTCTCTCCCTTCATTATCCTGAGGCTCTCCTATTTCGTCTCCACTTAACCTCCCCCTATAGTTTGTCTCCTAATTTATTCTCACCTCTCCCTCAGCCCCCAGCTGTGGGATTATCTAATTGCTACCGTATCAGATATTACCTTCCAGCTTCTTATTCTGGGTAATTTTAACATCCACTTTCATTCACCGTCCTCTTTTCGGGATCTCTCCTTTGTCACCTTGCTTCAGGGTTTAGCCCTTTTTCAGCATGTCACTTCGGCCACCCATGCAGCTGGTCATAAGAACATAACATATGCCATACTGGGTCAGACCAAAGTCCATCAAGTCCAGTATCCTGTTTCCAACAGTGGCCAATCTAGGTCATATGTACCTAGCAGTTTCCCCAAAAGACACAGGTTCCACAATGCTTGAATTGGGTCAAGCATTGATATCCTGGGTCCCTTCTTAATAATGGTTTATGGACCTTTCCTCCAGGAACTTGTCCAAACCTTTTTTAAACCCAGCTACACTAACAGCCTTTACTACATCCTCCAGTAACAAATTCCAGAATTTGATTAAACGTTGAGTGAAAAAATATTTTCTTTTATTAGTCTTAAATAGTTTACCCTGTAGCTTCATTGCATGTCCCCTAGCCTTTCTGTATTCTGATAATGTAAACAATCGATCTATGTTTACCCGTTCCACTCCGTTTATTAATTTATAGACTTCTATCATATCTACCCTCAGCCGTCTCTTTTCCAGGTTAAAGAGCCCTAACCTTTTTAGCCTTTCTTCATAGGGGTATCCTTCCATCCCCTTTACCATTTTGGTGGCTCTTCTCTGAACCTTTTCTAAGAACGCAATATACTTTTTAAGATACGGCGACAAGAATTGCACACAATATTCAAGGTGCGATCTTACCATGGAACGATATAGAGGCATTATAATATCCTTTGTTTGATTTTCCATTCCTTTCCTTATGATACCTAGCATTCTATTTGCTCTCTTGGCCGCCGCTGTACACTGGGCCGAGGGTTTTAACATGTTATCCACAATGACGCTTAAATTTTTTTCCTGGGTGGTGGTTCCTAATGTGGAACTTTGCATCGTGTAACCATAGTTTACGTTGTTCTTCCCTAGGTGCATAACTTTGCACCTGTCCACATTAAATTTCATCTGCCATTTTGATGCCCAGTCTTCCAATTTATCAAGATCCTCTTGCAATTTTCCACAATCCTCTTGGGTTTTAACAACTTTAAATAGTTTTGTGTCATCTGCAAATTTCTTTTGACCTGATACTATCTCCCGCTGTATCCCTATTTCAACTCTCTGACCTAATGGCTCCCCTGCTCCCCTAGACTGATAATTTTCATATGTGCTTTCGTCTACACTTCCAACCACTGTCTCCAACATGCTCCACCTGGTCCCATGGACCCCCTTCCCAGCGTGTGCTTCGCTGGTCGCATAATCTCACCTCAGGTGCTGGAGTCTTTCCCGTCTCCAACCAGTTGTTCCCCCCCCCCCCCGACTTCTTCTCCCTATCCACTGATCAACACGTCTCCTTGTGGACTTCCTCCCTTTCTACGGCCTTTGACCAAGTTGCTCCCCTGTGCCCCAGCCCGTCCGGTCTTTATCTCATTCGCATCCACCCTGGTTCCATCCTAGGCTCCCAGCTATGACACTCTGAATATGCCTGGCCACACCTGCTGTGCTACACCAGTTTAGGTCCTCCCACAAGGTTGACCGATTAGAGGGATCGGGCTCAGAACAATGGGTCTATGCTTACTGTGCAACGTGGAGTACTCAGCGATGTGTGTCTGAGCCGATGGATCCTCCAATATGGCAGTATGATGTTTCTGGGACTATACAAATCAGGAGTGCCCTAGTAACTGGCAGGTGAGCTAGATTATGCACTTGAGTTGTGGAGCGGGTCCTGGTGCTGTTGTGTGTCCTTGCGCTTGGTCCCTGTCTAAGGGCCTGCCGAAGGGCCCTTTGGCTCAGCCCTTAGGCGCGTGTGCGCTAGGTGAAGGAGGATTTAAATCTTCCACCACGGTGATCTCAGGGGTGCCAGATTGGTAGGGAGGTTAGAGCTGAGGAGGAGCTTATTTCCCTGCTCTATCAGTGTTTGTTGCTGGGGGTTCAGTGGAGCAGAAGTGCAGCTGATCCGGTGGAAGGGACTCCCCGAAGACACCTCACCCAGTGCTTCTCTCTGCAGCGATCTTCCCGAGTGGGGGCTCCAAGCGCCGGCAAACCCCACCTGCTCCTCTGCAGTGATGTTAAGGGAAGGAGGGAGTGGATGACATCATCAGCACACGTCTGTCTGAGACTAGAGTGAGCAGTGTATCCTGTTGAAATCTTCTACCTCAAAGAGCTAGCACTGAAAACTGAAAAGAAAAAGGCTACTTGCAGACATGTTAATGTTTCAGTACATGCTGTTATAGCATAAGCTCCTTCAAGATTTGCTCAACGTAAAGCAAGAGGGGAATACACAGCAAGTCTAATATTTGGGCATAATGCAGCCCTGAATATGTTTTATTTTCTCTTTATTAAAACCTTGGCCACTACAGTTACGAAGAGAAAAGTCTTGTAGCTTCAAGCTGGTAATTAGCATTTCAGCTATATGCTTTCTATTTTTTAAATCAAAGTTGAAACAATTAAGAAACCTTTATTAATGTTAAATGTATCAGTATCTTTGAGAACTCATAACCAGGGAGGAGGAGTAGTAGCGAGGGCAATAAAGATGGTCACTTAACCCTAAAGCTCTCATGCCCCATCCTTGAAAATTGTTTAATTTGCATGCACATTGCCTACACTGGGGCTAAATAGATGAGGTTAAGTTTGTCTGATGCTAACAGGACTCACTTTCGGCGGTTCAGCTCAAAACATCAAGGTTCCATTGGTTTATTTATTGTGCTCTACAGACTCATGGAATACTGTGCTGACTCTGGACCGGGGATAATCCATCGTGGTCAGCTAGGGCCCAGGTGAGCTGAATAAAAATAATATTATTCAGCATGTATGTAAAGCCTTGCCAGAGACAGAGCCACGGACAGCCCATGGACATCTGATACCTTAAGTGAAACTTCAGCCTTGTGCTCTCCCCACAGGAATCCAGCAGCTTCCCTTCCCTCTATCTTCCCAAAGTGTTCAGCATCTGCTCTTCCTCACCCCCACTGCCCCACATTTCCTGCATCTCCTTGTTTCCCACATCCTTCCCCTTTGATAGGCCTCCTTCATCAATCTATGGCTGCTATTGTGCTGCTACTACCTGGGCCTGTTTCAATAAACAAATGTCTGCATGGTCAGCACTGGGTCTTCAGCATCTGCACCTGCTCAAGGCCGGCCACCTCCCAACCCCTCCGAAACAGGAAGCTGAGGGAAATGCACAGATGCTCAAGGCCGGCCACCTCCCAACCCCTACGAAACAGATTGAGGGAAATGCACAGGTGCTCAAGGCCCTGCATGGCTACGCTGACTTTTGTTTGAATCATCGCTGATGTCACCCCCCAAATTGCGTCAACCTAGATGGATGCTTTGTTCACCTAATGGATGGGCTGGCCGTGTACAGAGATAATTGATACAAAATATTTTGTGTATATGCTGCAATGATCTTCATTTATCGGTACCCCTTATAATGAGGCTTTTCATGAGTCTGAAATCTATTTTGTATGACCTACTGGCTGTCCTAAGAAGATCTGAAAGGTCAAGAACATATCACTGCGATTCAGCAGTTTACAGGCCATTAACCCTGAATGTTCCACCTTTGAAAGCAGTGGCATGACTCTTATTTTTTTTTTTTTGGTGGAGAATTTTGTTTGGCTGATTTATAACAAAATGCAGCTCTGAGTATAATGTGCATTCCTATAAGCAGGAGTGAGTATTGGAGTAGCCTAGTAGTTAGAGCAACTGCCTAATACCCAGAAGCTTAAGGGTTCATTTCTCACTGGAATTCCTTGTGACCTTGGGCAAGTCACTTTACCCTCCATTGCCTTGGAAGCAAAGGCCTGGCAATCTACTTCTGGTGATACATTGCCAAGAAAACACAGAGGCAGCTGGGTTGCCAGGAGTCAGCACCGACTTGACAGCACTAAAATAATAAGAGAGAGAGAAACAGGATCTGGTTCAAGGCCTGCTTGTCTAGTCTGTTTGTAATCAAGTTTTTCATATTCAGAGATGTTGGCCAATTTAAAGAGACCATTTTAGGCCTTTCAAGAAATACAGACCACCATATCAAGGAAAGTTCAGAGAGATCCTATGGCCTGACCTACTCCCAGGTTTCTCCTGTGACAAGATCAGATTTTTTGGAGTTACTTAATCAAATAAAACTTTTGAGAGTGGACATAGACCTCAAGACTAAATTAAAATCATTAGATATCACGGTCTCCCAGAATGAGATAAACATTGAAGAATATATTTACGTTCACTTTTAATTCAAATTGATTAAGTCAGAAGCGTTAAGTACTGAAATAAGGAATAAAAAAGATGAATAGAAAATCATCAGTGCTGCTGCAGTTTAAGAAAACTAGGAGTGCCTGACTCCAATTAGGAGGAAGATGTGTTCCAGATGGTCAGGCCCAAATATTTGTCTGGATAGAGAACACAATCTGTGAGTGCTCTACTGTGACATATGTATATGCTGAGTCTAAAATTTCTTCTTTCCACTATTTTACGGACATATAGAATTAATGAATTTAATTTGCTCTGTACAATGTAAAGGGGCTGCAGTTAGAATATGTACAGACCATTTGTAATACACTTTGCAGAAAAGAAAGAGCTTTAGACCTTTGACCCAAATTTTAAGAAGTAAAAATATTAAATATGAACAGACATTTCCAGTTGGGTTGACTTTTCACATCAGGATATGGATAAAGAATGACTGGATTGGGTTAAAACATCTGAGGATAGGGTGCTTTGTGCTTTGTGAAAATTGTAACTTGAAAGCAAATATCCAAGAATGGGAGTACTCCAAAATAAAGGAAGAGTTCTAAGAGACGTAGGCATTCCACAGACTTCAATGCATATGATTCTAAGATGGAAATGGATGTCTCCAATCAGACTTAAATTGGCTCCTTTTATGAAACAACTTTAACGTTTTTTTAAAACTGATGGCTCATCTCATTAAAAGTTTCTTTTTTATATTAGAATGTGGAGGAAGGAAGGTTCTTTTACCAGTCCTCTCTTCTGTGTGCTTATTCAAGCACATTTCTTGGGCAAGCATTTTTTATTGCTTTTGTTCTGTTTGTTGGGTTAGAGGTTTATTTCTCCTTACTATAGTGGTGAGAATTGCAGAGATTTTAAAATGGCACATGAGGTGAGTGGTAGATTATTGAGTTCAGGCTTCAGTGTCATGTGTACCTTTGAGTTAATGCTGACCCAGCATTTTCTTGGCAGTGTGACCAGAAGTAGATCATCAGGCCTTTCTTTCAAGGCAATGGAGGGTTTTGTTACTTTCCACAAGGAGCACTGGTTGTTTGGTTACTAAGCCAATATGCTAACAAACTCTGGTTGTTTGGTTACTAAGCCAATATGCTAACCATTAGGCTATTTCTCTACTCCAGACTAGAATGCTGAGATTCAGAACCCTTAGCCAGACGGCCAACAGAAGATGTCTGGATAAAGGTGCTGACCAAGACATTCAGTGCCTGTATCATCTATAGGGCCATCAAAACTGGCCCATAAATAGAAATGTATTGACCAATCCTGACTTCATTGATAATCTTCCAAAATATTTCTTAGTTTATTTGAGGCATAATAATGCCAGTGGTTCCATGGTTTTGTGTGTGGGACGCGGCTAACAAGGTCCTTACAGGCCATTTTACTTCTCTTTCTTCCTTAATTCATAAGCAGAGAAAAGCCATAGTAATAGAACTGCAGGATAAAATTGATCAGTTCAAACTACTTCATAAAAAAACTGGGAATGAAGCCACTTTGCGGGAGCTAATTAAATAGAAAGGTGAGCTCAACTCCCTGGATATGTCTTGATTGGCTTATTATTTCAAAGCTACCAAAAGACATTTTTATTAGTATGCTAATAAAACAAACTGCTGGTTTGGCAATTAAAAAGGATGAGGATTAATAGAAATGTCATTAAAATAATAGATTTTAGGGGTGAGTTTACCGACCATGCAGAACAGATGGCCAACTGTCTTGCTGAATTCTATAAACAATTATATAGCTCACAGTTGGCCTTTTTCCTGGGTATGATTAAAGGATGACTAAGTAAACAAGACATTCCTCATTTAGATATCAGCATGAGCAAACTTACTGATAGGCCATTTTAGGACAGATGGAGTCCAGGTAGTAATTACCATGATGAAAAATGGCAAGATGACTAGGTTGGATGGCCTGCCGGAGGAACTTTATAAGTACCTGAGTGACCAAATAACTTATCTTCTTTCAGAAACTTTTCAAGAGAACTACTGGTCTCAGACGCTTTACCACCCTCCTTTGATCAAGCATCTATGTCAGTAATATCCAATGCGTGCAAAGACCCTATGAATTTTGGAAGCCACCAAACCATTTTGCTTTTAAGCATATATATGTCAAATGTTTCACTAAAATTTTAATTCATAAATTCAGAATCATATGATTAAGATTATACATCTAGACTAAGCGGCCTTCATACATTCATGTAAGCTATGGGGGTTGACAATGTTAAGCATTTAATTAATATTATGCAATATACCCAAAATCTTAAAGAAAATGTTTGTATTATTTCCCTCGATGCCGAAAAAGCATTTGGTATGGTTGCATGGTGCCATCTGTTTGCAGTTTTGGCAATTTCGTTATGGAGCCAATTTTTTATAATGGGTAAAGAGCCTTTCAGCATCAGTCATTGTGAATGGTGGGCCATCTGTTTCCTCTCCTTTAGGCCGAGGCATGGATTGCAGATGCCCACTTAGCCTATACTTTTGCTTCTTTTGCGACTGTTGTTGGAAATATTGCTGATATATGAGGAATTCACATCAGTAGAGAATCTCATATGATAGTTTTAGAGGCAAATGATATGGTCTATATTTTTATTATGTTCATTAATCCATTCCTGGGCTTTTAAAATTGCTACAGAAGTTTGGGTAATTATCTGACTAGTCTATTAATTATATAAAATCAGTTATGCTATGTGGAGTGAGGTCACTGAAAAGTATTACCGTACAGAGTATTTATGTCTACAAGGAGTAGCCTATTGGTTAAAGCAATAGCCTAGTACCCAAAAGATCAGAGTGATTCCCATTGATCCACCTTTGGCAAGTCATTTTACCCTCCATTGCCTCGGAAGAAAAGGCCTGGTAATCTATTCCTGGTCATATCTTGCCAAGAAAAGCCAGTGGCTTCTGGGCCACCAGGAGACAGCATTGACTTGACAGCACTTAAAAAAAGGGGAAACAACAGTTGTCTACAGTATATAGTTAAATATTGCCTGATAGGCATGATTCATAATATCATTAAGATATACTTTAGATGTTACTAATATCATCTGTTCAGCTACTTTAATATGCTCTGTTGGATGAAAGGTAATTTTGAATAAATTTTAAAATAATTGAAGAAATTAAAAAGTTGGAATGAAATGTTTGCTAAATTAAAAATTGGAAGAAATTAAAAAAGGGAGTTTTTCAGGATTACTGATGTGGTGAGTGTAAGTTGAGGGCTGGCCGTGTGATGCCTGTGACAGTCAGCTTGGATACTATGGAGATCCTTTTCTCCTTACATTAGAGTTTTTCTAATATAAGCTTTCCTTTGTTCCCCTTGGGGTATATATAGGATGAAGTCTTCTTGACTCAGATAATCTTCAACATCTTTCTGTACCTAAGGAAATGAGAGGAATAAGTCTTGTGAGCATGGACATTACTGGGATTTATTATTTTATTAATATTTAGCTCACGCCTCTCCATTAGCAGTTCAAAGCAAGTTATATTCAGATACAGTAGCCATTTCCCTGCTCCAGGATGGCTTACAATCTAAGCTTGCACCTAAGGTGGTAGAGGGCTAAGTGGCTTGCCCAAGGCTGCATAGAATACCAGTGGGATTCAACCCTAGTGTTTGTGGTCCCAAGCTGCTGCCCTAACCACTAGGCTACTCCTCCCCTATAAATCCATTGAATCTACAAACTTAGGGGCTCTTTTACTAAAGCACAGTCATTTTTTGTCATGAACAAGTGTTTTGAGTGTGACACTTCACTGCAGTAATTGTTGGGGACATGTCTAGCAGGTGTCCTACAGTTACTATGTAGGCAAACCCCTTAGCGTACGTTCCAGTCCTTGCTAATTATCATAGATACACATAACTCCGCCTTATGAGGTGGCGGTAGGTACACCCACGCTAACTGCAACATTGGCAATTACAGCACGCTACTGCAATATGCTGTCAATGTCCGCCCTCTGCTTCAATCCCACCCAGACTCCGCTTCATCACACAATGGGGCATGTTTATTAAACTTGCTACAAGATAATGCAGGGCTCAGTGCGTGCACAAAGGTAAAAAGTAATGCATACTGAAAATGTGACACCATTAAAAATCTCACTCTACCTGGGTTGTTCTGGATAGTTCTGGGGCAGAGAGTCCACATCATCGGTAGTGCGCTCCCTGACCGTGTAGCAATTAGAGCAGGTGTGCTTACAGCTGCCTCAGTGACTGGCATTACATGCACCTGCACTGATCACACCAAAGGAAAAGAATGCAAGGGCGGCACAATACCCACTGCACTAGCAACATGAGGAAATGCCAGGCACACATCCATGTTTTAGCATAGGTCAAGTGCCACACCTGTGCTTATTTTTGGGGCTATTCATGCACTAGTGGCACACCTCTTAATGTGCGCTTCAGCATGCAGGAATTATCCCACCTATGCAGTAGCAATTATCGCGAAATGCATGTTAATCACTTAACACACTTTAGATGGTGTGGTTCAGTATTAGGACTAGGGCTGATAAAGTCCATTCAACAGTGAGAGTCCTAGACTTTAGGAAAGCTAACTTTGCCAAGATAGGGCAATACCTCAAGAAGTTGTTAGCAGGATGGGAATAGCTGGGGGATGTAGAACAGCACTGGACAGAATTGAAAGGCGATATTTTAAGGGCAACTGATATTTTTGTTAGGAAAGGAAATAAATGTAAAAAGAAAAGAAGGCCATTATGATTCTGAAAAGAAGTAGCTCAAAAGGTAAAGAAAATGAGGGTGGCCTTTATAAAATACAAAAGAGACCTAGCATCTCAGAAACCTGGTGGAAGGAGACAACCAATGGGACACCATGGTATATGGGTAAAAAGTATATCGCAATGATAGGGTAGATCAAATTGGTTACAGAGGGCATTAAGTTAAACATAGTAACATAGTAACATAGTAAATGACAGCAGATAAAGACCAGCATGGTCCATCTAGTCTGCCCAGCAAGATGGCAAGAGTAGGTGCACCTGTCGCTCTGTGCAGGCTACCCCTCCCCATGTCTTTGTTTAGGGGTAAACCCACCACTCCATGTAGGACACCCCTATTTGTTGAGACGTTATATATTTGTTAGATGTTAGATGGTACCGTTTATTTTGTTTTTATCCTATTGCCGTAAAGGGATCCTCTATGTTTGTCCCATGCCTTTTTGAATTCCGTCACCGTGTTCGCCCCTACCACTTCCATCGGGAGGGCATTCCAAGCATCCACCACCCTTTCAGTGAAAAAATATTTCCTGACATTGCCTTTCAATTTACCCCCTTGCAACTTCATGTTATGCCCTCTAGTTTTACAGGTTCCCCGTCTTTGGAAGAGGTTTGTTTGTTCATCATTTCTCTTTAAGTATTTAAAGGTCTGAATCATATCTTCCCTGGCCCTCCTCTCCTCCAAAGTGTACATATTTAGGTCTTCAAGTCTCTTCTCATAAGGCTTCTGACGCAGGCTCCAAATCATTTTGGTCGCCTTCCTCTGAACAGTTTCCAGTCTTTTTACATCTTTTGCAAGATATGGTCTCCAAAACTGAACACAGTATTCCAAGTGAGGCCTCACCAGTGACTTATACAGTGGCATAAGTACCTCTTCTTTTCTGCTGGTAATCCCTCTTTGTATGCAGCCCAACATCCTCCTGGCTTTTGCCACCGCCTTGTCGCACTCTTTTGCCACCTTGAGATCATCAGAGATAATCACACCAAGGTCTTTCTCCTGAACCGTGCATACCAACCTCTCACCCCCTATCGCGTACATTTCTCTTGGATTTCTGCTACCCAAGTGCATGACACTGCACTTTTTCGCATTAAATCGTAGTTGCCAAGCATTAGACCAGTCTTCCAGCTTTTGTAGATCTTTCTTCATGTTAACCACTCCCTCGGGGGAGTCCACTCTGTTGCAAATTTTTGTGTCGTCTGCAAAAAGACAGACTTTTCCATTCAGTCCTTCAGCAATATCACTCACAAATACATTGAACAGTGCCGGGCCCAGGACTGAACCCTGGGGCACCCCGCTAATCACCTTCCTCTCATCCGAGTGAGCTCCATGCACAATCACCTTCTGTCGTCTGTCAGTCAACCAATTTCTAATCCAGTTTACCATCTTGGGACCCATCCCCAAGCTACTGAGTTTGTTGACAAGCCTCCTATGAGGAACAGTATCAAAGGCTTTGCTGAAATCCAGGTAGATGACATCCATCGCATGCCCCTGATCTAGTTCCCTGGTCACCCAGTCAAAGAACTCAATCAGATTTGTTTGGCAAGATCGTCCTTCGGTAAAAAGATGTTGCCTCGGGTCTTGCAACCTGTTGGTTTTGAGAAAGTTCACTATTCGCTCTTTCAGGAGCACCTCCATTACTTTTCCCGCCACTGAGGTAAGGCTCACGGGCCTGTAGTTTGACACTTCTTCCCTGTCACTACTTTTGTGTAGAGGTACGACATCAGCCATTCTCCAGTCCTGAGGAACCTCTCCTCTTTCCAAGGATCTGCTGAAGACATCCTTTAACGGTCCTGCAAGAACCTCTCTGAGCTCTTTCAGTATCCTGGGATGTATCCCATCCGGTCCCATGGCTTTGTCCACTTTCAGTTTAGCAAGTTGTTCTAACACCTCGTCTTCTGTGAATGGTGTGGTATCTACTTCATTCCCATTTTATATTTGGGAGTCACAGCTGGTCCATCTCCAGGATCTTCTTTAGTAAAAACAGAGCAGAAGTATTTGTTTAGCAATTTCGCTTTTTCAGTGTCACTTTCCACTAGTCCTTTCCCAGCACTTCTGAGTCCTGCAATTCCAACTCGATCTTCTTCCTTTCCTGAATATACCTGAAGAAATATTTGTTGCCACCCTTAACATCTTTAGCCATCTTTTCCTCTGCCTTTGATTTTGCTATCCTTATTACTATTTTAGACTCTTTGAGTTGGATCCTGTATTCATTTCTGTGTTCTTCTGTTTGCAAGCTTTTGAATTTTGCAAAAGTTGTGTTTTTTGCCTTTATTTGAGCAGCCACCTCTTTAGAAAACCAAATAGGTTTCCTTCTCCTCTTGCTTTTACTTACTTTTCTTACATATTTATCTGTTGCCCCTTTTATTGCCTCCTTTAGTTTAGCCCACTGCAATTCCACTTCCTTTATCTCCTTCCACCCCGTCATCTCCTCCTTTAAGTACTCTGCCATTTTATTGAAGTCAGTGTATTTGAAGTTTAGGACTTTGAGCTTGCTATGATTGGCCTGTACCATGGCTTTTATCTCAAACCACACCGTGTGATGGTCGCTGTTGCCCACAGGGGCACTCACGTAGACATTCGACACATTATCACCGTTGGTGAGCACTACATCCAGCGTTGAGCTTTCCCTGGTCGGTTCCATCACCATTTGTCTAAATAATGCATCTTGGAGAGCATCCACAATTTTTTTGCTTCTTTCCAGATGTGCAGAAGGAGCAATCCAATCCACATCAGGTAGATTAAAGTCCCCCAATATGATTGCTTCCCCCTTTGTTGCTATCTTGGCAATATCTATAATCAATTCATTGTCTCTCTCTTCAATTTGAGTCGGAGGTCTGTAGACTACAGCAATATGGATGACAGTGCCATCTCCTCTTTCCAACGCAATCCAGAGCGCTTCTTCTTTTCCCCATGTCCCCTGCATTTCAGTAGCTTTAATATTGCTTTTGACATACAAGGCTACTCCTCCTCCTTTTCCATTTCCTCTGTTTCTGTAATGGCCACAATAGGATAACAGGATAAAAGTTTTGAAGGAAACAAAATATACTGTAGAATCTCTATGTAAAAAGAGGAAGGCAATGGCAATGGGGTGTACTACTGTCCGCCTGGCCAGAATGAACAGATGGGTGATGAAATGCTAAAAGAAATCAGGGACACTAAAAATGTTACAACACAGTAATAATAATGGGTGATTTCAATTACCCTGGTATATATTGGGTCAATGTCACATCAAGACATGCTAGGGAGATAAAATTTCTACATGAAATAAATGACTGCTTCATGGAGCAGCTGGTTTATGAACCAACATGAGGAGAAGCTATTTTAAACCTAGTCCTTAGTGGAACACAGAATATGGTGTGTTCACAGGGCCAGCCTCTGAGTTGGCTCAAGATGTGGCCGTCCTAGGCAAACCTTAAGCTTTACTCCCCTTCTAGCTGTCAAAATCTATTGTTTAGCCTTGAATGCCCTGTACTTTTCTGCCTCCCAGAGATTGTTGCTATAGGCGGCTGCCTAGTTTGCCTAGCGGTTGGGCCGGCCCTGGGTGTTGGGGCCTGTGGTAGTGTGGCGTGTGGTGGGAAGAGGTTTTTACTAAAACACCGGACAGCAGTTCAGGGAAACCAAAATTAGCTGTTATTCTGTCCCAGCTTGTTAAACCTTCACGAAGCTAAAACACAGGACAGACAGCAGTCCAGGGAAAACAAAGTTATCTTTTATGCTGTTCTAGCTTGTTTGTTCTCTGCAAGTTGCTTCTCCTGGCCCTTCCTCCAGCCCCAGTTAAAGCTTCTACCTCAGAACTCCTTTGCACAGCTTGCTTTGGAAGGACTTCCGGCTCCATGGGCCTCTCTCCCTCCTGCAGCATGCTGGGTTCTTAACCTCTCCCTGCAAACCATGCCCTCTCAGCCCTGAACTCTGGGCTTCAGGCTCTCTTAAAGGGAACTGTTGATAATCCCTTTGGAGAGGGACAGGTAGCATTCTATATACCTCATCATACATCCTCCACTTCAGCTCAGCTGTGGCCCGTTGAGCACCTGCCTTACCTGGGACCCCCACCCAGGAAAGGAAGTCTGCATTCAGTTGAGTCCAACCCTATGGTGAACCTGGAACTGGTAGGGTTAGAGACTCAAAACCCACCACATAATATGGCCGTTGGACTCCTTATGTCGAACCCGCCACTCGAGGGGTTGGTGGTTTGTTAGCATAAATGGATGGTCAAGCAGGTAGTATTTGAAGGTATCAAGCACCCACTTGACACCTAGGGCTTTCTTCTTAAGCACTGCATAATGTTTCTCCTGAAGAAACAGCTTCCTGCTGATGAATGCTAAGGGATGTTCTTTGCCCCGACTTCCTGGGCCAGAATGGTTCCTAGGCCTACCTCTGAAGCATCAGTTTGCACAATATATGATAGAGAGAAATCAGAGCTAATCAGGATGAGTTTAGAGCACGCTGGACGGCCAGGTCCAGGCCATTCAGGAGTTTTCTTCTGGAGGAGACTGGTTAACGGCTCTGCCACCTCTGCAAAATTAGGGATGAACTGGCAGTAATAGCCAATCAATCCAAGGAAGTCACTAACCTCTTTTTTCAATTTCGGGGTGGGGACCTAGGCAATGGCATCCACCTTCTGTAGTTGATGTCGCATCTGCCCATTCCTGATTAAATATCCCAGGTATTGGAAATCCCGATTTCCCAGAAATTCTTTGGTTGGCTGTCACTCGGGAGGCTGCTCAACACAGCTTGTGCTTGGCATAGATGGGTGGTCCAGTCTCTGCTGTAGATGACGATGTCATCAAGGTATGCAGCCGCATATTCCTTGTATGCTCTCAGCAGGCGGTCGTCTAGGCATTGAAACATGTCTGGATCCTCATTTAATTCAAAGGGCAGCACTCTAAACTGAAATAAACCTTGTGATGTCAAAAAAGCAGTCTGCTCCTTGGCAGCTGGAGTCAAGGGCATCTGCCAGTATCCCTTGGTCAAATCCAAAGTTGATATTAAGCATGCTCCACCGAGTCACTGAATTAACTCATCTACTCTGGACGTGGGAAACTATATACAGTAGTGGTAGTTCACAATAATGAACTCATCTGATTCAACTTCTTCACAATTTTTTTTTTTGTAATCTGGGTAGATAGAAGGACCTTGGGGGGATACAGTTGGATTTTAGTCCCCAAACAGATGCCAGAGTATAGATTGCTGTCATGTCGGGAAACATCATCCAGATAATAGTGAGATGTGAATGTGTGGAAAGAAGACCACATTGCAGCCCTGGAGATTGAGCATAAGTTGGCCATTGACATAGCCATGACTGTGACATTGTGAGCTGTGACATGACCATCAAGGCTTAGACCAGACTGTGCATAAGTGAAAGAGATGCAGTCTGCCAGCCAAATTGAAAGAGTGCATTTGGAAATGGCAGCCCCTAGCTTGCTGGGGTCAAAAGAAACAAACAGCTGGATTTTCAGTGGGTCTTTGTCTACTCTAAATGGAAGGCTAAGGCGTGTTTGCAGCCCATGTGCAGTGTCACTTCCCCTCTGTGGACTTGAGGCCTTCGGAAGAATGTTGACAATTGACTGATTAAGTTGGAAAGCCAATACCACCTTTGGAAGTATTCGAGGATGAGTGCGCAGGATCACTCTATTATGATGGAACTTGGTGTACGGTGGATGAACTACTAGAGCCTGGTGCTCACTTATCTGGCATGCTGATGTAATCGCCACCAGAAACAAGACTTTCCAGATTAAGAACTTCATAGGGTAGGAATTGAGTGGCTCAAAAGGAGTTAACATGAGCTGTGCCAGAACCACATTGAGTTCTCAAGCCACTGCTGAAGGCTTGAAGGGAAGCTTCAAGAGAAGCAAACTCCGCATGAAGCGAACCACTAAAGGCTGAATTGAGATGGACCTTCCTTCTACTACATGATGGTATGCCCCAATCACGCTAAGTTGGACTCTGACAGAATTGGACTTGAGACCTCACTCTGAGAAGTGTAGGAGGGACTCTAGTAATCTGTCAGTGGGGCAACTGAAAGAATCTAGTACTCGTTCTATGTACCAGAAAGCAAATCTCTTCCATTTGAATGCAAAAGACCTTCTTGTCAAGGCCCTCCTATAGGTCAACAGAACATCTGTCACTTTGCCGGGCAGGTTAAGCTCTGACAAGACTAGCCTCACACATACACACAGTGAGGACCAAGGACTGGACATTGAGATGACTGGACATTGAGATGTCTTCATGTGATATGAGGTCTGGAGCAGGGGCGGCCCAAGGGGGGTGCGGGGCCATGTGCGGAGACTCAGTGCGGGGCCTCATTTGCATAAGTGGCCTTATTTGCATAAATATTTGCATAATGTTACCATACACTAACTTTTAGTAAACATGTCTCTTAATGAGTGTATGGATAAAGAAAGACTAAAAGATTTCTACATTACTATAATCCAGTGCCAACCGCCAGGCACATTAGGAACCACTACAAACGCTGCCCATTTAGAACCCATAGCAAACCCACCGTATCCTGACAGCATTACCAGGACTCACAAAGCACCATACCCTACCTATCAAAAGGCAACACTGCAAATATTAAACCAATACATTTCAGAGAATACTGGGGAAAGAGAACAAGTGGCAATGTGAAATAGGAATTACATAAACAGAATACCTCAGCTCAGTTACACATGCAGAACAAAGACCATCACCAAACAAGGAATCACAATTTAGAAACAGGAAGGCAATAATTAAACTGGGAACCCCAAAAGCCAAACTTGGAAGTACAACAACACTGTAGAAATAAAACTATAAATTAATTTCCTCTTGTACCAAACAAAGCACAGACGTTAATGATGCACATTTCCTAGAGGTTTCATATTCCAGTTAATAAATTCAAAATAAAGAGATATTTCTACCTTTTGTGCATTTTTTTTCAGTTGCAATTGTTCCAGCCACTTTCTTCTGGTTTCTTCATGTTTTCTGCTAACTGTCCATCGTCTGCTGTCCATTTGTTCTTTCTTCTCTCTTCTAGTTTTTTTTTCCATTCTCTCTCTCTACATCTGCTTTAACATACTAATCTTTCTCCTTTTGCTCTTTCCTCATTCCTATTTCATCCACACAAATTTTACCCCTCCATCCTCAATCCCCACTTATTCTCCCAATACCAGGCCAATTGTAGATTTTTCATCCCTCCCACACAAAATATTTGTCCCCTCTCCATTTTACTCTCCCAGCCCCATCGCATTCTAATCCTCCCCCAACATCAGCTCCCTTCTAGTTCCAGTCTCACCCAGCATCCATTCCCTTCTAGTCCCTGCATCAGCCCATTTCCAGTCCTAGCCCACCATCAACCCATTTCCAGTCCTAGCTCCCCCATCCATTTTCAGTCTGAGTCCCTTCATCAGCTCATTTCCAATCCTAGCCCCCCATCAGCCCAATTCTAGTCATTTCCTAGCCCCATCATCAGCCCATGTCAAATCATAGCTCCCCTCCACTCAGTCCAATTCCAGTCCAAGCCCCCCCCCCCATGAGCCTACTTTCAGTTCTAGCCCCTCCATGAGTCCATTTCAATTCAAGCCCCCACCA
Organism: Ichthyophis bannanicus; assembly: GCA_033557465.1. Lineage (NCBI taxonomy): Eukaryota > Metazoa > Chordata > Amphibia > Gymnophiona > Ichthyophiidae > Ichthyophis > Ichthyophis bannanicus. The sequence goes on along the minus strand of CM066031.1, from coordinate 1,810,601,794 downwards.
CAGCCCATTTCCAATCTTAGCTCCCCCCAACAGCCCATTTCCAGTCCTATCCTAGCTGCTCCATCAGCCCATTTTCAGTCCTAGCTCCCTTCCCTCACAGCCCATTTCCATTCCAAGCTCCCTCCCCATCAGCTATTTGCAGTTCAAGCCTCCCCTTCCACTCAGCCCATTTCCAGTCATAGCAACCACCCAACCCATTACCAGTCCTAGCCCCCTATCACCCCACTTCCAGTCCTAACCCCCCATCACCCCATTTTCAGTTTAAGCCCCCCCTATAACCCATTACCAGTCCTAACCCCCCCCATCAGCCCACTTCCAGTCTTAACCCCATCAGCCCATTGCCAGTCCTAAACCCCCCCCATCAGCCCACAGCCCATTACCAGTCCTAACCACATCAGCCCACCTCAAGTCCTAACCCCTCCCCCTCAGCCCATTAGCAGTCCTAACCCACCCCACCCCCACCCCCACAGCCCATTAGCAGTCCTAACCCACCCCCACCCCCCCAGCCCATTATCAGTCCTAACACCTCCCCATCAGCCCATTAGCAGTCCTAACCCACCCCCACCCCCCCAGCCCATTAGCAGTCCTAACACCCCCCCAGCCCATTAGCAGTCCTAACAAACCCACCCCACCAGTCCTAACAACCCACCACCCCCAGCCCATTACCAGTCCTAACACACCCCCCCAGCCCATTAGCAGTCCTAACAACCCCCCCAGCCCAGCCCAGCCCATTAGCAGTCCTAACAACCCCCCAGCCCTGCCCAGCCCATTAGCAGTCCTAACAACCCCCAGCCCAGCCCATTAGCAGTCCTAACAAACCCCCCAGCCCAGCCCATTAGCAGTCCTAACAACCCCCCCCAGCCCAGCCCATTAGCAGTCCTAACAACCCCCCCCCAGCCCAGCCCATTAGCAGTCCTAACAACCCCCCCCCAGTCCAGCCCAGCCCAGCCCAGCCCATTAGCAGTCCTAACCACCCCAAGCCCAGCCCATTAGCAGTCCTAACAACCCCCCCCAGCCCAGCCCAGCCCAGCCCATTAGCAGTCCTAACAACCACCCCAGCCCATTAGCAGTCCTAACAACCCCCCCCAGCCCAGCCCAGCCCAGCCCATTAGCAGTCCTAACAACCCCCCCCAGCCCAGCCCAGCCCATTAGCAGTCCTAACAACCCCCCCCAGCCCAGCCCATTAGCAGTCCTAACAACCCCCCCAGCCCAGCCCAGCCCATTAGCAGTCCTAACAACCCCCCCCCAGCCCAGCCCAGCCCATTAGCAGTCCTAACAACCCCCCCCAGCCCAGCCCAGCCCATTAGCAGTCCTAACAACCCCCCCCCAGCCCAGCCCAGCCCAGCCCAGCCCATTAGCAGTCCTAACAAACCCCCCCCCCCAGCCCAGCCCAGCCCAGCCCAGCCCAGCCCATTAGCAGTCCTAACAACCCCCCCCAGCCCAGCCCAGCCCAGCCCATTAGCAGTCCTAACAACCCCCCCGCCCAGCCAAGCCAAAATTAAAAAAAAAAGAAAACCTGTCTGCTGCCGCGGTCGGGGCCGCCGCGGCAGAATCGAGCGTGCCGCGGGGCCCCCCTGTGCACGGCAGAGCCTGCCCTCCCCTGTAGCAGCTCTCTCTTTGGAGCTGAAGTCAGACGCGCCGGCTTGCAGAGCAGAGCGCAAGGGAAGAGTTTCTCCCTCGCTGCTCTGTTAAGCCCGCGGGGGCTGATGGGAACTTCCCATCAGCCCCCGCGGGCTTAACAGAGCAGTGAGGGAGAAACTCCTCCCTCGCGCTCTGCAAGCCGGCGCGTCTGACTTCAGCTCCAAAGAGAGAGCTGCTACAGGGGAGGGCAGGCTCTGCCGTGCACAGGGGGGCCCCGCGGCACGCTCGATTCTGCCGCGGCAGCCCCGACCGCGGCAGCAGACAGCTGGGTTTTTTTTTTCCAATTTTACTTTTCAAAAGAATGTTTTTTGCGCGGGGCCCCCTGAAACGCGGGGCCCTGTGCAAAAAACATTCTCGCTCAATGGACGGGCCGGCCCTGGTCTGGAGCAGAGCCTAGCCATAGAGGTTTCCACTGAGAGAGTTGAAGCAGAAGGGAAATTCACAGCTGTCTGGGCCAATATGGCACAATGAATATCATCATAGACCTGTCTGGAGTTTCAACAGGGTCTTTGCTATAAGAGGTATGGGAGGATATGTGTATAGTAGGCCCTTGCCCCAGTGCAGGAGGAAAGCATCTGGCGCCAGCCTGCTGTGCAAGGTAACTCTGGAGCAGAACTGATGCACTTGGGTGGTGAACAGGTCTATTTAGGGGTTACCCCACTTCTGAACGATGTGGGCCTCCACGCCCCTGTCCAGTGTCCACTCGTGTGGCTGGAGGACATGATTCAGCTGTTCCACCCCATGGCAGATATGTGGCCCTTAGCTCCATCCTGTAAGTGATTGTGAACCTCCATAACCGGATTGTTTCCCCACATAGGAGTTACAAACCTGTGTCCCTTTGCTTGTTTATGTAGTGCATCATGATCTGATTGTCGGTCTGAATCAGGACAATCTGGTTGGCTAGCCATTCCCAGAAAGTCCTGAGGGCATTCACTATGGCTCTCATTTCCAAGAAATTGACCTGTGCAGGCACTCCTATATGGACCAGACACCTTGAGTGTGAAGGCCATCCAGACATGCTCCCCAACCCAGTTTGAATGCATCTGTTGTCAATGTTTTCTGAGGTGAAGGCTTCTGGAAGGGGAGACCCCTGAGCGGGATCTGATGATCTGTCCACCATTGTAGGGACTGGACAAGAGGGTTGGTGACAGAAACCTGGTCCCAAAGGTGGCCTGTGGCCTGGTTCCACTGAGTCCTCAGTGTCCATTGGGACTGTCTCATTGAAAGATAAGCCATGGATGTGACATGTACCGTAGATGCCATGGGCCAAGTGCGGTCAGCATCCTTCAAGTTGTTACCTTATGACTCACCTGAGTAATTCGCACTAAGGCTATCAATTTTTGGAGTCAGTCTAGTGGAAGGAAGGTATTCATGGGTCATGTTGAGGAGAGCTCCTATGAACTCCAGCTGTTGGGTGAGTTGAAGGTAGGACTTTGGGTAATTATTACAAACCCCAACAGCTCTAGCACCTGAGCTACACCTGTGTTGATTGCTAGACTCCATCCAGAGTAGTGCTTTTTATGAGCCAGTCATCCAACATAAGAGAAGACAAAGACCCCTAGTGTTCTGAGATAGGCCGCTACCACTGTGAGGCATTTCATGAAGATTTGGGGTGCTGAGGCCAGCTTGAAAGGTAGAACCCAGTACTGAAAAGTTTGGACAAGTTCCTGGAGGAAAGGTCCATAAACCATTATTAAGAAGGGACCCAGGATATCAATGCTTGACCCAGTACAAGCATTGTGGAACATTTGTCTTTTGGTGAAACTGCTAGGTACGTATGACCTAGATTGGCCACTGTTGGAAACAGGATACTGGCTTGATGAACCTTGGTATGACCCAGTATGGCATATCTTATGTTATGTTCTCCCAGGACAAATCTGAGATAACTCTTGTGAGGGGATGGATCAATATGTGGGTATACGAGTCCTTTAGATTCAAGGAGCATAGCCAATCATCTTTCTGAAGATAAGGGAAATAACATTTTGAACCTTTCTCGCACCAGAAATGTGTTGAAGTTTCTAAGACCCAGGATGAGCTTGAAACACCCCCCCCCCCCCATTTCTTTGGGGACTGGAAAGTACCTGGAGTAAAATCTCTGCCCAATATGCTTCTGTGGCACAAGCATAATGGTGAGATTGGCCAGAAGACTGGAGATTTCTCATTTGAGAGGACCCACCCTCAGAGGGTAATGTGACGGTAGCTCGATGAAGTGCAACATTTAGTTGACCTGGACTATCTGTAGCACCCATGGAAGTACCTGAGCTTACGCGGGCAGTAGGTCTTTTTCTGGCCTCCATCTTGATACTTCCTGCAATAGGTAGCTGATTCAGACGTGTCTTGAAAGCCTGGTGAGGGTGGGGTACTGCTTCTCTATGATGCCACTCCACCTGCTCCCCAAAAAGGTTCTCTCCATGACACAGCATGTCTGCGAGCTTATTCTGTACTGACTGTTCCAAGTCAGAAGACTTAAGCCAGGTGAGCCTGTGGGCTCCAATGCCTACTGCTGCCATTATGGATACTGTCTTGAAGATTTTGTAGGTTGCCAGGATTATGAACTTCAAGCAGTCCTTGCCGTGGCACACCAGGACATGATAGTGCTCTAGTTTCTCCAGGGGAAGAAATTGGAACATGTCGGTGAGATTTCGCATGATATCCTTCAAGAACATGCCCATGTACATCTGGTAACAGTGCACTCAAGCTGCGAGCATGGAGCTTTGGAAAGTAGTACAGTGTCCAGTAGTCCAGTGCCGTGTGCAGTGTTCGTGTCTCCAGTGTTCAAGGAATGAGTCTCAGTGCTCTTAATCCTCTTAAGGGTGGACTATACCACTAAGGAGTGGTGCCAAAACTGAAGTTCCTCAAACCTAGGAAAGTTTTTAATGCTGTACATTGAGTCCAGTCTCCTACTGACTGGTGGCACAGTGAGGGGGTTCTCCCACATTCTCATCTGTAGCCTTTGTAGGATGCGGTACACTGTCACTGTCACTGCTTTCTTAGGGGCTGAGAAGTAGTGGAGGATCTCAAACTCCTCCGCCCTGGGCTCATCCTGCGTCTCCAGTGAAAATTGAATGACCTTGGCCATATCCCTTATGAAATCCTGGAAGGACATGTCCTGTGGAGGAGACTTCTGTCATTCATGCAGGGAGGAGGGGGGAGCTCAAGAGACCTGCACTCTGACAGGTTCTCTGATTTCACGTCACCTAGACATCAGAGTCAGACTGTGAGAGGAAGTCAAAGTATCTCAGTCTTTGCCTGGAATTTCCTCTTGCTTTGCGGGGAGTGTGAGCTTCTAATGGATCAATGATGTGTCGAGGGCTTCCAGGATTTTGCCAGGACATTGGAACCCGAGACACTCGAGAGGGAGATGGACCTGCTGGGAATCAGCATCAGATCTCCTCAATGCCCCGTCATTGATGCCTCTGAAGGCAGAGCATGCATCTCGATGATCGGCTGCACAATGCTCTATGCCGATGCCACGGGTACCGAGGCACCAGCCAGTTGCTAGCAAGACTGCGATGTGGACCTCGAGTGCCTGTAGAAGATGCTTCTCTATGGCTACCAATTCTAAAGGCCTTGGGGCCTGAGCAGCTTCTATCAATGTTTCCAGCATTCATGCAAGGGTATCGGTGGCATGGCCTTGGTTGTTGGAAGATGGTCGGTGCCCCTCCGATACTTTGGAGGTTTAGCAGTCTTCTCTCCGGGGCACCTGGGCAGGGCTCTCATTCCCATCATTCTTGATGCTATGCTTGGACAGGCTACAATGCCGATGCACCCGGACCTTCGCCATAGAACACTTCAATCCTTTTATAACACCATCTAGTAAATGGCAGGGATCTTGAAGAATGAATGGATTGAATGCTGGCTTTGCACTGCAGAAATCTTCATACATCTCTTTCATCAGAGATGCCAAGTCTCGCTCATTAGGAATGTGTCACACTCTTTGATCCCTTTCTCTCAAGCATTACAGCCTCATCATCAGTGCACTGATCCTGATTACTGTTTCCACGAGAGGCAATCCTAAGAATTAAAACCAAATCCAGCCAGTTGGAAGAAATCCGAGTTTATCTTCCTGTGCACCGTCTCCTTCTGCATATCCCTTTTCCTTGTACCGTTAAGTACAAATGCTGTGAAACCTATGCAAATACTTTTAGCCAGTGAATGAAGAGCAGATTTTCCATCCAGAGAATTTACCTATATTACCTTCACTGTGTCTGTATCCTTTCAGAGGCTCCAAAGAAAAGCAAATATCATTTTATACTGCTTTTTTCATTTGCAAATCATTAAAATCTCGCTCTTTGGGATGGTTCACCCTTGGCATCTTTGTTTTCATGTAGCTTGTAGAATCAGTACAAAAATACACATCTCCCCACTCTTCTGAAATGTGACCAGCACTTGCTGTATTAAAGCTGAGACAGAAACCGCATTACATGCTTTGGCACCTCCAGGTCTGCCATCAATTGCTGCTGCTAGGCGCCCTGATGCTAATGGGCTAGCATGGGGGCATTCTGGGGGGGCAGGGCATGTTTACATTTGATGCTATCACCATAGACTTTTTTCCAGATCTGCAGAGAGTTTGTGGATGTCACATCTACAGGCCTCTAATATATCGTTCTGTGAAAAATATGGGCCTGATTTTCATCTGGGTGGTGTCTGTGCCGTGTTGGCGCATGGCCTGCCCGTCATCCGTCTAACCCAAATTTTCTATGCCGGGGTCATATGCGGCCCCAGCATTGAAAATCTGGGTTTCACTGCACAACAAGGAAGCCACAGGAACTAGCCGAGTAGCACTGATTTTCGATGCTACCTGCTTAGCCCCTGCGCGTTAAAGATAGGTGAGGAAAATCTTTGCCTATGTTTCAGGTGCAGAGAGCTAAGCGGGTAGCATCGAAAATCGGAGCTACCCATTTAGCCCTTTCCTCCACCCCTGCTCTGCCCTGGAATGCCCCTAACATGCCCCAAAAAAGAGGCAGCGAAGAGGTGAGCTTTCAACCTGGATTTGAAGAGGGTTAGAGAAGGTGTCTGGCATACAGACACAGGTAGTTTGTTCCAGGCGTAGGGTGCAGCAAGGTGAAAGGAGTGAAGTCTGGAGTTAGCAGTAGGAGAGAAGGGCAGAGATAGAAGCAGTTGGCTAGAAGAGCGGAGTTCTCGAGGGGGGTTGTAAGGGGAGATAAGAGAAGAAAGGTACTGAGGAGCCGCATAGTGAATGCATTTATAGGTCAGCAGGAGAAGCTTGAACTGGATGCGGAAATGGATAGGGAGCCAGTGAAGTGACCTGAGAAGAGGAGTAATATGGGCATGACGAGGCTGACGGAAGATTAGCCGTGCAGCGGAGTGTTGAATAGATTGAAGCGGAGAGAGATGATTCAAAGAGAGACCAACAAGGAGTAGGTTACAATAGTCAAGATGGGAGGTGATTAAGGAGTAGATTAGCATTTTAGTGGTGTGCTCAGAGAGGAAGGGGAGGATTTTGCTAATGTTATAGAGAAAGAAACGGCAGGCCTTAGCTACAAGATGGATATATGTGGGGAAAGAGAGAGAGGAGTCAATGATAACCCCCAGACTGTGGGCCGAGGAAACAGGAAGGAGTACAGAGCTATCCACAGAGACTGAGAAAGGAGGAGGAGGAGGGGATGTTTTAGGGGGAAAGATAAGAAGTTCATTCTTGGCCATGTTCAATTTCAAGCGGCGGTGAGACATCCAGGCAGCAATGTCAGAAAGGCAAGCAGAGATCCGGGTCTGTATTGCTGGAGAGAGTTCAGGCGTAGAGAGGTAGATCTGGGAGTCATCAGATGGTACTGAAAGCCATGGGAAGAGAAAGCACACCAAGGGACTGGGTATAGAGAGAGAAAAGGAGTGGACCCAAGACAGATCCTTGGGGTACACCAACTGGGAGTGGGGTAGCGGAGGAGGAGGAGCCACCAGAACACACATTGAAGGAGCGATGAGAGAGATAGGGGGAGAACCAGGATAGTACAGAGCCCTTAAAGCCAAGTGAGGACAGGGTATCGAAGAGAAGGTTGTGGTCAACGGTGTTGAAAGCAGCAGAGAGGTCAAGAAGGATGAGGACAGAGTACAGGCCCTTGGATTTTGCCAGGAAAAAGTCACTGGAGACTTTGGCAAGAGCTGTTTCAGTAGAGTGTAAAGGACGAAAGCCAGACTGTAAAGGATCCAGGAGGGCATGAGAGGAGAGAAAGTCGAGGCAGCGGCGGTGAACCGCACATTCAAGAAGTTTAGAAATGAATGGAAGGAGAGAGATGGGTCGATAATTAGAAGGACAGGTGGGATCAAGTGAGGGTTTCTTGAGGAGAGGTGTGACCACAGCATGCTTGAAGTCTGCAGGGACAGTTGCAGTGGAGAGCGAAAGGTTGAGAATATGAGAGATGGAAGGGACAACGGTGGAGGAGATGGGGCTTAGGAGATGGGTGGGGATAGGATCAGATTAGCAGGTGGTGAGTTTGGAGGAAGAAAGAAGGTGTGCAGTTTCCTCTTCAGAGATCTCAGGAAAGGAAGAGAGGGTAGCAAAGGAAGGGGGGGGGGGGAGGAGAGTTGGGAGTGGAGAGGGGAAGGAGGGGAAGTAGCTGGGTTTGTGGGGAATTGTAGGGTGATCTTGTGGATTTTGTCATGGAAATAGTCAGCCAGGGTTTGGGCAGAGAGAGAGGGAGGGATCAGAGGCGGAGGCACTTTGAGGAGAGGGCTGAGAATGGTAAAGAGATGGTGGGGATCAGAGGCAAGAAAGTTAGTCAGATGGACATAGTAGTCTTGTTTGGCAGGAGCTATGGCTGACTGGAAAGAGACAAGCATGAATTTGAAGTGTAGAAAATCTTCAGGGGAGCGGGATTTGAGCCAAGCATGCTCAGCGGAATGGGCACAGGAGCGTAGATGGTAGTGGGTGAAAGCCAGGGCTGGGGTGCAGAACGTCTCACAGGACATGGGGTGGGTGGAGCTAGAGCATCCAGAGCTGAGGAGAGTGCAGCATTGTAGGAAGTTACTGCCTCGTCAACAGACTTGGATGACAAGGTGGAAGAAAGAGATGGAAAAATAGTGGAAGAGAGAGCCAAGGGATCGATTGCATGTAGGTTTCTAAATAGGTTGGAGGAGACAGGATGAGGCTGAGGCAGTGGGAGATGAAGATTAAAGCTTAAAAGGTGATGGTCAGATAAGGGAAGAACTGAGCTACGGAAGTTTGAGGGTAAGGAACTAGAGAAAAATATCAGGTCCAGGCAGTGGCCATGCTGGTTAGTGGGGGCAATGGAACAAAGTTGGAGGTCAAATGAGGAGGTGAGAGAGAGGAGCTTTAAAGCATGAGGATCAGAGGAGTTATCGACATGAATGTTGAAATCCCCAAGAATAAGAGTGGGAGAAGAGGAATCCAGAAAGAAGGAAAGCCACGAGTTGAAGTCAGTGAGAAAGGTAGAAACAGACATGTCAGGAGGCCGATAACTAACAGCTACCCGGAGAGGAAGTGGAGTGAAGAGGTGGATGGAGTGGACTTCAAAAGAGAGAAAGGAGTGAGACTGAGGCAGCAGGAGGGGTTGGATTTGACATGAGGGAGAAAGTAGAAACCCAACACCACCACCACGGCCAGTGGGATGAGGCTTATGGAAGAACTGATAGCCTCCGTGGCAAAGGGCAGCAGTAGATGCGGTATCATCTGGGAGGAGCCAGGTCTCTGTTAGAGCAAGAAGATGTAGAGATATGATGCATTGGAGATAAAGAGGTCATGAGTAAAAACAAGTTTATTAGAGACAGAGTGTGCGTTCCATAAGGCACATGAGAAAGGGAGAGTGGAAGGGGAAAGGAGAGGGATATGGATAAGATTAGACATGTTGTGTGAAGATCTCTTCTCAGAGTGAGACAGAAATCTAGGGGGGCCAGGATTGGGGTTGATATTTCTGGATGAGAGAAGGAGAAGGAGTAGCAGAGTATGGGGTAGAGAGGAGACAGTACAGCAGAAACGAGGGTGAGGTTGCCTTAGAGAGAGAGGAAATGGTTGAATGAGAGGGAGAAAGTGATGATGCTCAAGAGCTGATGATTGGTTGGAAGACAGAATGGAGGGGGAAGTGAGGGTGGTATAGGGAGGATGAGGAGTGGTGGAGTGAGGGTGCGGGTAGGAGGGGAAACAGGGAGCATGAAGAAAAGGAGGATAATGTGATGTGGAGCCATGGAAGAGGATGGAAGAGGAGCAGAGAGGGGCTATGCAGTATATGTTATTTTTACAAGCAGTGAGGTAGGAATGAGGTAGCAGTGGAGACTACATTCTATGCAGTAGATTTTATTTTACAAGCAATGAGGTAGCAATGGAGTCAATAGGCTATGCAGCATATGTTATCTTTACAGTAATGAGGTAGCAATGGAATCTGCAGGCTATGCAGCAAATGTTATATTTACAAGCATAAGCCTATGTTATATTTACAAGCAGGGTTGCTGTGTCCGATGGCGGGTCTGTGGCGGCGATTGCCGATGGCGGGTCTGTGGCAGCAATCGCCGATGGCGGATGGAAGTGTTCCCAGACGCTAAGCTCCAGTCAGGGAAGCGAAGGAGGGGGAGAGCTGCAGGGTTCTTCGCACCTGTTGGCACATATGGTTGCAGCTGAAGTGGAGAGGAAGGGGAGGTCTTGAGGCGTGTATCCTTTCCTGCTACCAGGCCCATGCCTAAGGGCCACACCAAAGGGCCCTCTGGCGAGGCCCTCAGGCGCGGGCCCGCCAGGCGTGGGCGCGCTTGCAGCGCGCTGACGTTTAAATGTGCTGGCTTGCCTGTAGAGCAGGAGGTTTTGGGGAGGAGCTAGGCACTCACATGCGGCAGGGGGAATCCCTAAACAGCGATTCTGCTCCTCGATGGGAAAAGGGCACAGTAACTGATGGGGTTTTATATCAGCGACGATCACAGCTCTGGTTGTGGAAAGGGGCTTTTCTCAGCTGCGCGCTGACCTTTAAATGTGCTGGCTTGCCTATAGAGCAGGAGGTTTCGAGGAAGAGCTAGGCACTCACCCGCGGCAGGGGGAATCCCTGAACAGCGATTCTGCTCCTCGTTGGGAACAGGTGGGTTTCACTCCTAAAGGTGTTGTGTACTATAAAATAACCCCACATTTTTGATTTCAAAGTCCTGTTAAACCTTTCTACCACTGCTGCTTTAACATTGTTATTGGTCACAAAATGATAAAAACCCCTCTTTGTTTTACTAAATTCTTCAGAAATCCTTTACCCTTGTCCGTCTGTATTTTTTCAAGTGTACATCCTAGATTAAATATTTTTCAAAGGCTTTAGCAACTTCATGACCGGTTTTTGATTTTAAACTCACGACCCAAGCATCCAGATCACAGCATATCACATCTATCCTGAAACTGCTTCACTGGCTACCCATACTGCTCAGAATAAAACACAAAACTGGCAGTACTACATTCAAGATATTACACAAGCAATCTGCTACCTACCTCAAGGCACTAGTAAACAAGGCTCCGGAACACAGAACAGGAAGGGCAATCAACCAGAACCTCCTCATCATACCTACAGATAATATAAAGTCCAAACAACAAACTAGCAACAGAGCCGTCTCCCTCCTCGCTCTATCATTATGGAGCTCACTTCCAGAACCCCTTTGATCAGCCCAAACAATACAAGACCTAAAGAAAAGGCTTAAAATGCATCCTTTACCGAGCACTATGGACTGGACACTAATGTAAATAGCCCACCCTGTCACTGTAAATAGCCCACCCTGTATATAGCTCAAACAAATCAAGCACCCAACACATCCCTCACACAACTAAGTTTTATCCTCACTGCATGTACAACACACACACTTTACCTGATTGCTTGCTGTGATACCACCTTGATTATTAAGATAAGGCGGTTTAGAAATACTGTTAAATAAATAAATAAATAATGTGGATACCACACTCCCCTCACCTAACTTTCACCAAAAAACTTTCTCTAGCCTTCACCCCATGTCAAATACAAGTTATGCATACCGTACGCCCTGTAAACACTTAACTCTTCTGAACTACAGTTGCACTGTTTTATGTTTCTCCCGTTAACCCCAACTTGTACCTATCCTAAATTTTATGTAAAACAAATTCACTATAAGTATGTTAACACTGTTCTATGTAAACCGCCATGACTGAAGAAATGTGGTATATAAAAACTGTAAAATAAATAAATAAATAGATATTTGTAGCCATTGTCATAATGGGACACGGCAGACATCAACTAAATCAGCCTGCCATTGCGTATCCATGTCTGACACAATCGTCTTGTTACATTTAAAACGGACCCTAGCAGGTCAGTGTAAAGTATAAGCATCTTGTCCTGTAACCCATCTGACTACATCTTTTCTGTTGACTGTTTTATCATGCTTTTTAGCAGCTTGAAGTAGAGGATTTATGTCCCAAAGCTCTCTATCGCTTTTGGATCATAGCAAATGCTCTTCAGTAAGGTTTCCTTCATGATTGTCGTGTTTTGAATATTCTTTTTATTTTGCTAACATCTTCAGAATGGATTTATTCCACAAATCCTATGTGTTTTAAAGTACAACTTATTCTTTATACAATCACCATGACAACAGGGCAGCAGTCACATGCCTCTTGTTTCTCTAGATTGGCTTTTTCAAAAGCCAATCACATGTTGCCACATCACTTCCTTTTCTACAATCACTACAACAATGGAGAATGCCCAGACATGCCTCTTTGTTTTCTCTATGTTGGCTTTTTCAAAGCCACTAAAAAATATATATATATAACTGAAGTGGGATTTGAACCCATGTCTCTGTATTATAGGCTGATGTGCTAACCATTCAACTATCACAATGCTTCTGTCTGTTTTCCAATAGTCTGAAAAGCAAATTCTTTAACATGGACATCACTGTTTTCTCTCTCTCTCTCTAACAATGAGGCAGCTAATTGAGTTAAACACACATGCTTTAGGAGAAGCCTGTTTTAAAATTATTCTACCAAATGCTGTGTGCCAGCACCACATTTTAAAAGCTTCATTTTCAGGCTGCATTCATGTATTTTACTAAAGAATACACATTTAAAGAAAGCCTTTGTCAGTTCCTATTGCTACCAAAGGTTTATTTTTAACAATCAATAGGTAAGTAGGTTGCAATACACACCTTTCACTAAAAGCAATGAGGCTACTCCTTCTAAATATATTTTTTGACTTGTTTTTGAAAATGTAAAACTTCTTCTTCAAGTCAGGAGAGTATGAAATCTCAAAAGCTACTCTAAAATGTATTTAGTCCAATAAGAAGGCATCACCTTATATTCCTTTTTTGTTTGTTCATTTTATTTTTATTTATCAACCATTAAAGTGGACTAACATGCATTGCTCTTGGCAGAATGGCTATGAAAGACCTAGATAAGATTCTCAAGAGCAGAGATGTCTCTCTCCATACAAAGATTCGACTTGTTCAAGCCATGGTATTTTCAATAACATCATATGGATGTGAAAGCTGGACAGTGAAAAAGATAGACAGGAAGAAAATTGATGCCTTTGAATTATGGTGCTGGCGGCGAATACTGTGTATACCATGGACTGCCTGAAGAACAAACCAGTCTGTACTAGAGGAGATCAAACCAAAGCTTTCTTTAGAAGCTCAGATGACAAGACTTCGACTTTCATACTTTGGACACATCATGCGGAGAGAGAGATCATTAGAGAAAGACATCATGCTTGGCAAGATAGAAGGTCAACGCAAAAGAGGAAGGCCAGCTATGAGATGGATCGATACAATAACAGCAGCTACGGGTACCAGTCTGTCAACAATGAGCCGCCTGACGGAAGACCGAACACAATTTAGGATAGCTATCCAGAGGGTCGCCATGAGTCGACTCCGACTCGACGGCACTTAACAACAACAACAACAACAACAACAACAACATGGCAACCACACTACTTTATCCAATTTGGAGGGGGAAATAAACAATGGGAGATTAAGGAATACAACCCCTTAATCCTGCCTTTAAGGGACTGCTAGAAACTAACACGTTTTATAAACCTAAACTTGCCCGGTATGGACAATTTTGGTCGTATCCACGCATTCTCTATATGAAATGGGGAATGCAGGTGTAGATTTCTGAACTGCCCAGATCATTGCCTAATCATACCCTTGACATGCCTGCTTGCAATTTCTATGTAATATGGACTTCCAGGTGTAAATTTACTCCTTTATAAAGTCGCCATTTACATGCGGATGCTGTTTTTATGTGTAACTGGCAGCTTTTCCATATGGAAATTGTGAATAAGGCTTCTAAAAATCCCTTATTGGGGTGATTTTTGAAGCCCTATTCATGCTTTGGACATCCAAAAAGGGGCATAGAGATGACCCCAGAGCCATTTTGGAAGCCTGGTCTGTGGATGTCCTCAATGTGAGGACATTGAAGTCTGAATAGGGGCATGGTGGATGCATTCCCAGGAACCTGATCTCAAAAACAGCCAGTCACATCGGTGCTTGTTTTAGCTGAAAACCATCCAGAGACTGTAGAGAACAAAGTGCTCCATCATCCCTGGTACACAGCATAATTTGATTGATAGTAGTAGTGGGATTTGAACCCTGGCTGTTTTGTTCCTAGTTCACTATGCTTACCATTAGGCTATTTGCAAATATCCAGGTTCTTGAATGCTATTCTGGGGATGTACATATAGATGCTCCTACAGATGTCTACATCAGGCAAATGCATATTTGTGAAATCATGTCTGCACCTGGATGTGCCTGCTTTTTTTTCAGATGTTCTGGCTTAGACATCCTAGATTGCACTTGGATGTCCCTTTTAAAGTTCCCCTTCACTTGTTCATCTTAAATTAGACGGCCCCTTATAAAATCACCCTCAGTGTCTGTCCTTTAAATATTGTTGCTAATCGTTTTGTGCACCATTTTAATCATAAAAGGTACTTTTTGTAATCTGTTACTTCATGTGAAGTGGCATTTTAGGATATTCAGGTGCAATCTTGAATGTCCACGGCAAAATGTCTGAAAAAACATCAGGGATGTTTAAGTTTCAGCTCAATTTTAGAAACTTGGATGTTCCCGAAATGGATGGCTGCAAGGATGGCTACTTATATGTCCCTGCTCAAAAACTTGGGGTGGGGACGTCCATCCTATGCTGAATGCACATCCATGCAAGCTGCTTTGCATGTGGGGACATGCATCAGCGTGTAAAACTGAAAACATGTGTCCTTGTTTCCGTGCAGTTTTCATTATCATCATGAAAAGTAGAGGGGGTATCAGCGTACCTTCTTTTCCATGCCCTCCAGGGGTCTGGATGGCAGAATTCATACCCTATGATGTCTATTCATACCCTGCTATAATCAATTAAACAAAAATCCTCTCAAGGGGCAAGAAAACTATGCATAAAAAACAGGTACTACCCCAATCAATACGACCCAAAAACAAACAAAATCAAAACAATCAATATGCACAAAAAATCTAAGCTCAAAAAATATATATCTAAACAAAACAAGCTCAGGGCTAGCCAATTACTGATATAGGAGGAAAAAAGACCTCAGTATCCCCCCGCACTAAAGTGACAGGAGTCAAGTCTGTCGACAGACGCCAAAACGTCTAAGAAGACTGAACAGACTGAAAATTACATCAACGGTCATAAAAAAACCTCCAACCAGCAGGCTTCCGAGCACAGCAATACTAATATCACACAACATCAAACAAAAAGCTCCGGACACTTATCTTTGGATGATTACAGTCACTTAAGAATGATGATGATGAAAAAAGCAATTGTGAGGATGTTGAATCCAACCACGATGAGCTGAAGACCACGTCGAAGTGAGCGTATACGATGGTGTACTTCAGGTGATCAGGAACTCCGACATCAGATGTTTCGCTTTAATGGCTTCTTCAGGGAGCAAAAATCACTCGTCACCGTGCCATCATGTGACTCTATGCAACAAAGCACCGGAGCAAGAAAAGCTGAAAATAACAAGAAAAAGAAAATGACTAATGCAACAAAATAAAACAAAAACTGGAGTCAACCCCCTTAAAACGAACCAGGCCAACAAAATAAGTTGTATACCCTGTATGCTGGTTTGAGAAAAAAAGCATGAAAATGCAAAAGATAGCAGCCAAACAGACGCAAGTAAGAAAACCGGCTGCTGGCTCACCTTCCCAAACGCCGACTCATGCGCAAAGCAAAAATATATAAAGGCGGGGCTAAAATGAAGGGGCCAATTACAAACAACCAGGAGTCATGACAGACCTAAGCGTCAGGCCCGACAATCTTTAAACAAAAAACAGGGGAAATTTGTGGACAGTGAAGAATAAGAATTTGTGGACAGTTGGAATAAGATTCTAAACAAGTGTGCCTTGGACTTGATGGTTCTCACTGTTAATACCACTAAGGGGTCTGTTTACTAAACATTCCTAACGTGCGGGGCCGTGCTAGTGTGCCTGTGCCATATAAGGAGTGGGCGGTTCAGGCAGAAAATAGAAAAAAAACGGTAGTAAGCAACCGGATGTGTGTGCGTCGCGCTAATGTGCGGGGGTCGACATTAGCGCGTGGAAAGGCAAAGTGGCACGCTGCTGAGTATACAAAACAACAGAGCCGTGGTACAACGGTGAAGACACTGACCAATGGTGCAGGGGCCATGGGTTCAATCCCCCAGTGTGCGCAACGACAAAGGTCAGCTGAGGCACTAATTGTAATGATTAACATTGTTTTAGGAGGCAAATTAATTTGGAACGGCATGGGCGGCAGAAGGCGGCGCACAGTTATTTTTGGCAGCAGAAGGCGGCGCACTGGTCCCCTTGGGCGGCAGAAGGCGGCGCGCTGATAGGCACAAGGCGGCGCGCTGATGCACAAGCACAGGAACAGAGCCACAGCACAATGGTTACAACACTGACCAATGGTGCAGGGATCAGGGGTTCAACACCTCACAATGCCCAGTGAAAAATGCCTGCTGAGGCAGTATGTATTATGCTGTAGGAGGCTGTATAAATTTATTTTGTTATCACTACTAGCAAACGCACTCTCCCAGCATGTTAACATACGGCGGCCCATAAGGCACATGTTACAGTGCACTGTTCGCCAAGGCACCCTTGAATGACCCCTATGGGGCAGCATGTATGTTGCGACACAGGATAATGTATAGTGCACCCTATAGGGATGGCAACCATAAGGTGGCCTACAGGGCGCCCTATGAAGCACCCTCAGAGGCACCTAATGGGTATAGTAAGCTGAGGGTGGTCTTGCCGGCATAGACATATGTACAGTAAATAAAAATAAAGCTGTGGACAGCCCTACCAAAGGGCCCCACTGTGGGTTTGAACCCATGACCTCTGGCTGCACAGGCAGTGATGTAACCATTGCGCTACAGCTCCATAGCTGTAAGCAGGCCCCTGGCTGGCTGCAGATAGCCTACACGTCACCTCACAGACAGTCTGCTGGTGTCAACAGGATAGGGTTAGGCCACCCGTACCCATGATGCACTGCACATGCAAATTAGCTGTCCGCAGATGGACACAAGATGGGGAATGCACCCCCACAGCACCTCGGCCCTGTTGGGGAAGTGACCGGGTGCACCCACACAGCACCTTGGCCTAGTAGGGGGCACTGACCGGGTGTTTTACTGGCACAGAGTAGCCACACACCGTTACATCGTGCGGGTACTGTGCTCACCCTGAGTGTGCAATGAGGTGGCCAGGACCAGGTCAACAACACCTGCCATGGCTGCTGGAGGCCAAGCGGGCGTTCCAAAGCAGTGTTAATGTGTAAGATAGCTATTTTCTGCACAAACACCATGGATATCCCTGTCTGCTGCCATCAGGCACCCCCCCAGTGGCAAACATGGTCCCCATCAAGGGATCCACACTCTACCTCCCTGCAAAGGTGGCAGTAGAGGGCAACATCAACCCCAGTCCTGCTGAGGAACACCACCACCCCCCCCACCCCCCAGACAGGCAGCTCCATACACAGCCATAACACAATAGCAGACAGACATAAGCCCAGGGTATGGTAAGCTGCACTCCACCACCAGATATTCCCCTGCAGCAAGCCAACAGCCACTGCACCCTGCAAGCCATTATAGCAAGACATTTACCAGCTACAAACAGTCTGCTGGTTAGTCCATAGTGCATGTTCCCAATGGAGATGCATGCACCCAGAACTGGGCTGTCTGCATACACAGCAAGCAGATAGATCAGTGACTGGGCCCCAAAGAGAAACCCATATCTATCACATGAGAGAACTACTATACAGCACTATGGGGGGGCCTAGCCATGCTGTGGTCACTGCACAGTCAGGGTGAGCGTGATCCCCCAGAAGGACATGCTTTGGCCACCCTGTCTGTGTAGGTGGTGGCCGGACACTACAATATCCCAGCCAATGTCCCTGCCAGGGCCCTATGCCCGGGCCCTATGCCCAGTGCAGATGCATCCTGGCCACGCCACCCTGCCCTGGCTATACCCATGGTACCTTGCACCTCATTATGCACATTGACTGGCCAATACTGGCAACAGTGCTGGCAGTACGGGCTGTTGAAGGGGCTTGCAGCCACACCCACTGTATAGACAGACACACACTTCCACACCTCTGCCATCATGGTGCTACGATGAGGGGGTAAGTAGCCTTGCCCACCAAACCGGTCCTGAGCACGGCAAGGCATGGATATGGTACGCATTACAGCTGGTGGTCACTCCCCAGGGTGGTAAGCACCGTCAGAGGCCAGGCCTGGAGCATGCCCCGCAAACACCTAACAGATTGTTTGGATGGGGTCAACTAGCAGTATGTACGTAACGTATGGATAACTGCTGCCTGTGCTCCTAGCAAACGTCTCCGAGCTGTGTACCGTATACCTCAGGTGTAGGGTGACATTGGTAAGTTATGCAAGTGCTCGTTTTGGGTGCTGCATGCACGGTCCAATGTTCTGCCTTTCCAGGAGACTTGGCCAATGGGGCCTGTGGGTGTGGGTGTGTCTGCCCTTGATGGCTGCTGCTTTACGGCACAGATTCCCAACTCCAGTCCAGGTTTTGCATCACACTGTTCGGGTTTTCCTGCTATCCCTCATGAATATGCATGGGCTACATCTACATGCCATGGGGGTGGTGCATAGATATACAGCACAGGCATATGTATGAGTGTCAGCATGGAACTTGACTGGTGTGTGGCCCACCAGGACTGCATTTGGGTGATTCTGCTCTAGGTACTGCCCCTGTTCATGGTGTCTGTGCTCAGTGGGGTAAAAGATAGATGTCTTACCATTGCATATGTCCCCGCCATGAAAGGTGTGTCCTTACTATCACTGTTTAGTTGTGGGAAACATATGTGGGCAGGATTGGCAGTAGCCCCAGCTGGGCTTTGAACCTGTGACCTTCTGTTCTTGTATGCACTGTCTGTGTGCACTGCACCACTGTGTAGCCACAGATTGGTTGGATTCCCTGGACTGTCCATGACTGTGGATCCGGCAGGACCTGTCTGTTGCAGTGGACTGTGCCAGCCTGCACATGGCTAGGCCTCTGTCTTCTGTGGTTAGCAGCCACTGCCCCCTGCACCACATGTACTTGTCCGCCAACATGCTGGCATGAACTTCTCTCAGAAAAAGCAGTTGACCTGATTGCAATGTGGCAGTATGGGACTGCATTTGGGGGACTTGGCTGTAGGTAATGCCCATTGTTGTGGTGTGTGTGCGGTGTTGGGTAAAATATGGGTGTTTTCCCCATGCATACAGGGGTGTCTGCGCTATCTTTATTTAGTGGTGGGTAAAATATAGGGACTGGGCTGGCAGGTGCCCCAGCTGGGTTTTGAACCTCTGCCCTCTGGTCCTAGAGGTAATGACTCTGTCCGCTGTACCACACTTTGGCCCACAGAGACAGTGCAGCCCCTGGAGGCAGTAAGCCTGGCAGGATGGAGTCACAAACCCTGCTCTACGCAATTCTACTGTGGGCATATGCACCCTGTCTGGTGACAAACGTGCACATAAACCCCGGAAATGACCACGGAAAATGTGGGACAAAATATCACCACGCTGGGCAACAGTGATATTAATGGGCAACCATAGCAAACACTCCCAGGAAAGCTCCAATACGTGGCAATGTTTTTTGGAAGAGTCTCCTCTCAGTAGACCCTTCCAAAAGTCATTTCTTTTTTCTGGAGCTTTGCTGGGTGTGATTTCTGTATTTGCCCATCACTATAACTGTTCCCCAGCTGAATTACTATTTTTAATAGGTCTGTTGTGGTCATTTTCTATTTTTATTTTCACTTTTGTGCTGTGCACATATATCACACTGCTCACGTTTTGCTGGTTTCCCCGGTTTTCCTGTACATTGCTGACGGAAATGGTTTCTCTTCCCCTTTCCTAAATGCTTTTCTACCGTGAGTGTTTCACTCGCGCTATTTTTAACCTGCAAATTCGTCCCCGATACTGTGCGGGGAGCCTCTCCCCTCCCCGTCCCCGCCCCTTGACCCCGTCTCTCCGCCCCGCGGGAGCCGTCCTCCGCCCGCAGAATGCCGTTCCACGCCGCGATCGGACATTTGCGGGCCGGGGACGTTTGCGGGGCACGGTAGTGCGGCGCGCAATTGTGCGGGGCCCAAGCGCACTTGTGCGGGGCGTTTAAGAGCGTTTCTGAGCGTTTGAGTGCCGCGTTTCCGTGCGCTATTGTGCGGCACGCAATTGTACGGCTTTTAGTAAACATGCCCCTAAGTCTTTCAATGATGCTACTGGCATTGAGATTGATCAGAAGCTCGCTGCTTTAAAAGCTGAAGAATCTGAAGAGACTTTTGCTTTTCAATTACGACAGTTACAATCGCAGTTGGATGCCTTTCGGGAGGAAATTAAGACATTTAAGCTGTCGAAATTGCACCGTGATGCCACAGATTACTCTACTGGATTTGTATATGCCTGGATGCAACCTGATCGCCGTCGGGCGGATCATGTGTCTTTTGAGTACTCTGATGACTCTGCATTATCTGATCAGCGAGTATCGGGTTCTGAGGATTTTTTAGAACGAGGCAAGAACACTCGCAAGCGCAGAGGTCGGGGTCGAGGCCGGGGTCGAGGGAAGCAGAACGATCCCCCGGCACCACTTCAACGCCCCTGGACCAGGTCTCAAGCGGCAACGGATCCCGACGGCTTGTAATCAATCTGTCGGGCCGGATTTTGTCACCGGTTCAAATTGAGGTGCTTGAGAAGGGATTGTCTTTTGTCCCCTGCATTTCTTATGATGCTTTTTCTACACGGTTAGATTTTGAAGCTTTGATGCGTAAGTTGCATTTGCAGGCATTTTTTGCTAATTTACTTACACCTGTTTCAGTCTCTGTTCCTTTGGATTTGTCCGGTTCAGCTACGGACTCTCCTGTGTCATTGGGACCTCTTCCGCTCCCTATACGTTCTTCTTGGAGTCCTCCAAGTCCATTACCCTCCACACTACAAGTATTTCGAGAGCTGGTCTTGCGAGATATTGACCGGTTGGAGTCGACATCTCGGAAGAAAATTGATCATAGTTTATCTCATTCACAACGTCAAGCTTTACGTGAGCTGAAGGGCTATAGAGACATCACTATTCGGCGAGCTGATAAGGGTGGTGCTGTGGTTGTTTTGGACACGTCTCAGTATGTGGCTGAGATTCAATCTCAATTATCTGATGCAGCCACTTATCATCAGCTATCATTTGATCCCACTACTGAGTTACAGCAAGAGATCAGTCATTTGATTTCTCAGGCCTTGCAGGACGGGCTTATCACTCATAAAGAAGCCAAATTTTTGGGCATTTCCTATCCACGTATTCCCCATTTTTATGTTTTGCCTAAAATCCATAAAAAGTTTCATCACCCACCGGGTCGGCCGATCGTGTCTCTGCGTGGTTCTCTTTTGGAACCCCTTTCGGTTTTTGTTGATTCTTATTTAAGGCCTTTGGTGTTTCGGATCCCGTCATATCTACGTGATACGATGCATTTTCTGCAAATATTGGCTGCTGGGCATGATCGTGATTTACCTTCTGGGCTACTCATGGTCACCCTTGACGTCGCTTCTTTATACACCAGCATACCTCAACAGGAAGCCATGGTCATAGGCCGGACCTGTTTGTTGGCACGTCATGATTTGAGCTTTGCCAAAGTGGATTTCATCATGCAGTTGTTGAAGATGGCAATGACAAGAAATTACTTTTGCTTTGATGGCGTGTTTTATCAGCAAACACGTGGGGTTGCAATGGGGGCTACGTTAGCTCCCTCCATTGCTAATTTGTACATGGCGGAGTTTGAACGTCGTTGGCTGACAGAATGTGTATATCATTCTCACATTCGTTTATGGGTGCGTTACATTGATGACGTGTTTTTACTTTGGACTGGAGGCATGGATACGTTACAGGCATTTTTCAACTGGTTGAATGGCTGTGATCCTCATATCACTTTTTCTATGGATCACAGTGCCACAGTTATCCCTTTTTTGGATGTTCTTTTGACACGTCAAGATGATAGTCTGGTCACTACAGTATATACCAAGCCCACGCACAGAATGTCTTTTTTGCATTTTGACAGCTTACATCCTCATCGCTTGAAAGAAAGTCTGCCTTTTGCCCAATTTCTCCGTTATCGTCGAAATTGCTCTACAGTGTCTGCTTACAAATCACAGTCTCGGACTTTACAAGTTGCTTTTGAATCCCGTGGCTATCCAGCTCCCCTGGTCCATCGAGCTCGTCTTCGCGCTCGTTTTAATGATCGCGATTGGCTCTTGACTCCTCGTCCTCGCACTTCTTCAGTGGATTTCTTCAATGGTCCATTTCATCACCAGGTACAATCCTCTGAGTTACCAGGTTTCTAAAATTCTTCAGCGACATTCCCATGTGCTGCGCTTGACTCCTGGTCTTCATCACCACAATATTCGTTCAGTATACACTAAGGGCTCTAATTTGAAGGATATCCTTTGTCCATCAGCTTTTTCAAGCGTTTTACCAGTGCCTTTGGGACCAGGGCGACATCGTAGCTGTGGTCACTGTTCGGTGTGCTCTGTGATGGACTCCTGTACCAGTTTCTTCTATCAATGCCGTTGTGTTAAGCTGCGATTCTCTACATCTTGTGACAGTACCAATGTTATTTATTTTCTTCGTTGCCCTTGTGGTCTTGGCTATGTAGGGAAGACTAGTCGGGCTTTGCGTACCCGCTTGATCGAGCATCGCAGTCGTCTTCGCCGTTTGGTTGAAGGTGCCCCCATGGTTCATCATTTTCAAGCTATGGGGCATGTTTTTGAAGATCTGAAATGTGTAGTTATTACACAATGCACTCCTTCAGTTTATGGGGGTGACTTGCAACGGCAGCTATCTCGTTTAGAGCAACGCTGGATTTTTTCCCTTCATACTGTGGCTCCTGGGGGTTTGAATGATTCCATTGAATGGAAAAGCTGTTTATGATTGATTTCTTCCATGAACAAATAAAAATTTTTTGAGATTTTTGATTTTTTCTGTTACAACATTTTCTAGTAGGGAGGGTGGGTTTTTGGTGGTTTTTTGGAATTTCCCCTGTTTTTTGTTTAAAGATTGTCGGGCCTGACGCTTAGGTCTGTCATGACTCCTGGTTGTTTGTAATTGGCCCCTTCATTTTAGCCCCGCCTTTATATATTTTTGCTTTGCGCATGAGTCGGCGTTTGGGAAGGTGAGCCAGCAGCCGGTTTTCTTACTTGCGTCTGTTTGGCTGCTATCTTTTGCATTTTCATGCTTTTTTTCTCAAAACCAGCATACAGGGTATACAAACTTATTTTGTTGGCCTGGTTCGTTTTAAGGGGGTTGACTCCAGTTTTTGTTTTGTTTTGTTGCATTAGTCATTTTTCTTTTTCTTGTTATTTTCAGCTTTTCTTGCTCCGGTGCTTTGTTGCATAGAGTCACATGATGGCACGGTGACGAGTGATTTTTGCTCCCTGAAGAAGCCATTAAAGCGAAACATCTGATGTCGGAGTTCCTGATCACCTGAAGTACACCATCGTATACGCTCACTTCGACGTGGTCTTCAGCTCATCGTGGTTGGATTCAACATCCTCACAATTGCTTTTTTCATCATCATCATTCTTAAGTGACTGTAATCATCCAAAGATAAGTGTCCGGAGCTTTTTGTTTGATGTTGTGTGATATTAGTATTGCTGTGCTCGGAAGCCTGCTGGTTGGAGGTTTTTTTATGACCGTTGATGTAATTTTCAGTCTGTTCAGTCTTCTTAGACGTTTTGGCGTCTGTCGACAGACTTGACTCCTGTCACTTTAGTGCGGGGGGATACTGAGGTCTTTTTTCCTCCTATATCAGTAATTGGCTAGCCCTGAGCTTGTTTTGTTTAGATATATATTTTTTGAGCTTAGATTTTTTGTGCATATTGATTGTTTTGATTTTGTTTGTTTTTGGGTCGTATTGATTGGGGTATTCATACCCTGCAGCAGGAATAGACACGGAAGGTCCTATTAATGGCTGGTGACGTGCATACCATTTCTGAAAACAGGTGTGCACATTCATCTGGCCTGGAATGCCCTGGCCACACCTCCGTCACGCCCCTTCGTGACTTGGATGTCCTCGCGCAGGGGTTGTCTATAGAACTGGCCTTTAAAATGGCTCGAGAGGCGTCTTTGTGATTTGGATGTCTGTGTGCCCATTTTCAGACATCCAAAGCAAGAATAGGGCTTCTAAAACAAACCCCATAATGTGATTTATTAGACTGAAGATCCCACTGCTTCCATTATATGTGGATAAGACACGCTGAGCAGTTAGGAGGCGGATTATTGCGGATTCTATTAATATCCACTTAGGGCATTTAGAAGCACTATTAGTATAGCATTGGTTGGATACACAGCATGGTATGCAGGAGTTTCATTTTTTCTGAAATTAGGAAAAGTTAATCTGGGGGCTTGGGCTGGATACAACACTTTACTTTTTAGTAGAGAACAAACATGGATTTTTGAACTTAGTGCTGTGATTCTATTTGATTTGAATCAAACTGGGCGTATTTCTTTGAGTTTGTCTTATAGTTCCTTTTTAGAATTTATTTGTGTAATTTGAGGTTTAAATGAGTTAATAATTAGCGTTTCATATATATTTGGATTGTCTAGATATGTTCAGCTTACTGTTTTCTTTGAGGACAGCAGTGCTGACATTGAAAGACCGCTGGGTTTTCACCATGGTGTGAGTGCATTGCTTTTTTTTTCTTAGATTGTTTAATACTGTCCTTGCTTAGCTTGTAAATTTTGCTTCTTTACTTTTTTGAGTATTTTACAAAAAGAACACCACATACTGCTTTACTAATATTGAATTATAGTTTACCAAAGAATCCGTTAAGATGCAACAAAGTGCCATTGCTAGGAGTTTGAAGAAGAGGCACGTAAAGGACTTCTGGTGTGTTGGCATTGAAGAAATGGTGATTAAAGTTTGTGGATTTCTAGGACTACTCCATGAATTTAGTGGTTTGTTTGGATTGGTTTAAAGAATTGACTTTGAGAGTTATTTTACAAGTCTTATTTGTGCTTTGGATGTTTGAAAACGGACATTCAGTTGTCCAAATTACAAATCACATTTTAGAAGCCAGGTACATGGATGTTCCTGGCATGGGGATGACTAAGTAGAATGGGGGCTGCTGGAGGAGTGCCCTGGTGGAGCAACAAGGATGCATGTCACGGTGTGATTTCAAAACAGCACAAGTATGTCGGCCCATAGCTGTGGAGGAGTCCATGCCTATACCTGCTCCTGATCACCCCCTGGAAGCGTTTTAGTCCTTGTTTCAGGACTATAATGTGGATTCCATGGTGTAGAGCAATATGCGCTGTCACCAACACAGATACTGTCTTCTGGCTAACAAAACCGCCATTTAAATACACATTCCAGACATATTAGTGGGCCGCCGCAGTACGTCTTTGTGTCTGAAATGACCAGCTGAGATGTACATATCACTGAACATGGACAACCTCCTTCTGGAATATACCAGCTGGGACGTCCAAGAAGCCGTTTCTCTGGCTGTCCAATTTAGGGACATCCACATTTCTAAAATGGCCTACAGTTGTGCATGTACCTGGCCTTGCTAGCTTCACAGGCCTGCCGCCAGACCCATTTGTGAGGATGTTCATCTTTCAGGGCGGAGATGGAGCGATTTCAGATGGCACTTATACATGCCTTCTTTCATTGCTGCCACTCCCCTGGATTTTTGGACATTGTGCTCTGGCTGTCCCAGATTCTCCCTAGACATCCCTTCTAGAATGCCACTTTTTCCCTCTACTTTCATTTTGCTATGGAAATCAAAGCATTTTTCCACTGATATAATACATGCTATTTTGCAGATTGCTGATGTTTTTATTGGAATACAGACTCTACATTACTTTTCAAAGAAGGAAACTTGAAAAAAGATTTTGCCTTATGAACGTCTTCATTCTATTTTATGCATGGGATTTTAAAAATTGGGTTACAAGTGTGCATGTGTGATTGACGTTTGCATGGTTGTGTAATGTGATGTGGAATTCTCTGCTGGTTTTGGAAAATATCCTTCTTTTATATGTATTCCAGTCATGTCTGCAGTCTAATTCATTTCAACTGCCTTATCTGATCATGTTTTGCTAGCCCGTCCCACTGCATCCTGTGTCTCTGTTGCTGTTTGGATTTACAATGACCTGCTTCACCTGTGCCTACCAATTTATTTTGTTTGGATTAGCAGAATCTGCAAGTTAATCTAATTATTTTAGATGACTGAAAGACTGAACCGGCACACACATATGTGTAGAGATACGTGTGCATGCATATAGAGCCTTCTAAAAAGTCTTCTCAGCTTTGTCGATTTTTCACATTTTGCCATCCAAAAAATACAACACAAAATGCATTAAAGTAGGAGTTTGGTTCACTGATCTACACCACAGACTGTACACTTCAAGAAGAATTCTAGGGATTATTTCAGAAGCCTTATTCACGATTTACATGTCTGTCATCAGACATATATACATGAGCACCACATGTAAATGGCCATTTTAGAAAGGCGGGTCCATACTACGGCAAAAGTACATGGAGGTGTATCAGGACATGGTATGGGAAGGACAAGAATGTACACCTGTACTCCCCTTTTCATATAGGGAATGCACGTGAAAGACCAAAATTGTCCACATCCGGATTTGCACCTGCTCCCAGACACAAATAGGAATTTTAAAAATGTTTCTTTCGGCCAGCTCTTTGCAGGAGGGATTAATCCCACAATGTCTGCCTTCGCCTGCAAATTGAAATAAAGTACATATAGAGGCTTCGGTAGGTGTTGCATGACTATGTTTACAAAGTGCTGGCACTTACACATGCCTATTGTGAAATGCAGCCCCTGCATGTGTTAAGTTGCCGGGTTACTCCCATCAATTTTTCCCACATGAATATTTATGAAATGGTTCCTTCTGCTGCACATGGTTATATATCTCCATTAGTTAATATGTTCTCACTTGGTTTGCAGCTTGTCGTGCTGTGAGGACTTGTGTGCATCAGTGGTGCTGAGGGCTAAGCTATCAGTAGCTTAACTACTGGCAGGGTTTCCCAAGATGGACAGGTCTCAGCAGAGGTGCCAAATCAAGACAAACCACCCATCTGGGCAGCAGCAGAATGGGACGGTGGTGGTGGTGGAGGATCACATTTCTGTGACAACGGCAACAACACTAGAATTAAACTATGCAGAAGAAAGGCCTGGCAATCAACTTCCGTATCTTGCAAGAAAACCCAGTGGACAATCACAGCAAAACAAATTGCACTATAGTGCTGGAAGATGAGACACCCCCCCTCCCCCCCCGGTTGGAAGACACTCAATTGGCTACTGGGGAGGAGCTAAAGACTTTTCAGAGTAAAGCCAACATTTTTGATGTGGTTGGATTAAAGCCTTCGGGACATCTGACTGTTGATATGGCTATGCATGAAATGCAAGTCAGAAGCTGCAAAGATACCTTACTGGGACATGGAACGTACAAAGCATGAACCAAGGAAAGTTGGAGATGGTCAAGAATGAAATGGAACGTGTACAACTCAATCAGTTGGGTGTCAGCAAACTGAAATGAATTGGCATCGGGCACTTTTCATCTGATGATCACATGGTCTACTATGCTGGAAATGAAAGACAAAGAAGAAATGGTTTTGCATTTATAATTAAGAAGAAACTTGCCAGAACTGTAGTGAAACACAATGCAGTCAGTGAACACTTAATTTTTATTTGTCTATGAAGAATGTCCATCAACGCAACTATTATTCAGGCATATGCCCCAAAAACAGCTGCAGAAGAGGATGAAGTTTATGGGTTTTATGAACAAATACAAGCTGAAATTGACAGAACATGCAAACAGGATATCTTGATAGTCATGGGTGACTGGAACGCAAAAGTTGGTATCAAAGAAGAAGACAAAGTAGTTGGAAAATATGGACTTGGCAACAGAAATGAAGCTGGAGAAAGACTGATAGAATTCTGAAAGACCAATGATCTATTAATCTCAAACACCTTTTTCCAGCAGCACAAGTGGCGACTATACACATGGACATCACCCAGTGGATTGTACAAAAGTCAAATTGACTAAATCTATGGAAGTCAATGATGGAAAAGCTCTATAACATCAACAAAGAGAAAACCTGGAGCTGACTGTGGTACAGATTACCAACTACTAGTATGCATACTTAAGCTAAAGTTGAAAAAGAGCAAGCCACTCATGAATGTAGCAAAATATGACCTTAAAAATATACCCCCAGAATTTAAAGACTGCCTGCAAAATTGATTTGCTGGTTTAGATACAAATAACAGAGCTCCAGAAGAGTTATGGGATGACATCAAGAAGGTTGTGTTGGAAGAAAGTGAGAAGTCTCTACAAAAGGTGAAAAAGTAGAAATGGCCAAAATGGATGACCGAAGAAACTTTGAAAATTGCCTAGAAATGCAGAGAAGCTAAAGCCAGAGGGGAAAGAGAAGCAATCGCAAAACTCAATAGAGATTTCAAAAGTGCAGCAAGATAAGACAAGGAAAGGTACTACAATGATGCATGCAAGGAAACAGAAGCAGAACTTTTAGAGGAAGAACAATAATCTTGAGTATAATCTTGCTGGCATGTGGGATCAGAGCAATTGTGCAATAATTTCCATAGTCAGTTGGATCACCTTTCTTTAGTATTGGTATAAATACAGATCTTTTCCAGTCAGTTGGACATGATGTTATCTTCCCAAATTCATGGCAGAACCTTGTAAGTATCATAAGAGCTGCATCAGACTGCTGTAAATACTTCAATGGGAATGCCATCAATACCTGGTGCTTTGTTCTTTGATAAGGCTTTCAATGCTGCTTCAACGTCTTTTTCTGAAAATTTCCCAGAAATGCAGAGAAGCTAAAGCCAGAGGAGAAAGAGAAGCAAGCACAGATCTCAACAGATTTCCAACATACAGCAAGATAAGACAAAGAAGTATTACAGTGATGCATGCAAGGAAATAGAAGCAGAAACTATTAGAGGAAGAACAATCTTAAGTAGAATCTTGCTGGTATGTGGGATCAGAGTGATTGTGCAATAATTTCCACAGTCAGTTGGATCACCTTTCTTTAGTATTGATATAATAACAGATTTTTCCAGATCTGTGTTTATATCTTTTCCAGATCTTTGTTCTTTGATAAGGTTTTTAATGCTGCTTCGACTTCTTCTTGCGTCACCAATGGTTCTGGATTATAAGGTACATGTTTAAATGGCTGTTGGTCCACTTAGGGGTATGTTTACTAAACCGCGCCCACATGCGCGGCGCACAGTAGCGTACGCTAATGATGCACTTAAGTGCTCTTAAGTGCCCCGTACACATGTGCGTCACATTAACGGGCCCCCGCACACGTGCGCCTCACACTGACAGGGCCGCGCAAGTGTGCGGTGCGCTGATGTGCGATAGAGGCATGGAAAGGCATTTCGAGGGTGGAGGAAGGCTCCCGAGGGGCGGGGGGACGGGGTCAATGGGTGGAGAGTGGGAGGGGAGAGGCTCCATGCACAGGAGCGGGGCTGAATTTCGGCAAAAAAAATACCGCGAGTGAAATCCTCGCGTTAGAGCCGATTTAAAGGGAAGAGAAACCTTTTCCGTCAGCAATGTACAGCAAAACCGGGGAAACCTGAAAAATGTGAGCAGTGTGATATATGTGCACAGAACAAAATAGCAAATATAAACTGAAAATGACCACAACAAATTCCAAAAAAAATATAATCCAGCTGGGCAACAGTGATATTAATGGGAAACCATAAAAACCACTCCCAGGAAAGCTCCAAAAAAAAGAAATGATTTTTGGAAGGGTCTACGCTCCGTAGACTCTTCCAAAAGTCACTGCATTTTAGTGGAGCTTTCCTGGGAGTGTTTTTTATGGTTGCCCATTAATATCACTGCTGCCCAGCTTGGTTTTGGAGTTCCTCCCCTTTTTCCGAGGTCATATTTGAGGTTTATTTGCACTTTTGTCCCCATACAAGGTAAATGAGCCCACAGTAAAATTGTGCAGAGCAGGGTTTCTGACTCGAACGGCCAGGTTTCCTATCTCCAGGGACTACACTATCTCTGTGGCCACAGTGTGGTGCAACGGACACAGCCAGTGCCTGTAAGACCAGAGGATCACAGGTTCAAATCCCAGCTAGGGCTCCTGCCAAACCAGTCTCCATAGTTTTACCCACCACTAAACAGTGATAGTAAAGACACTCCTTTATTGCAGAGAACATAAGCATGGTTCAAACACCCATATTTTACCCTACACGGCACAAAAACCATAACAATGGGCATTACCTACAGCCGAGTCCCCAAAATTCAGTCCTGGAGTGCTACAACTCAATCAGGTCATATGCTTTTTCCCAGATAGGGACATGTCTGCATGTTGATGGAAGGGTACAGGTGGTGGAGGGGGTAGTGGCTGCAAACCACAGCAGACAGTGGCCTAGGCCTGTGCAGGCTGGCACCGTCCACCGCAACAGACAGGCTCTGTTGGATGTACAGTCATGGACTCCCCAGGGAACCCAGCATATCTGTGGCAACACAGTGGTGCAGTGCACACAGACAGCATATGCAGGAACAGTAGGTCACAGGTTCAAAGCCCAGCTGGGGCTACTGCCAATCCAGTCCACATATTTTTCCCACAAATAAACCGTGATAGTACGGACAAACCTTTATTGCTGAGAACATACAGATGGTTCATACGCCTATATTTTACCACACCAAACACAGACACCATAAACAGCCGCATTACCTAGAGCAGAGTCCCCCAAATGCAGTCCTGGAGGGCCCCACACCATTCAGGATCCATGCTGCCTCTAATAAAGATGCCTGTGCTGCATTTCTATGCACCACCCCCATGGTATGCAGATGTAGCTCATTCATATCTATGAGGGACAGCATGAAAACCCGAACAGTGGTTGGAACACCAGGACTGGAGTTGGGACACTCTGCCGTAAAGCAGCAGCCAACAGGGCCAGACACCCCCACACACACCCCCACAGGCCCCATTGGCCAGTGCCTCATGGAGAGGCAGGACATTGGGCCTTGCCTGCATCTCCCAATACTAGCAGTTGCATACCTTAGCACTGCCACCCTACACCTGGGTATATGGTACACAGCTATCAAACGTTGCCCATGATAACTGGCAGATATCAATTCCTACGTTAAGCACATTTTGCTCATTATCTCCACCATAACAATCATTGTGATGTCTGCGGTGTGCGCTGCAGGTCTGGTCTCTGACAGTGTTTACCACCCTGGGGAGTGACCCCCAACAGTAGTGCATACCATATCCATGCCTGTACTGTGCCCAGGACTGGTGTGGTGGGTATGGCTGCTGGACTCCTCTATAGTAGCACAATGCTGGCATAGGTGTGGGGGTGGCTGTCTGCCTATCCAGTGTGTGGTGGCTGCAAACACCTTCCACAGCCCACACTGCCAGCAATGTTGCCAGTATTGGGCTGCCAATGTGCATAATGAGCAGCAAGGTACCATGGGTATAGGCCGGACAGGGTGGCCTGGCCAGGGTGCATCTGCACAGGGCATAGGGCACTGACTGGGACATTTTAGTGCCCGGCCACCACCTACACAGACAGGGTGACCTCAGTATGTCCTGCTGAGAGATCACTCTCACCCTGACTGTGCAGTGACCACAGCATGGCTAGGCACTCCCATAGTGCTATGTCGTATTTCTCTCATGTGATAGATATGGGTTTTCTTTTGGGCCCCAGTCACTGATTTATCTGCTTGCTGTGTATGCTGACATCCCAGTTCTGGGTGCATGCATCTCCACTGGGAATGTGCACTGTGGACTAGCTAGCACACTGTTTGCAGCTGGTATGTGTTGTGATGGAGCAGGGTGCAGTGGCTGATGACTTGCTGCAGGAGAATATCAGATGGTGGTGGGGTGCAGCTCACCATATCCAGGCCTAATATCTGTCTGCTATTGTGTTATGGATGTGTATAGGGCTGCATTGACTGCCCTGTGGGGGGTGGGGGGTGGGGGGGGGGAGTGTCTGCTCCTCAGCAGGACTGGGGTTGATGGACCCCTCTACTGCCACCTTTGCAGGGAGGTAGAATGTGGATCTATTGATAGGAGACCCTGTTTGCCACTCTTGGCCCTGGAGGGGGGTGGTGGTGCATGGCCCACCTGGGGGTCCATGGGGGCTACACCTGACTGAGTCAGACAGAGATATCCAAGGTGTTTGTGCAGGAACTACCTATCTCACACATTAACACTGCTTTGAACCTCTGGTATGGCAGGTGTTGTGGACCTGGTCCTGGGCGCCTCATTGAACCCTCAGGGTGAGCACAGTACCCGCACAATGTGACGGTGTGTAGCTACTCTGTGCCAGTAAAACACACGGTCAGTACCCCCTACCAGGCCGAGGTGGTGTGTGGGTGCACATGGTTACTTCCCTCTACCGGGCCGAGGTGCTGTGGGGGTGCATTGCCCATCTTGTTTTAATCTGTGGACAGCTGATTTGCATGTGCAGTGCCTCATGGGTATGGGTGAGCTAACCCTATCCTGGTGACCACAGCAGACTGTCTGTGTGGTGACGTGCATGCTCTCTGCAGCCAGCCAGTGGCTTGTTAGCAGCTATAGAGCTGTAGTCCAATGGTGACTTCACTGCCTCTGAAACTAGAGGTCATGGGTTCAATTCCCACAGTGGGGTTGTTTGATAGGGTTGTCCAATGCATTTTATTTAAGGTACATATTTTGATGCCAGCAAAAACACCCTCAGCGTACTGTACCCATAAGGTGCCTCTGAGGGTGCTTTTTAGGGCGCCCTATAGGGCACCTTATGGTTCCCGTCCATATAAGGTGCACTATACAATATCCTGTGACGCAACCAATAGGGTGCCCTATAGGGGACATTTTAGGGTGCTGTGGCGGACAGTGCAATTTCTAATGTGCCCTATGGAGTGCCTTATAGGGTGCCTTATACGGCACCTTCAATTACGGCACGTGAGGGCGTGTTTGCTGGCAGCAATTAATAACATAAAATTAAAGTGCTGCAGGACAAAATATGCAGAATGCAAAGCTGATGCCATAGCCAGCCTTATGTATTAGGCACACTGGGGAGCAAACTCATGACCCCTGTATCAGCAGTCAGTGCCTTAACCATTGTGCTCCACTGCTGCTCCTCCTTGCTTGTCAGCGCACCTACTTATGCTTTTCATTCCTTAAACTGCACAGTGCTGCCATAAACAGTACACTGACCTTGCGGTACCTCATACGGCACCCTCTAAAGCGCCCTATAAGAAACATTCTTGGGTGCCTTGGCTGACAGTGCACTTTAAAATGTGCCTTATGGGCACCTTATGTTAACACGCTTTGGGAGTGCGTTTGCTAGTAGTGATAATTAAAATATGAATAAAATGCCTCCTAAAGCAATCTTCCCCTTCATATGTTCTGGCTCAGCCAGCCTTGTTCATTGGGCACTTTGGGAGATTGAACCCCTGATTCCTGCACCATTGGTCAGCATCTTAACCATTGTGCTGTGGCTCTGTTACTGTGATTGTACATCAGCGCGCCGCCTTATGCCTCCCAGTATTAAAAAGCCTCCTAAAACATTAGCGCACCGCCTTATGCCCATCAGCGCGCCGCCTTATACCGCCCATCATTTAAATGCCTCCTAAAATGATGCCTCAGCCAGCTGTCTCCATTGGGCACTGTGGGGATTGAACCCCTGATCCCTGCACCATTGGTCAGTGTCTTAATCATTGTGCTGTGGCTCTGCTCTTTTACCTGCACTTCAGCGCGCCACTTATGCCTTCCACGCAGCTATCTCATGAGCTAAGGTGCGGGGCGCACATGGGTGCCGCGCACCTTAGCGCATATGTAAATTACGGCTTTTCTTTTTCAAGACGTAACGCCCACTCCTTATATGGCACACGCACACTACCGCGGCACGCACTTTACCGGGGTTTTAGTAAACATGCCTCTTAATCTTTATTGTATAATGACTCTGCACCTTCATTCCACCTTTTCTTCATCTTCTCAGCATCATTCAACATGGATCCTTGAGCATCTTGTAACTTTCCAATTTGAGGCTGATCCAACTGACTGTGGAAATTATCACACAATTGCTCTGATCCTACATGCCAGCAAGGTTCCACTCAAGATTATTTATTTATTTATTTAGACAGATTTGTATGCCACCTTTTCCTTCAATCAAGGTGGTCACGTCACAACACAATTGGAGGGTTACATTTAACATTAGGGTACGTGTAAACATTTAGACAGTACAGTTATGTGACAGTATTTAGACAGTACAGTTGAGGTAACATTTAACATAAAGGTATTTACTAACGTGGTGTGATAATTTTGTTCATGTGAATGGGATGGGTGTGCATTTAGTTGGCGGTGATGTTAGTGTTGCTGTTTGGGTAAGGGATGTTTCTTGAATGCTCATAGGTTTCTATAAATAACCATGTTTTGAGGTCTTTGCGGAAGTCTGTGAGGTCTTCTAAAGCTCTCAGACTCATTGGTAGGGAGTTCCATATTGAGGATACTAGTAGTGATGGTGCTCTTTTTGAGGTTGTTTGGTTTTGTGATAGCCTGCAGGGGTGCTGATCATGTTGTTATTATTGGTTCTTCTTGGTCTATTGCTGATGTCTGTTGTTATAATGTTTTGGGGTACGTCCACTGAGAGATGGTGAATGACCTTGATCCTGATCCTACATGCCAGCAAGGTTCCACTCAAGATTATTCAGCAGAGACTGCAACCATACCTGGAACGAGAACTGCCTGAAGTGCAAGCAGGGTTCAGGAAAGGGCGAGGAATGAGAGACATCACTGTAGATGTGAGATGGATCCTTGAAAAGACTAAAGAATACCAAAATGATATTTATATGTGGTTTATTGACTAGAGCAAGGCTTTTGACTGTGTAAACTATGAGAAGCTCTGGGCCACATTAAGAAGCATTGATATACCAGAACACCTGATCGTTTTCTTGTACAGCCTCTACATTGATCAAGAAGCAACAATTCAAATGGAACAAGGAGAAACAGAATGGTTTAAAATCAGCAAAGGCGTATGACAAGGCTGCATGCTTTCCCCCTACTAGTTTAATGTATATGCAGAGCAAATCATCAGAGAAGCAGAACTGTATGAAGACAACCGAGGTGTGAAGATTGGTAGAAGACTCATCAACAACTTTCGCTATGCTGATGAGACCACATTACTGGTTGAAAGTGAAGACAATCTGAAATATTTCCTTCTCAAGATGAAGATATATAGTTTTAAAATGGGTCTGCACCTTAATGTAAAGAATACAAAGATCCTGACAACTGGCAAAATCAATGAGTTCATTGTTGATGGAGAAGAAATCAAAATAGTGGACAACTTTAACCAACTTGGATCAACTATCAATAAAGAAACAGCAAGCAGTCAAGAAATCCGATGACGTGTTGCTCTTGGCAGAATGGCTATGAAGGACCTAGACAAGATTCTCTTCATACAAAGATTTGACTCATTAAAGCCATTGTATTTTCAATAACATCAAATGGATGTGAAAGTTGGACAGTGAAAGAGATAGGAAGAAAACTGATGCCTTTGAATTATGGTGTTGACAATGAATCCTGTGTATACCACGGACTGTCCGAAGAACAAACCAGTCAGTACTAGAAGAGATCAGACCTAAGCATTCTTTAGAAGCTCTGAAGGTTGAAGATCAGTGCAAAAGAGGAAGGCCAGCAATGAGATGGTTCGATACAATAAAACAGCTATGGGTGCCACTCGGTCAACAATGAGCCACCTGGCTGAAGACCGAAAACAGTTTAGGACAATTATCCAGAGGGTTGCCATGAGTCAACACCAACTCGACGGAACTTAAGAACAACACTACTACTACTACAACTGCTACTACTTATTATTTGTATAGAGCTACAAGGCATACGCAGTGCTGTACAGACACATACAAAAGATGGTCCCTGCTCATCAGAGCTTAAAGTCTAGTCAAGAGAAACAACACAATAGCTGAGGACAAGGATATATTGAGAGGAATGGAAAGCTAACATATAGGAGACTAAGTAGATCAGGATTCAAAAGCAGCTTTGAAGAGGTTCAAGTAGGTTTTTTCCAGGCATAAGGAGCAGCAAGGTGGAAGGATCAAAGTCTGGAGTTGGCAGTAGAAGCAAAGGGCACAGAGAGAAGGTATCTGCCAAAAGAACAGAGTTCCCCAGAAGGGGTGTAGGGAGATATGAGAGGAAAAGTAATAAGGAGCAGAAGAATGAGTGCACTTTTAGGTCAGTAGGAGAAGTTTGAACTAGATATGGAAATGGATAGAGAGCTAATGAAGCGACTTGAGAAGAGGGGGTCAGAGGAAGACCAGTGAGGAGGAGATTGCAATAGTCTAGACAAGAGGTGACTAAGGGGTATGTTTACTAAAACCCCGTTAGGTGCGCACCACGCTAGTGT
Organism: Ichthyophis bannanicus; assembly: GCA_033557465.1. NCBI lineage: Eukaryota > Metazoa > Chordata > Amphibia > Gymnophiona > Ichthyophiidae > Ichthyophis > Ichthyophis bannanicus. Next base: position 1,810,565,339 of record CM066031.1, on the reverse strand, counting down.
GCGGGATGCCATATAAGGAGTGGGTGTTTCAGGCTGAAAAAAGCAAACCGGGATTAATCATGCGCTAATATGCGCTGTGCGCTCATGTGCGCTGCGCACATTAGCGCATGAGAAACTTGCGCGGGAAGCATAAGTGGCGCGCTGATGTATAAGTACAGGAACAGAGCCACAGTACAATGGTTAAGACACTGACTGATGGTGCAGGGATCATGGGTTCAATCCCCCACTGTGCTGAATGAAGAAGGCTGGCTGTGGCATTACCTGTTATAGGTAATATTGCTTTAGGAGGCATTTTATTTTTATTTTAATTACTGTTACTAGCAAATGCACTCTGAAAGCACTGTAACATAAGGCGCCCCATAAGGTACCCCAGAGGGCACATTTTAAAGTGCACTGACCGCCAACGCACCTTAGAATGTTGCTTATAGGGCGCTTTATAGGGTGCCGTATGAGGCACCGCAAGGTCACAGCACTGTTTTTGATGGCAGCACTGTGCAGTGTAACGACTGAAAATCTTAAGTAGGTGCACTGACACATGCAGAGGAGCAACAGTGTAGCACAATGGTTAAGACACTGACCAATGATGCAGAAGTCATGGGTTCAATCCCCCACTGTGCCTAATGAAGAAGGCTGGCTGAGGCATTACCTGTTATAGGCAATGTTGCTTTAAGAGGCATTTTATTTTTATTTTAATTAGTGCTGCCAGCAAACACACCCGCAAAGTATTGTAACATAAGGTGCTGCATAAGGCGCCTCATAAGGTACCCCAGAGGGCACATTTTAAAGTGCACTGTCTGCCACAGCACCCTACAATGTTGCTGAAAGGGTGGCCTATAGTGTGCCATATAGGGTGCCCTATGAGGCACAGCAAGGTCATAGCACTGTGTTTGATGGCAGCACTGTGCATTTAAACGCATGGAAATCTGAAGTAGGTGCGCTGACATGTAAGGAGGAACAACAGTGTAACACGATGGTTAAGGCACTGACTGCTGATACAGGGGTCATGAGTTTGAACCCCAGTGTGCCTAATACATAAGGCTGGCTGAGGCATCATCTTTGACATGTATGTATTGTTTCCTGCAGCACTTTATTTGTATTTTATTAATTGCTGCCAGCAAACACGCCCTCACGTGCCGTAACTGAGGGTGCCGCATAAGGCACCTTATAAGGCACTCCATAGGGCACATTATAAAGTGCACTGTCTGCCATGGCACCCTATAATGTCTCCTATAGGGCACCCTATAAGTCGCTCCACAGGATAACTTATAGTGCAACTTATATGGATGGTAACCATAAGGTGCCCTATAGGGCGCCCTCTGAGGCACCTTATGGGTAAAGTACGCTGAGGGTGTTTTTGCTGGCAGCAATAATGTACATTAAAAATAGACAATGCTTTGGGCAGCCCTATCAAATAACCCCACTGTGGGTTTGAACCCATGACTTCTGGTTCCACAGGCAGTGAAATAACCAGTGGGCTACAGCTCTATAGCTTCTAGCAAGCCCCTGGCTGGCTGCAGAGGGACTGCATGTCACCACACAGACAGTCTGCTGTGGTCACCAGAATACGGTTAGCCCACCCATACCCATGATGCACTGCACATGCAAATCATCTGTCTACAGATGATCACAAGATGGGGTATGCACCCCCACAGCACCTCGGCCTGGTAGGGGGTACTGACCATGTGTGTTACTGGCACAGAGTAGCTACACACCGTCACATTGTGCGGGTACTGTGCTCACCCTGAGTGTGCTGTGGGGCACCCAGCACCAGGTCCACAGCACCTTCCATGGCAGACATAGGCCATGCTGCAGGTCCCCAGCAGTGCTGATGTGTGAGATAGGTAGTTTCTGCAGACACACCTTGGATATATCTGCATGTCTCAGCCAGGCATAGCCCCTATGGACCTCTAGGAGGATTATGTACCACTACCCTCCTTCTCCTCCAGGGGTGAGGGTGGTAAACAGGGTCTCCCATCAACAGATCCACATTCTACCTCCCTGCAATGATGGCACTAGAGGGGACCATCAACCCCAGTCCTGCTGGGGAACAGACACCTACAAGGCAGTCAATGCAGCTCTGTATACATCCATAACACAATAGCAGACAGACATTAGGCCTGGATCTGCCACTGCACAGCACTCCATAAAGACACATACCAGCTGAAAACAGTCTGCTAGCTAGTCCATAGTGCATGTTCCTGGTGGAAATGCATGCACCCACCCAGAACTGGGATATCAACATACACAACAAGCAGATAAGTCAGTGACTGGGCCCCAAAAGGAAACCCATAAATATCACATGAGAGAAATGCTATAATAGTACTATGGGGGTGCCTAGCCATGCCGTGGTCACTGCACAGTCAGGGTGAGAGTGATCTCCCAGCAGGACATGCTGTGGCCACCCTGTCTGTGTAGGTGGTGGCCGGGCACTACAATGTCCCAGCCATTGCCCTATGCCCTGTGCAGATGCATCCTGGCCAGGCCACCCTGTCCGGGCTATACCCATGGTACCTTGCTCCTCATTATGCACATTGGCAGGCCAATACTGGCAACAGTGCTGGCAGTGTGGGCTGTGGAGGGTGTTTGCAGCCACCACACACTGGATAGACAGACACACACTCCCACACCTATGCCAGCATTGTGCTACTATAGAGGAGTTTAGCAGCCCTGGCCACCACACCAGTCCTGGGCACAGTACAGGCATGGATATGGTACGCATTACTGTTGGGGGTCACTTCCCAGGGTGGTAAACACTGTCAGAGACCAGGCCTGAAGCACACACCACAGACATCAGAAAGATTGTTATGATGGAGCTCAATCAGCAAACTGTGCTTAACGTAGGAATTGCTATCTGCCAGTAATCATAGCAAACGGTTGATAGCTGTGTACCATATACCCAGGTGTAGGGTGGCATTGCTAAGGTATGTAAGTGCTAGTATTGGGAGATGCACGCAGGGCCCCATGTCCTGCCTCTCCAGGAGGCATTGGCTAATGGGGCCTGTGGGTGTGGGTGTGGGTGTGTCTGCCCCTGTTGGCTGCTGCTTTATGGCAGAGGTTCCCAAATCCAATCCTGGTGTGCCAAACACTGTTCGGGTTTTCATGCTGTCCCTCATGAATATGCACGAGATACATCTGCATACCATGGGTGTGGTGCATAGATATGCAGCACAGGCATCTTTATTAGGGGCAGCATGGAACCTGAATGGTGTTTGGCCCTCCAGGACTGTATTTGGGAGACTCTGCTCTAGGTAATGCACCTGTTTATGGTGTCTGTTCTCGGTGGGGTAAAATATAGGCGTATTAACCATGCGTATGTTCTCTGCAATAAAGGTTTGTCCTTACTATCACGGTTTAGTTGTGGGAAAAATATGTGGACTGGATTGGCAGTAGCCCCAGCTGGGCTTTGAACCTGTGACCTTCTATTCTTGCACACACTGTCTGTGTGCACTGCACCACCATGTTGCCACAGATATGCTATATTCCCTGGGGAGTCCATGACTGTACATCCGACAGGGCCTGTTTGTTGCAGTGCACGTCACCCACCTGGACAGGGCTAGGCCATGGTCTGCTGTGGCCACCAGCTGCTGCCACCTTCACCACCAGTACCGCTCCATCCTTAGATTGGAGACAGCATAAACCCTGAAGGGTTTGTGGCCCTCCAGGACTGCATTTGGGGGAATCTGCTCTAGGTAATGTGCATGTTTCTGGTGTCTGTGCTCTGTAGGGTAAAATAGAGGTGATTGAGCCATGCTTATGTTCTCTGCAATAAAGGTTCGTCTTTACTATCACGATTTAGTTGTGGGTAAAACATGGGGACTGGATTGGCAGGAGCCCCAGCTGGGGCTTGAACCTGTGACCTTCTGTCTCCAAACACACTGGTTGTGTGCACTGCACCACCATGTTGCCACAAAGACAGTGCATTCCCTGATGATACCATGACTGTTTGTCCAGCAGGGCCTGTCTGTTGCAGTTCATTGCACCCACCTACACAGGGCTAGGCCATGGTCTGCTCTGGGCAGCTGCCACTGCCCCCCTCCACCTCCAGTACCCCTGTGCCACCATGCTAACATGCCCTTCTGCTGGTGGTGCTGGTGGTACGCAGTCTCAGGCCATCCTGTGTGCGGGTAGGCGGCTGCCTATGGTGCGGGTTCTGGGGTAGGGGTGCCTGCATATCTGTCCGCACGTCCCTCAATCACCGCCTGCCAATGTTCTGTGCCCTTGGGGGTACCTGCTGGGTACTATCCCCTGTGACACTGTGCTAAACACCTTTGTGCCCATGTTGGGCCCTCATCAGTTGCTGTCTGGCTGCTGTTCAGTTTCAACATTCCTAAGTGCCATCTAGGCATCTGCCTAGTCCGCACTGTGCCCCAGCTGCACCACAGCATGTGCCGCCTGCAGCCCTCTGTATCCCCTTTCCCAGCATCTGTCCAGTTGCCCATTCTGACCTGCCCGCCCTGCTGTTGTGGAACATGTGCATGCCATAGATAACCTGTCCAATGGAGAGGGAAACCCTGATCAGTGCTATTTCACTGTGGGATCATTCACCTTGTATGGGGACGGAGCGTAGACACTTCTAAAATTCATATTTATTTTTTGCGGCTTTCTTGGGAGTGTTTTTTGATGTTTCCCATTACTATCACTATTGCCCAGCTTGATTATAATTTTTTTTAATTTTGTTGGGGTCATTTACAATGTTTATTTGCACTTTTGTTCCGTGCACATGTATCACACTTATCACTGTTTTGTAGGTTTCCCTGGTTTTGCTGTACATTGCTGACAGAAATGGTTTCTCTTCCCTTTAAATCGGCTCTACCGCGAGGTTTTCACTCGCGGTATTTTTTGTCTTGAATTTCAGCCCCGCTAGTGTGCGGGGAGCCTCTCCCCTCCCACTCTCCACCCATTGACTCCTTCTCTCCGCCCCTGGGGAGCCTTTTCATGCCTTTATCGCACAGTAGCGCGTCGCGCACATGAGCGTGCACCGCGCACCTGTGCCCCGTAATGTGAGATTAGCGTGAGATTAGGTACCTTAGCGCACGCTAATGTGCGCCGCGCACATGAGCGCAGTTTAGTAAACATACCCCAAAGAGTGGATATGTGTCTTTTTTTTTTTTTAAACAAATCTTTATTGAAATAAAGCAGGACTACAATCAAGTCCACATCTAGGAGACATTTATTTATTTTGCTGTATTTATATCCTGCTTTTCACTGGGTCAAAGCAGTCCATTGGGGGATACATTTAACATGAGGGGATATGAGACACATACGCTAATACGTACAGGGAACATGGGCAATGGAGGGTGAAGTGGCTTGCCCAAGACCACAAGGAGTGCCTATAGGACTAGAAATCCCAGTCCTTCCGGCCTGAGATTGCTGTCCCCAGCTGGGACTTGAACCCCTGGCCCTCTGACCTAAAGTACCTTGTCCTAACCACTAGACCAGTCCTCCCTCCATTTGCCTGCACAAGAAAAAAATGTGTCTTAGTAGTGTGTAGAAAGGAAAGGAGAGATTTTGCCAGCATTATAGTGAGAGATGCTGGATGTGTGCAGAGAAAGAGAGAGCAGAGTCAAAGATGACCCCAAGGTTGAGAGCTGAGGAAACAGGGAGGAGTGTAGTGTTATTCATAGAAATAGACAAGGGAGGAAGGAGAGAGGTGTGTTTAGAGAGAACGATAAGGAGCTCAGTTTTGGCCATGTTCAGTTTCAGACAGTGGTTTCAGGCAGCAATGTCGGATAAGCAGGTAGAGATCTGGGCCTGGATTCCTGGAGAGATTTCAGGTGCAGAAAGGTAGATCTGAGAGTCGTCAGCATAAAGATGGTACTGAAATCCATGGGAGGAAATAAATGCACCAAGGGACTGAGTGTTGAGAGAGAAAAGGAGAGGTCCCAAGATAGAGCCCTGAGGTACTTCAACTGAAAGCGGATGGTGACAGAAGAGGAACCCTCAGGACATACATTGAAAGTGCAATGGGAGAGGTAAGAAGAAAACCAGGACAGATCAGAGCCTCTGAATCCAAGGGAGGACAGGGTAGGCATTCCTAACAGGGACTCCATTACAAGCAAGGTAATACTGTGTGGCTTTTAAATACAATCTCTCTGCCTGAGAGCTCTTAAAGTGGTTTGTTTTTTTATTTTTAAATATTAATTATTTTTCTATATTGCAAAAGGGGAATTTCTTGTGGTGTTAGGCATAGCTCTGTCTGTTAGAATTCATTGTTTCTTGTTCCAGCTTTCCAATCAGACCCAGCTCTTTGAAGCCACTGACCTCACCAGGTGTTAGATCCCTCCCTACCAACCCCAGCTCCCACCAACCCCATGTGAGCATTCTTGCTTAATATGGAAACTTCCCATTTAGCTACACACAGGAATATAGAACAGCTCTGTTAGAACACACTTAAAAGACATTAACTACTATTTCTCTTAAAGGACAGCTAAAGAAAAGGTAGTGACGTTGTTAGCTTTCTCTCTTTTACTTCAACAGATACCAAAGCTCCATCAACTGAATAATGGCTGGGAAAAATCATATTGCCAAAGCTATTGCCCTTTTTACAGTTTCTGCCTCTGTCCAGACAGAGAGCCTGACGCCAGTTGAGGGACTGATTGCCTGTGCAGAATGCCTGAAAGCTGAAGCTCTCATGAAACTAGTTGAGGAGCTCAGAGAAAAAGTGGTGAGGCTGAGAAGCATTCGAGACAGTGAGAAGTACATTGATGAGATCCTTCTTGAAACATCTAAGCTCTTCAACAGAGGTGAAGATGGGAGGCTGCAGAATGAAGAGAGTTGGACACAAGTCACCAGAGCCTGCAGAATCAACACTCCAACTCCTCCAGCCCTTGAATTGAAGAACCAGTATGCAGCCCTGGAGGTGGAGGAGGTGAAAGCATCATAGGAAAGGGAAGAACCAGAGCTCATGTACTCCAAAGTTGCAGAATCAGTGAACACAAGGAAGCAAATGGTAGTGGTGGTAGGTGATTCACTTCTGAGGGGTACTGAGGTGTCATCTACTGAACAGACTTGATGTCCAGAAAGGTATGCTGTCTGCCAGGTGACAAAATCCAAGATGTTACAGAGAGTTTGCCAAGACTCATCACACTACTGAGTATTATCCGATGCTGCTCATCCCTGACAGCACAAATAATATGTAATATTCTATATAATGTTGTTTGACTGTTCATGTTTCCTCTAAACCGCTCTGATACCAAATAGTGTGATATATAAAAGCTAATAAATAAATAAATAAATAAATAAAATAAAATGATACTGTTAGGTATCCCTCTGAGCATATCAAAAGTGACTTCATGGCTCTGAGATACTGGGTGAAGCAGATTGGTGCACAGATGGGGTTCTCTTCAATCCTCCTTGTTGAGGGTAAAGGCCGAGGCAGAGAAGCTTGCATTCTGGAGACAAATGCATGGCTGCCTGGATTATGTCATCAAGAGGGAGGAGTGGCCTAGTGGTTAGGACAAGGTACTTCAGGCCGGAGGGCTGGGGGTTCAAGTCCCACCTGGGGACAGCAATCTCAGGCTGGAGGGACTGGGATTTCTAGTACTATAGGTACTCCTTGTGGTCTTGGGCAAGCCACTTAACCCTCCATTGCCCATGTTCCTTGTAAGTATTAGCATATGTGTGTCATATCCCCTCATGTTAAATGTATCTCCCAATTGACCGCTTTGACCCGGGGAAAAGTGGGATATAAATACAGCTAAATAAATAAAATAAGAGTGTTTTGGTTTCCTGGACCATGGGATGATGTTACAAGGGCTGCAGTACAGAGATGGCATCCATCTGTCCAAGAGGAGTTAAAGTGCCTTCAGCTTGCTAACCTACTGAAGAGGGCTTTAAACTAGATTTGTTGGGGATGGGGAAGAAAGCTCCCAGGTAAGTGAAACACTAAATGCACATAAGCCTGTAGTTTATAAAATGCGTATGCAACTGCACATTTCATTTATGATCCACCCAAGCTCTGCTCATGTGAAAGCCTACAGTGACAGTAGGTACAACAGGCCTTGTGCGCATACTTACAGATGGCTCACGTGTGCCAATGGGCCTAAAGTACATGTATATTGGCCCATTAGCACACGCGAGTCACTAAAAATCTGTAATTTACATGCGTAGATATAGTTGTGGTCAACATAACACAGGGCATGCCGGATTGGCTTCAGGCCTTATTCCTTTCCCTTATCCTTCTCCCCTTCCCCCTCCCCCTCCCCCTCTCCTTTTCCTGTCCATTCCATCATTTTGCAACCTGCTTTATTGGTGGATCTTTAAGGCCACAGCTTGCGGATACAACATTAATCACAATGCTAACATGCATAATCCTAATCATATTAACATCAGTAAACAACAACAGCAGGTAAACAGGACCTTATGCTAAACAATTATGAAGAGGAGTACCCACCCCTGTTGCCGGGTTCAGCAGCCCCAGCCCGCGCCATGGCCAAGACTGTCCATGCCCCATTTACCACCCATCACCAGCCGCTCTGTGCTGATGCCTGGCTGCCCCCCTTTGTTCTATGCTCCTGGTAACCGAGGCCAGGCATCCCTGGGCCTGGTACCTGGCCCTCCTGTCACTGGACCCAGGCCCCCGGATCAGTACCTGGGCCCCCTTTTCTCTTAGTGGTACCCCTCCTCTCCCCCCTATTTTCGATGAGGTTCTACCGCTGTGACAAGTTCCCTCTCATCACCTTTGCCCCTGGGTGTGGCAAATGGGGTCACGCTGCCAGATGAGAAAGGAAGGGGCAGCCCTCCCCTCCTCTACCCCCTATTTTCGGTGAGGTCCTGCCACCAGGAGGGCCCGCGGCCCGATTCACTCCATAATGATATCAAACCAATGGCCCGACGTAAACCCTCTAAGAACAGTTCCAAACCAATTTCATTCAGGTATACCTCATCACCTAAGTACACCGTTGACCCCCGGCCAGTATCCTGCTGTGCCTCACTACCATCTCCCCCCAATGCTTGTACAAAATTCTCAATTTTCTTGTTCACCTTTCTCCTACTCCTTTAGATACCCTTCGGTTGATCTGTCCCCTGCCAGTGTTGTTGGGGAATGATCTGGGACCTGACAATCCTCGTCCCAGCTCAGCCCGTATCCAGGCAATGTCTGTCTTGATCCTGATGGTGAGATCAATGCCCTTAGTGAACACTAGATTGTTGCCATCCAGGTGGAGGACTATAACATCCGGCAGTTGGCCATGCTGCAGCCATCTGGACAGGGCGGGTCCCAGTTGGTCCCAATGCATCCCCCTCGTGCCCATCCATTATAAGCGCATGCTGTTGGGATGAAAGCTGAGTTGCTTGCCGGAAAGTCTCCCCGCTGCCCTTCTTCTCACCCAGTAGATGTATGAATGCTCTATAATCCAAACTGAAATCGTTCTGCAACCTAATGGGCAAGAGGGAAAACAACGTTAGCAAACATCCTTACTGCCTGATGTACAGTTTGAAACCCAACCCCCGAAAGCCATAATCTGATCCATACCCAGGTTCAGGTTGTGTGCTGTGGTTGCCGCCCCTATTCTGAAGTAGGGTAGAGTCAGCCCTGTGAGGTTGAACCCGCCTCCTCTATGGCCCTCAGCCACAATGTCCTAAACTGGTACTGGGAGAGGTAGGACCCGTCCAAATTCTGCACTCACAGATAGTCTCGCAGGGCCGTGACCAGACAAAGATCCCATACTGCTGTGGTGTTCAGCCATAAAGTTCTACCCCTCCTGAGCTGATCTGTCTTTGATTGGGCCAGGAAAAAGCATGCCCTGTCCCCCCCCTATTTCAGCATCCTCCTCTCACATGGTGGTTCCTGATTGAAATGATAAAGCGGTGTATAAAACCTGTTAAATAAAAATAAATAAATAAAATCTGACAAGGATCGAGGCAGGACATCACTCATGCAGAAGGCCCCAAAGAACATCAGCAGTGCAGTTAGCCTGAATAGTTTTTCTTCGAACCCATTTCTGGTAGTTGCCTCTGCATGCTTACATGTGTAACCCGTAGAGTGATTTTATAAAAGCCATTTATGCACATTGAAAGCCTTATGTGCGAAAACCCTTCATAAAATCAACCCCATTGTATGCGCTGTTGTAAATGAGTTCTATGCTTTTTAGTCTTTTTGCTATGTGTTGGAGATAATGTAAGAGTGTGGGACATTAGAGAATTTGTAACGGAGAGGATCGATAATGTTTTTTATATGTTTTTTGTCTGCTGCTTTGAACCTGGTTCTCTGGATATAGTGCAGTAAGTGGCAAATTAAATTAAGGGGACCTATTAGTAATGTGCGCTAAGATGTTGCACCTAATGCATGAATAATGCCAAAACCATTGTGTGTTATTTATTTATTTATTTTATTTATTACAGTTGCTTATATACCGCACTATTCGATATCAGCGCGGTTTACAATATAACAGAACGACCAAGACAACAGTCAGTTTGGTTTGACATGGAACAGGAGTATCAACTTGGCTAACAGGGTTGAACTATTTACATAAAATAATATTTACAAAGAGCTATGTCAAATGCAATAATCATCTGGAGGTTAGGAATATACCAACACTAAGGGGTATATTTACTAAACCGCGCACACGTGCGCGGCGCACAATAGCGTACGCTAATAATGCACTTAAGTGCTCTTAAGTGCCCTGCATGTGTGCGCGTCACACTAACGGGTCCGCGCACGTGTGCGGTGCGCTGATCTGCGATAGAGGCGGGGAAAGGCGTACGGAGGGCGGAGAAAGGCCCCCGAGGGGCGGAGAGACGGGGTCAATGGGTGGAAAGTGGGAGGGGAGAGGCTCCCTGCACAGGAGTGGGGCCGAATATACAAGTGAAAACTACCGCGAGTGAAAAAAAAGAAATGATTTTTGGAAGGGTCTACGCTCCGTAGACCCTTCCAAAACTCATTTCGTGTTCTGGAGTTTTCCTGGGAGTGTTATTAATGCTGCCCATTGATATCAATGTTGCCCAGTGTGGTTATGTGTGTTCCCCCATTTTGTCAAGGTGAATTTGAGGTTTATTTGCCCTTTTGTCCCCATGTAAGGTGAATGAGCCCAAAATAACATTGTGCAGAGCAGGGTTTCTGACTCGTCAGGCCGGGTTTCCTATCTCCGGGGACTGCACTGTTTCTGCGGCCACAGTGTGGTGCAACAGACACAGCCAGTGCCTGTAGGACCAGAGAGTCACAGGTTCAAATCCCAGCTGGGGCTCCTGCCAACTCAGTCCCCATAATTTTATCCACCACTAAACAGTGATAGTAAAGCCACTCCTGTATTGCAGAGAACATAAGCATGGTTCAAACACCCATATTTTACCCTACACCACACACAAACCATAACAATGGGCATTACCTACAGCCGAGTACCCCAAATTCAGTCCTGGAGTGCCACAACTCAATCAGGTCATATGCTTTTTCCCAGATAAGGACATGTCTGCATGTTGGCGGAAGGGTACAGGTGGTGGAGGGGGCAGTGGCTGCAAGCCACAGCAGACAGTGGCCCAGGCCTGTGCAGGCTGGCACCGTCCACCGCAACAGACAGGCTCTGTTGGATGTACAGTCATGGACTGCCCAGGGACTTCAGCATATCTGTGACAACACGGTGGTGCAGTGCATACAGACAGTGTGTGCAAGAACAGAAAGTCACAGGTTCAAAGGCCAGCTGGAGCTACTGCCAGTCCTGTCAACATATTTTTCACACAACTAAACCGTGATAGTAAGGACAAACCTTTATTGCTGAGAACATACGCATGGGTAATACACCTATATTTTACCACACCAAACATAGGCACCATAAACAGGCGCATTACCTAGAGCAGAGTCTCCCAAATGCATTCCTGGAGGGCCCCACACCATTCAGGTTCCATGCTGCCTCTACTACAGATGCCTGTGCTGCATATCTATGCACCACCCCCATGGTATGCAGATGTAGATCATGCATATTTATGAGGGACAGCATGAAAACCCGACCAGTGTTTGGAACACCAGGACTGGAGTTGGGAAACTCTGGCGTAAAGCAGCAGCCAACAGGGCCAGGCACACCCACACACACACCCACAGCGCACCGCCTAATGCCCATCAGCGCGCCGCCCTATGCCACCCCATATTAGACTGGCTCCTAAAGTAATGCCTCAGCCAGCCTTGCTCATTGGGCACTGTGGGGGATCGAACCTCTGATCCCTGCACCATTGGTACGTGCCTTAACCATTGTGCTGTGGCTCTGCTCTGCTGTTTGTTTATCAGTGTGCCGCCTTATGCCGCCCCATATTGAGATGCCTCCTAAGAAATTAGCACGCCGCCTTATGCCCATCAGCGTGTCACCTTATGCCGCCCCATATTGAGATGCCTCCTAAAAAATTAGCAGGCACCCTTATGCCCATCAGCGTGCCGCCTTATGCTGCCCAGTATTAGACTGCCTCCAAAACATTGGTGCGCCGCCTTATGCCGCCCATTATTAATATGCCTCCAAAAACATTAGCATGCCGCCTTATGCTGTCCATTATTTCACTGCCTCATAAATTAATGCCTCAGCCAGCTGTCTTTATTGGGCTCTGTGTGGGATTGAACGCCTGCTTCTTGCACCATTGGTATGTGCCTTAACCATTGTGCTGTGGCTCTGCTCTTCTGCTTGCCCATCAGCGTGACACATATGCCTCCCGCGCAGCTGTCTGCTGCACTAAGGTGCAGGGCGCACAAGGGCGCCGTGCACCTTAGCGCATATGTAAATTCCGTCGTTTCTTCTCCAGCGGGGAACGCCCACTCCTTATATGGCACCCGCACACTACCGGGGCCCGCACATTAGTGGGGTTTTAGTAAACATACCCCTAAGAATGGATATCTTGTTAGGTGGGGTTACTTAGATTCCATTGCTGGCAGGGTAGTATTGGAGGAAGAGGTGAAATTTGAATGCCTTCCTGAATTGAGATAGGTCTAAAATGGATCGAATGTCTGGAGGTAGTGCATTCCAACATTTGGGGACATAGAGACTGAAAGCCCTATTTGCAGTTGTACTGTTATGTGCAACACCCCGCGTTTGCTGTCACCAGTTAATGCAGAGGCCTGTCCTACAGCGTGTGCTGCATTAGCACAGCTGCACCTAATGCCATATACTGAGGTGGCGTTAGGTGACCTACGCTAATGTTGTTATTGTGCGGCGAAACACAGCGCTAATTGCATTGAGCTCTCCATGCCCACTCCCCGATCCTCCCGGCCCCACCCCAGTCCCCGCCCACTCCCTGCCCCACCCCAGGCCCTGCCCTCTCCCCGCTCCTACCCCACCCACTTGCAACTCTAATGTGGATTGCACAGTTAGCGCAGGAATCATCTTGCTCTAACTACCTGACAACACGCTTCCCAGCACGTCTTCATTGCATGACACAACGTGCACGGCCAGGCAGCGTCCGTTAGTAAATGACCCTCCAAATGTTAGATAATTTCAAGCAGTATATTATAAGTCTTTCTTTGGCAAATGCATGAGTGATAATTTGTCCCCTCCTAATTTCAAAAATGCATTTCTGCTTATGGAAATTCTCAGAAATTACAGATTGCGTTTATAAATTGCATTCCATTGTCTTTATCATGCAACCTGACATAATTGTTATTCAATTTCTGTGCCACAGAAAGTGACACTTTGTAATAGAGATGATTCACATTGCTTTGTTATTTATGAGCTGCTGTATAAAAAGTCTGTTTAACAAAACCTAAAGCAACAGCCATCCTGCCATGATTTCATGATTGGTCCAATAGTATCCCTTATTTCATTAGAGACTTTTTAAAGAAAGTTCATGAAAACTAGTCACTTCATTAAAATAACAGTTCAAAAAAGTCATCTTCCATTCACGTGTAAAAATTCATATATATCAATTTATACAAATGGCAGGTTGACTGTCACTGTAGCTTTTGTTAAGCCTTGGTATCTAGCCTATGATTGCCATATGTTTTTAAGGTCCTAAAAACATTTGGCTTTGAGGCATATGTTAGAGTTGGTATAATTGATGAATTATGTGTTTTTATTATCATGACAAGTAGGATAATAGGTACAGAGGCCTAAGTAACCTTTGTCACCCTCCATCCCCCCTTTTCCCTAAGGCACTAAGGGGTATGTTTACTAAACTTTCTTAACATGCGCGCCACGCAATTAGTGTGCGCTAAGGTACCTTAGTGCATGCTAATGACGCTTTATGGGCAAAAATGCGCTCTAGTGCGCGCTCACACGCGCAGCGGTGCAAACGAGCGCTGAAGGCGGGGAAAGGCTCCCGGAGGGTGGAGGAAAGCTCCCCAGGGGCGGAGAGAAGGGGTCAATGGGTGGAGAGTGGGAGGGGAGAGGCTCCCCGCACACTAACGAGGTGAAATTCGAGGCCAAAAATAACGCAAGTGAAAACCTCGTGTTAGAGCCGATTTAAAGGGAAGAGAAACCATTTCTGTCAGCAATGCACAGCAAAACTAGGGAAACCTACAAAAAAGTGGTAAGTGTGATACATGTGCACAGAACAAAAGTACAAATAAACATTGAAAAGGACCACAACAAAATAAAAAAAAAATCATAATCAAGCTGGGCAATAGTGATAGTAATGGGAAACATCAAAACACACTCCCAAGAAAGCCCCAAAAAATAAATATGAATTTTGGAAGGGTTTACGCTCCGTCCCCATACAAGGTGAATAATCCCACAGTGAAATAGCACTGATCAGGGTTTCCCTCTCCATCAGACAGGTTTCCTATGGCGTGCACATGTTCCACAACAGCAGGGCGGGCATGTCGGAATGGGCAACTGGACAGATGCTGGGAAAGGGGATACAGAGGGCTGCAGGCGGCACATGCTGTGGTGCACCTGGGGCACAGTGCGGACTAGGCAGATGCCTAGATGGCATTTAGGAATGCTGAAACTGAACAGCAGCCAGACAGCAACTGATGAGGGCCCAACATGGGCACGAGAGTGTCTATCACAGTGTCACAGGGGATAGTACCCAGCAGGTACCCCCAAGGGCACAGAACATTGGCAGGCGGTGTTGGGGGGAAGCGTGGATGCCTATGCAGGCACCCCTACCACAGAACACACACCATAGGCAGCTGCCTACCTGCACACTGGATGGCTTGAGACTGCACACCAGCAGCACCACCAGCAGAAGGGCATGTCAGCATGGTGGCAGAGGGGTACTGGTGGTGGAGGGGGCAGTGGCAGCTGCCCAGAGCCGACCATGGCCTAGCCCTGTGTAGGTGGGTGCCATGCACTGCAATAGACAGGCCCTGCCGGACAAACAGTCATGGTATCATCAGGGAATGCATTGTCTCTATGGCAACAAGGTGGTGCAGTGCACACAACCAGTGTGTTTGAAGGCAGAAGGTCACAGGTTCAAACCCCAGCTATGGTGCCTGCCAACCCAGTCCCCATATTTTACCCACTACTACAATGTGCTAATACAGACAGAAGGTTTAGTGCAGATGACGTAAACATACCCTACAGAGCAAAGACACCATAAACAGGCACATTACCTAGAGCAGTGTCTCCCAAATGCAGTCCTGGAGGGCCAAACACCATTTAGGTTCCATGCTGCCTCTAATAAAGATGCCTGTGCTGCATATCTATGCACCACCCACATGGTATGCAGATGTATCTCATGCATATTCATGAGGGACAGCATGAAAACCCGAACAGTGTTTGGCACACCAGGACTGGAGTTGGGAACCTCTGCCGTAAAGCAGCAGCCAACAGGGGCAGACACACCCACACCCACAGGCTCTATTAGCCAATGCCTCCTGGAGAGGCAGGACATTGGGCCCTGCATGCATCTCCCAATACTAGCACTTGCATACCTTAGCAATGCCACCCTACACCTGGGAATATGGTACACAGCTATCAAACGTTTGCTATGATTACTGGCAGATAGCAATTCCTACGTTAAGCACAGTTTGCTGATTGAGCTCCATCATAGCAAGCTTTCTGCTGTCTGTGGAGTGTGCTTCAGGTCTGGTCTCTGACAGTGTTTACCACCCTGGGGAGTGACCCCCAACAGTATTGCATACCATATCCATGCCTGCACTGTGCCCAGGTCTGGTGTGGTGGCCAGGGCTGCTAAACTCCTCTATAGTAGCACAATGCTGGCATAGGTGTGGGAGTGTGTGTCTGTCTATCTAGTGTGTGGTGGCTGCAAACACCCTCCACAGCCCACACTGCCAGCACTGTTGCCAGTATTGGCCTGCCAATGTGCATAATGAGGAGCAAGGTACCATGGGTATAGCCCGGACAGGGTGGCCTGGCCAGGATACATCTGCACAGGGCATTGGGCACTAGCTGGGACATTGTAGTGCCCGGTCACCACCTGCACAGGGTGGCCACAGCATGTCCTGCTGGGAGATCACTCTCACACTGCCTGTGCAGTGACCACAGCATGGCTAGGCACCCCCATAGTGCTATATAGTATTTCTCCCATGTGATATTTATGGGTTTCCTTTTGGGGCCTAGTCACTGACTTATCTGCATGTTGTGTATGCTGATATCCCAGTTCTGGGTGCATGCATTTCCACCAGGAACATGCACTATGGACTAGCTAGCAGACTGTCTGCAGCTGGTATGTGTCTTGATGGAGCGCCTTGCAGGGTGAAGTGGCGCAGGCTTGCTGCAGAAGAATATCAGATAGTGGTGGGGTGCAGCTTAGCATATCCAGGTCTAATGTCTGTCTGCTATTGCGTTATGGATGTGTACAGAGCTGCATTGACTGCCCTGTAGGGTGTCTGTTCCCCAGCAGGACTGGGGTTGATGGTCCCCTCTACTGCCACCATTGCAGGGAGGTAGAATGTGGATCTGTTGGTGAAAGACCCTGTTTACCACCCTCAGCCCTGGAGGAGGAGGAGAGTGGTGGTACATAATCTTCCTAGGGGTCCAGAGGGGCAACACCTGACTGACATACAGATATATCCAAGGTGTGCCTGCAGAAACTACCTATCACACACATTAGCACTGCTGGGGCCCTGCAGCATGGCCTATCTCTGCTGTGGACCTGGTGCTGGGCGCCCCACCTCACCCTCAGGGTGAGTGCAGTACCTGTACAATGTGACGGTGTGTAGCTACTCTGTGCCAGTACCACACACGGTCAGTTCCCCCTACCAGGCCAAGGTGCTGTGGGGGTGCATACCCCATCTTGTGATCATCTGTAGACTGCTGATTTGCATGTGCAGTGCATCATGGGTATGGGTGGGTTAACCCTATCCTGGTGACCACAGCAGACTGTTTGTGTGGTGACTTGCAGTCCTTCTGCAGCCAGCCAGTGGTTTGCTAGCAGCTATAGAGCTGTAGCCCACTGGTAACTTCACTACCAGTGGAGCCAGAGGTCATGGGTTCAAACCCAAAGTGGGGTTATTTGATAGGGCTGTCCAAAGCATTATCTATTTTTAATGTACATTAGTGCTGCCAGCAAAACCACCCTCAGCGTACTGTACCCATAAGGTGCCTCAGAGGCTGCTTTATAGGGCGCCCTATAGGGCACCTTATGGTTACCGTCCATATAAGGTGCACTATACAGTATCCTATGGAGCGACTTATAGGGTGCCGTGGCAGACAGTGCACTTTATAATGTACCCTATGGAGTGCCTTATAGGGTGCCTTATGCGGCACCTTAGGTTACGGCACGTGAGGGTGTGTTTGCTGGCAGCAATTAATAAAATACAAATAAAGTGCAGCAGGACACAATACTTACATGTCAAAGCTGATGGCTCAGCCAGCCTTAAGTATTAGGCACACTGGGGATCAAACTCACGACCCCTGTATCATCAGTCAGTGCCTTAACCATTGTGCTACACTGCTGTTCAGCCTTGCATGTCAGCGCACCTACTTAAGATTTTCATGCGTTTAAATGCACAGTGCTGCCATCAAAAACAGTGCTATGACCTTGCCATGCCTCATAGGGCACCCTATATGGCGCCCTATAGGCCACCCTTTAAGCAACATTGTAGGGTGCCGTGGCGGACAATGCACTTTAAAATATGCCCTCTGGGGTACCTTATGGGGTGCCTTATGCAGCACCTTATGTTACAGCGCTTTGAGAGTGTGTTTGCTAGCAGCAGTAATTAAAATAAAATTAAAATGCCTCATATTGCAATATTACACATAAATGGTAGTGCCTCAGCCAGCCTTATTCATTGGGCACAGTGGGGGATTGAACCCATGACCCCCGCACCATCTGTTAGTGTTTTCACCATTGTACTGCAGCCCTGTTCCTCTGTTTGCACATCAGCGCGCCTGCTTATGCTTTCCACACGCGTTACTCATGCGCTAATGTGCGCGGCGCACAAGAGCACGCGGCGCACAAGAGCGCACAGGCTAATCCCGTTTTGCTATTTTTGACCGGACCGCCCACTCCTTATATGGCATCCTGCAGACTACCGCGGCGCGCACGTTAAGAGGGTTTAGTAAACATACCCCTAAGGGTTTATTTAAAATAAAGTTGAGAGCCCCTGACAGTAATTACAAAAAAAATTCAAATATGTTACAAAGAAAAATACAATACAAGCTGTCACAAATCCTCTCTCCTTTCTCCTTGTTGAAATTATATTAAAGGCAGTTACACCATTTTTCTCCTTCCTTTCTCCTTGTTCTGTGGTTAACCCTGATAGTGGAACCCTCCTCCTGCAGTATATTCTTTCAGTGTACTTTTGAGCTGGCTGTGGTATCGCTGGGTCGGAGGGACACACTTCTGGATCCTCTCTTTCTTCCTTTGGCTCAGTGGTTCCCAGATATTCAGTTGCTTTACTC
The DNA here is from genome assembly GCA_033557465.1 of Ichthyophis bannanicus. NCBI lineage: Eukaryota > Metazoa > Chordata > Amphibia > Gymnophiona > Ichthyophiidae > Ichthyophis > Ichthyophis bannanicus. The sequence continues at coordinate 1,810,546,620 of CM066031.1, read as the reverse complement.
CTTCTTCTCTCTACTGGTATGACATCTCCTTTCTTCTTGAGCTTGGGGGTGCACTGGCACTGTTTGCACTAGATACAAGGCTTAAATGACCTGCTTCATCCTCCAGCCCCCTCTGCTGCCTCTTGATATAGTATCCAGAGTTGGCAAGTTATCCAGTTCCACGAGTGAGATTTCTTGCTAGTTCTGGTTTTAAATTTGCATTGCAGTGCAGTATGGTATTTGTAGTTCCTGATTTTACCTTTTGGAATCAGTGCTGCAGGTCGCATAATGCATCAAGATGAGATTTTCAGAATTCCAGGACTGGCTTAAAATCTCATTCATGGAACTGGGTAACTTGGCAACTCTGAGTATCTAATTAGGTGGGCCTCCTAGATGCTGTGAGAGCCAATTTCTATTCCATCTCTGTGGCTGTGGAGCCAAAGATAGGGTTCTGCTTTTGGGTGAGATTTATAAAGTGGTTGAATTTTCCCTCCTAGAGGAGTCTCTTCCCAAAATGATGACACTGGGTAAGAGCACCTTCTCCTGCTCTGGAAAATTACCAGAACACTTACAGGTCATATTGCAATAATTTTGTAGGACCACTAGAGGTTTCTGCTGCTTAAATGAGCAGAAATTAAAGGGGTCTTTCCCACTACATTAATGGATCTGTAGTTGTACTTTTATTATGGAAGCTGAAACTTTAAATCCATAAATACATTAAGGCCGAAAAGACAAAAATGATGTAGGTTCTGGAGCCAAGGGCCTGCCAGAAGAGGGTTGGGAGTCCTCCTTTCTGAGACACTAGAATGCACTAGTAAATTAAAATTAGGCAGAGGAGAGACCTGCTTATACAATTATATGCACAGCTGTTTTTGAATATCCCATTGCATGAGCATATTACACCAGCCTTGTTTTCTCTTCATTGGTTACCATTGGTCTGACAAGTCAAGTTTGAAGTACTTTCTTTAGTTTTAAAGTAATGTTGCTCCTTCATTTCTAAAGTAATGCATATGGATTTTACAACTATTTGATAAACTGAAGAGTAGCACATCACCTGGACCAGATGGTATACATCTGAGGGTGTTGAAAGAACTGAAATATGAGATTTCAGACCTACTATTAGTAATTTGCAAACTATCTGAACCTGAAGATTGGAGAGTGGCCAGTGTAATGCCAATTTTTAAAAAGGGTTCCAGCGGTGATCCAGGAAACTACAGACTAGTAAGCCTGATGAAAGTACTGGGCAAAATGGCAGAAACCATTATAAAGAACAAAATTACTGAACATTGTTTAATGGGAGAAAGCCAACATGGCTTTAGCCATGGAAAGTCTTGTCTTACTAATCTGTTATATTTTTTTGAAACTGTGAACAAACAGGTAGACCAAGTGAGCTGGTTGATATAGTGTATCTGGATTTTCAGAAAGCCTTTGGCAAGGTGCCTCATGAAAGACTCCTGGTGAAATTAAAAAGTGATGGGATAGGAGGCAGTGTACTATTTTGGATCAGGGATTGATTAAAAGATAAGAAAGTAGAGAGGAAGGCTAAATGGCTAATTTTCTGGATGGAGAAAGGTGAATAGTGGAGTACCCCAGGGATCTGTGCTGCACCTGCTGCTTTTTAATATATTCATAAATGACCTGGAAATAGGAATGAGTGAGGTGATCAAATTTGCAAATGGCACAACATTATTCTGGGAGTGTAGGATTCCCAGGTTTCTCTCCTACCCCTGCCTTCAGGATTTCTGCAGCAGCTTATTTCCCAAACCCTGGCCCTGTGTAATTTGTTCCTTTGATGAGACCTCTACACCATCGCAATATCCACTTCAGGAAGGGAAAGGGGAAAAATGACTCTTTTGCACCTGACAGATCCAAGTATGGGAATGTTCTGAAAGAGAATCTGATGTTCTCTAATGATTATGGCTGCGCACTGAAAGTCACACGAGCTCCCTTGGCTATTCAATTAAAATTCTGTTCCACCGCCTCTCTGTGAAATTAGAGAAACTATTGTACTTCCCTGTACTTCAGTTCATGTACTTACAGACGAGGAAGAATAATTACAGAATATTTTGTTCTTTCTTCCCACTTTGGTATGGTGGCTATCATAAAAATCAGCTTGATTGCAGGTACTTTGACTTCCATTGCTCCTATGTATTGTACATACCTCAGAACTATTTAAATCTTAAAGTGCATTCATAATGTCCCTGGTTTGAACAAAAAGTTCTATAAATGGTAAACTCTTATTATCTTCACCTTAGGTCAGAGGCACTGGGAGAAGACTTAATCCATTCGAGTTCAACAAGGCTTCCATGCATGAAAAGCAAACAAAACACCTCACTTGAACTTGGCCTTTGTTTGTTTAGCTCAGTTTTCTTTATAGGAGGCTGATTAATTCTTTCCCGAACATGATACCTTTTATTAGACTAATACAAGATTTTCACCTTTTCATCCAATGTTTTCATTATGCGCTATGGAATTGTTTGCTCTTTTTTTCTTTGAGTAGGGCTTTGAGTAAATACTAGGCTCGCCTCATCAGCGGTTCAAAAGATGGCTATGGTGCACTGCTTTTCGATAAGGGTAATGAGAGGGCTGGGTTTATTTATTTAGTTAGCAAGGCTTTTCACTGGGTCAAAGCGGTTTACTGGGTCAAAGCGGTTCACTGGGTCAAAGCGGTTTACATTGAACAATGGTTATAAGAGGTTACACTGAGACAAATGAAAACTTATGTACATACAACTAGAAACATTGTACGTTATTTACATATAGGGTGAGCTTATATACAATTTACAATTAACCCTGTTTGGGGATTGATTGAGTACTGTCCACTCTTGTTGATTAACTTTGTTTGCTCTTAGGCAGACAAGAAAGCAGGTAAAATAATAGCTGCACTCATACAAACTCAAAGGACCATCAACATTGTACTTTTACCTGCAAGAGGGATGGGCTTATTTCAAATGGCCAATGTAACTGGGTAAATGGATTTTGGAATTTTCTCCCATATAGGAAAGTAAGTTAGTAAAAAAAAAATAAACATAAGAACGTAAAAAAATGCCATGCTGGCTCAGATCAAGGTCAATCAAACCCATTATACTATTTCCAACAGTGGCCAATTCAGGTCACAAGAACCTGGCAGGTTCTCAAGTACCTTTTTGAGAACCTGCCAAGTTCTTGTGACCTGGATTGGCCACTCTTGGAAATAGTACAGTATAATGGGTTTGATGGACCTTGATCTGTAAACAAAGACATGGGGAGGGGTGGCCTGCACAGAGTGGCAGGTGCACCCACTCCTGCCATCTTACTGGGCAGACTAGATGGACCATACTGGTCTTTATCTGCCGTCATTTACTATGTTACTATATACAGACAGAGCATTTTCCACACTGATATTTGCCATTGTATTTAGAGAGAAATCTCCTTTCTGTAAATGCCGATGGCACTAGCAGATTCCGTAAATTCACATTCAGGGTCATTCTGAACCACAAATAAGCCATTTAAATGTACAACATAGATGTGGTTGTCACTTGGATGTATAAACGCGATTCCAACAACATGCAGTTGTGCATGTACAAATGAGTTATATGTGTGATCTGGACATTGGCGGAATGGGGAGGGATGTGGGTGTTCCTTGCCATGAAAATGTCTAACCTGTATTCTGTCGAAAACATGTATGTCCATCTTGGACGTCTACTTTAGATCTGCTAAAACGTGGTAAAACAGCTCAACACGTTTTTCTTTTTTTGTGTGTAATACATCTTGGACAATGTGGGAGCTGATTCTTTGTGACTTATCTGCTTCTACAGCAATACTGCCACTGACAGGGTAGGTAGAAGTGGTCTATCTGCAATGGTATATGTGCTGGGGTCTGTGCTCCTATGGGAGGAAGTGGTATGCATGGACCTGTGTGTGGAGGCCAGGTGTCCTGCACAGGCATACACTACAGGGCAGGCATGTGTGGGCATGTTGCTGTCTGGGGCAGGGACTGACTGGCTTGCAGTTAAGTGTACTTGATATAATGTGTTCTCATCATGGTTTCCCAGGTGGAGTCCCACAGTTTGCACTGTTTAGTGTTTTCTATTAGGAATAAAAAGGAGGTTGTTGTTACATGAGGAGCTTGGCTTCTCCACATAACATTTCCAACAACAAAAACCTTTGCTAACACAACTTATCTAAGCAATGTTCCCTGGCTGTTCATATTGGATTGCAATTAGGCATGGCAGGTCCTGCCCCAACCACACATCTCCAGCCCCGTACTGTTGTCACTGTTCAGGGGGTGCACATTTTTGGCCCCCACAGGTGCATGCCAGTAGGTGTGTTGTCACTGGTGCCTGAACACCTTGCTGCATGTTTGGAGCAAAGGACACCCCAGCGGTGCACACATGGGGGTGCACCCGCCACTAATGGACATGGTCACAGGTAGATATGCAACCATGCAGCAGTGCATGGTGGATGAGCCACCCACCGGATAAACTGGTCGCATGTGTGCGGTGGGAGGGTGAAGCACCATTGGTGTAGCGCAGCACCTGCCCCCCTGCAACCCACAGGGAGCTTGGTGGGACAGTGGATGGACCATTGACCTGTTGCATCCCCCCACAGGTTCCATTAGGAGGATGGCCCAAGAGAGGACCAGAGTTGTGATTGCTGCTGCCCTACTGGTGATCGCTGACCATGAGCGCCAGCGCACTGCATGCCACTATCCGTATGCAAGGATCTTCAGGCCCATGCCCAGTACCTTGACATCAGCGATGAGCTGTGCCAAACCCAGTACCACTTTGATCATGAGGCTATCCATGCCCTGTGTGAGGAGCTGGGACCACAGCTCGCTGCACAGGCACACAGACAGGACACAGTCCATGTCCACGTGAATGTGCTTGCAGCACTGTCCTTCCTGTTGACAGGCTTTTTCCAGTTTGTTATGGCTACAGCGGCTGGGCTGAGCCAGGCAGTGGTGTCTCGCACCATCAGCCAGTTCCTGGATGCCTTTGTGGGATGTGCTGTGCAGTATATCACCTTCCCACGCACCCCACAGCAGCAACAGGAGACCATGCTGGCCTTCAGCAAGATAGCAAGGTTCCCATCCGTCCTCTGGGCCATTGACTGCACCCATGTGGCCCCCCACCCACCATGCCTGCATGAGCAGTGCACCAGAACCGGAAGGCCTACCACTCTATGAATGTGCAGGTCATCTACAACGCCTGGATGGTGATCCTGGATGTTGTGGCACACTTCCCTGGCTCCTGCCATGATGCCTACATCCTGGCCAGTCAGGGATACATGTGGACTTCGAGGAAGGTACAATTATTGGTGTCTGGCTGCTCGGTGGGTGGAAACAAGAATGCATCCCACACACATGCATAAGTGTGGGGGGGGGGGACAGCTACAATCACTGCATGGATATGTTGGGGGCTGGTGCTGCACCACAACTGGGGATGCACAGGGGTCAGGGTTGACAGGCCCCAGGTATGGGGGGAGGGCACTACATGGCACAGTTGCAGCTCACATACATGTTGGTTCTGGTGAGGTGGCATGTGGTGCATGGGTATGCTGACGTTCACATAGCCGGCCATGTTGCAAAATGTTAACATCACTGCCACTGCACTTCTCCACAGATGACAGAGGATACCCACTGAAGGAGTGGCTATTGACCTTCATCATCCACCCACGCACACCGGAGGAGGACAGATACAATCAGTCACACCAGCTGATCCGTGCCATCATTGAGCGGACATTTGGCCTGCTGAAGAGCTACTTCTGTTGCCTCGACTGGTCTGGAGGGGAACTGCTGTATGCCCCAGTCAAGGTGTGCAAGATATTCCTGGCATGCTGCATGCTGCAAAATTATACCCTACACCAAAGGCAGCCTGAACCTGATGTCATGGTCAGCGATCCCGAGGGTGAGGTGGATGACATGGTGGCACCCTAGCCACCACATGGTCCTACCGACCAACGTGCTGTGGCGACAAAGAGGTCCTTTATAGAGACACACTTTGTTTGAAGTAGGCTGTCTGTGCCACTGGGACTGGAGGTGGGTGGTAGGGCTGGGCAGCTGCAGCCACATCCCATTGGCACAATCCCATTTCGGCCATCCTGGCCCTCCGTGTGCCTAGTTAAAACTGGACACATGGAGAGAGCTGCAATTCTAATCCCATGGGGCACTCCTAGCCCCACAGGACCAGACTCACAAACAGGACTGTACATGCAGGCCAAATCCACAAAGCGGTCCAGCCTGCATGTACAGGCCTCCCCCAGCTATCCTAGTCTGGCCTGTACAATGGTGCTGCGGCGCCATCACGTCCAGTTGCCATGACACCACTGCTGTATTGTATGTTGGTGGTACGCAGCCACCAGCGCCTTTACCACTTCCCCCACAGCCTGAACCCTGCTCCTGACTCCCTATGCTGGGGTCAGGCTGCAGGGGGAGGCTCCCTGTCCCACCCACCGCTTTTCAGCCCCAGGCCTACAGTCTATTGCCGCATCAGGGAACCTATTTCACCTCAGAGGTGGCAGACGTTTCCTGTCTATGCTGTCGGCTGCAAACCAGGTCCGATCCTCCTCACATCAACGGCTCATAACCAATCGCCTGTTCAATATAACTCCATTTTATTAAAACAGTGATTCCACATCAACATTGTCAATAGTAGCTGCCCCCTACAAACTCCCAGAGCATATCACATGTGAGTATAACCATGATAAAGGTACTCCTGTCTTCCCAAGCCACTGCCATCTACAGGATCCCAGTCATCGCTGATACTCCTGCTGCTGGAGTATCAGTGGCAGGATTTTCAGCAGCAAGAATCTTCAGCGGTGCTTGGGGGCCTGTAGAAGGCAGTGGCTTGGGAAGATAGGTTTTCCTTTTTGTGGTTTTCTCACATGTGTTATACTCTGAGGGTTTTCAGGGGGCAGGTACTACTGATAATGTTGATGTGGAATCACTATTTTAATAAAATGGAATTATATCGAACAGGCAATTGGTAAGTGTATTTTAGAGCCGTTGATTTTAGGAGGATCGGGCCTGGTTTGAAGTTACCTTTTACCATTGCATCTACCTGAGGCTCTTTTCTCCTTCCATATCCACTGTTTACTTGATGTGATGTGTGACAATTGGTAGAGTGATATACCTTGCAGTGTTCGTATGTTTCACATTCTGGAGGTGACCTTTTTGGGCTTGTGCATGCTGTGCTGCACAGTGTCATGGGATGGGGTGGTAGGGTTTATACTCAGGTGTCATATGCAGGGCTGTTTTTTTGTGGACACAGTGGTGGCTGCATGGGGCAGCTTCCATTGGAGGTGGTTGTGTTGTAGACAGTATCAGACTTCATGAGGCATGGGGTAGACACAGGGTTCTCTCAGGTGACTGGTGTGGTGGTTGGTAGTAGGGGCAGCCTAGGTCAGCCATGTGTTGTCTTTATTATCACATAGTAACATAGTAACATAGTAAATGACGGCAGATAAAGACCAGTATGGTCCATCTAGTAAGATGGCAAGAGTAGGTGCACCTGCCGCTCTGTGCAGGCCACCCCTCCCCATGTCTTTGTTTAGGGGTGAACCCACCACTCCATCTAGGACACCCCTATTTGTTGAGAAATTAGATAGTTCAGTTTATTTTGATTTTATCCTGTTTCTGTAAAGGGATCCACTGTGTTTGTCCCATGCCATTTTGAATTCCGTCACTGTGTTTGCCCCCACCACTACCATCGGGAGGGCATTCACTTTCGAACAGTCTGTCAGGCACTCATTACTCCCATTCTGGATTTCTGCAACCCTATTTACAATGGACTGCCAAAACATGCTCTCAAGCCACTTCAAATGGCACAGAATACAGCAGCCAGAATCATCAATGGATCCTCAAATCATGAACACATTACCCCCATCCTTAAAGAACTCCAATGGCTCCCAATAATCCTTTGCATAAAGTATAAATTAATCATAAATATATTCAAAATGAAACACAACAGTTCTGCAATCAGCCTCCATGCCCTCTTACTCCATGATACCAGCAAAAGACCAAGAAGGTTATCCACTTCTAACACCCTCAGCACCCCAAAAAACTACTCTAAATCATGCAAATGTACTTCACAAAGAGCAATTTCTTTGGCCGCCCCTTTAATTTGGAACTCTCTCCCTCCTGATTTACGCTCACTGGATGATTTAAAAGACTTTCGTAAGCAATTAAAAACTACACTTTTCATTGAACAATATGGATCAACAATTGACTAAATATCATATATTGTATTTATTATAATTAATCGGCCTTATTGTTAACCCTTGTTATTTTTCCTTTATTACCACTGTGCTGTTATGTTTATACTGTGTTTGTTTCCCTTGCCTATAACCTTTGTATTTCTTGTAACCGCTTTGATTGAAGGAGAAGGCGGTATAGAAAACTTGTTAAATTAATAAATAAATAAATTCCAAGCATCCACCACCCTTTCAGTGAAAAAGTATTTCCTGACATTGCCTTTCAATTTACCACCTTGCAGCTTCATGTTATGCCCTCTAGTTTTACAGCTTCCCCGTCTTTGGAAGAGGTTTGTTTGTTCATTATTTCTCTTTAAATATTTAAAGGTCTGAATCATGTCTCCCCTATCCCTCCTCTCCTCCAAAGTGTACATATTTAGGTCTTCAAGTCTCTTCTCATAAGGCTTCTGACGCAGGCTCCAAATCATTTTGGTCGCCTTCCTCTGAACAGTTTCCAGTCTTTTTACATCCTTTGCAAGATATGGTCTCCAAAACTGAACACAGTATTCCAAGTGAGGCTTCACCAGAGACTTATACAGTGGCATTAGTACCTCTTCCTTTCTACTGGTAATTCCTCTTTGTATGCAGCCCAACATCCTCCTGGCTTTTGCCACCGCCTTGTCGCACTGTTTTGCCACATTGAGATCTTCAGAATCAATCACATGAAGGTCTTTCTCCCGATCCGTGCACACCAACCTCTTGCCCCCTATCGCATACATTCCCCTTGGATTTCTGCTACCCAAGTGCATGACACTGCACTTCTTCGCATTAGTCTTAATTGCCAAGCATTAGACCATTCTTCCAGCTTTTGTAGATCTTTCCTCATGTTATCCACTCCCTCAGGGGAGTCTACTCTGTTGCAAATTTTTGTATCATCTGCAAAAAAGACAGACTTTTCCATTCAGTCCTTCAGCAATATCACTCACAAATACATTGAACAGTGCCAGGCCCAGGACCGAACCCTGGGGCACCCTGCTAATCACCTTCCCTTCATCTGAGTGAGCTCCATTTACCATTGCCTTCTGTTGTCTGTCAGTCAACCAATTTCTGATCCAGTTTACCACCTTGGGACCCATCCCAATCTCACTGTGTTCACGTTTCCTTTCCATACGTGTTTTCCCTTTTGTCCATTCTGCATTTTTTCCCTTGCTTTCCTCTTGGCCATTGTGTTTCTGTTTGCCTGTTTCCTTTGTGGAACCTGTTTTGTGTACTGTCATTTGGTTGTGTGGTGAGTCCAGCTTACCCCTCGCTCCTTCTGCCATTTCACTTTGCAGCTACTTCCTGGCTCTTTGCACTGTTTTCCCCCACATGCTTTTCCCCTGCCTCCTCCCTTTCCTGCTTTGCCCTACTTAATGTGCCGGGGTGGTACTGTTTCTTTCTCAGCCCCTGTGTGATGCAGCCAGGGCTGGGCTTCTGTGTCCCATTGGGAGCAGGGCATGTTCCTCCTCCAAGATCAACCTGCATAGCAGGCGGGTCTCGGTCTTGGAAAAGTTCACCTTCCTCGTTGCCATTTTCCGACGCTCTGATTGGCGGGGGGGGGGGGGATTACTTTATTTTGTTTCCTGTTGCACGTGGACAACTGTGCAGGTGGACACGTTTTAAGAACTACATACCCGCGTTGTGGTGTGGGTTACATGTGTTACTTACACATGAACGTAACCTGCTATGTGCGAGTTGCACCTTTTGCAGCAAGACATATAGCTCATATTCTGTCGCACGGCTGCACGTTTAGCCGCATGGGCAGAGAATCGCATCTATGTTTCGGAAGTACACAGTTTGGATGTATACAGCCACCCTGCATGTCTTTCTCAGAATCGGGCCCATTGCATTCATGTGCCACAATAAGATGCATATCCGTGTTGTCTGGAATGCTTTATATTAAATGCCACTCTTCCTGTAAAATCCTTTTGAGAACTGTGAATATAAGAGTGGGCATACTATTTTTGCATCCACCTTTTTGGGTTTTGGCTGTAGTAGTGTCTCTCTTGCAGAATCCTGAGCCCTAACATAGGCATTGTTAATGTATCATTCTGGACATCCTCTAGCCAAAAACCTATGTCTTATCACATTTGCTTGAAGGTTGAAGTCTTCATTCGTGGTGCAGGTCTGTGGTGCCCTCAGAAATTGTCCCACAGGCGAATTCTTCTTCAGCGCTGGATTATGAAAACTGCTGTAATGTAGAAGGTGATTTCTATCTATTGGCTTTCTATACAAGATAGTGGTGAATCCTACCTCTCCTTTCTTTATCAAAAGGTCCAGATAGGGGTCTGGTATGGATCAAAAGTGACTTGAAATCGTAGGTTTTCATCTAATGTGTTAATCCAACCATTGAATTCCTCTTGTTGACTCAAACAACCATCCCAAATCACTAAAATGTTGTCAATATACTGAATCCATAACTTTATATTATCTTTAAATGGATGTTCTTTTAAAAAAGTATTTTTAAAATCCAAAACATAAAAGTTGTCTATATCGGGGGCCATAGAGGACACCACTGCTACTCCCTTTATTTGTTTATAAAACAAATCTCTAAAGCAAAAAATGTTTTCGGTAAGTGCTAAACTTGTCAAATGGGTAAGGAAGGCTATAAGAATCCTCCTATGTTCCTTTCCATTCAACAAGCAGCTCTCTACTATCTTTAATGCCTCCTTTTGAGGAACATTAGTATAGTGACTCAACATCTAATGTTACAAGTATGAGGTCTGAATGATATCCTTTAAAAGATGTAAGGACTTGTATAACATGTAACGAATTGCGCACGTACAGCCACATCTCAATTACAAAGGGCCAAAGTAATATATCCAAAAGTTGTGAAATGGGCTCAAAAAGAGAGCAATTCTAAGACTATGGGACACCCAGTGGGCCCTCCATTGACTTATGAATCTTCAGTATTACATAAATAGTAGGAATGATTGGACAATCAACTATTAGAAAATCACTCTCATTTTTAGTAATATATCCAATTTCATATGCAGTAATCACTAAATTATCCACTCTTCTTTTCAGTCTACTAGTAGGATCTTCATTCAATCTAATGTAAAATGTCTTGTCTCCCAATTGTCTATTCACTTCTTTAATGTAATACTCCCTGTCCATGACTACCACTGCCCCTCCTTTATCCGCTGGTTTAATAATAATTTGACTATTTTTTTGCAATGATGTGATGGCTTCTCTCTCTCCCTGCATAAGATTGTTAAAATGAAGTTTAGGGTGGTCAGTCAAATCCTTGATTCTCTTCAATACATTTTCAAAAGATTCTATAAGAGGGTCAATGTAGGGGGCGGGACCCAAGAAGATTTCTTCATGATTATAGAGGGGTCATTGTTTGTATCCTTGTTATTCGCAAAAAATTGTCTAATTCTGATTTTACGAAAAAACTTATACAAATCAACTTAAATCTCAAAAGGATCATACTTTTTGGTTGGAACAAAGGATAACCCTTTGTTTTAAACTGCAATCTCCTCTTCTGGAGGGCATATTTTGAAATATTAATGACAATATTTTTTATTTCAGGTGTCAATATCCTCTCTCGTAGGATCCGTCCTGTCTTTCCTGTCTCCATCTCCCTCTATCCCTCCCTCGTCCCTGACCTCTGTATTGATTGCATGTCCTGTCTAGATAGTGTGTTATGTCCTGATCCTGAAAAAATGGTGGAGGATGAGTCTTGGATTGGTCTTGACCTCCCCCCTTCCATAGCTTGTCCATATCGAAAAAACTTATTTTTACCTTTGGAAGGGTCAGATTTTTCTCTTTGCGTGGAAAATAAGGATGCTGATTTATCCACAAATTCCACAGACTTACTCCTGCTCCTTTTTTAATGTTGTTCACATGGTACTTCATGTTCTTCTCTATAACTGTCCTTTCTATCAAACAAAGTGGATCGTCATTTGATCCATATCCTACCTCCCTGTACTTCTTTACACCAAAGATAAACATAACCTGTCCTATAATCTTTTTCATCCCTCCGAAATTTATCTATCTTCTTATCCTTAATCTCTTTTTTAAAAGATTGCATATTTTTCTCATAGTCCTTTTGGATTTTCTCAAAACTACCGTCACATCCCTTAAGTTCGGTAAGTTTTTCATCAATCTCAACCTTAAATCCTTCCGACCTTTTATTAGCAGTATTAATTAAAAGAATCATCAGATCTAAGGAACACTTGTTCAAGACCGTGCTCCAGCATTTAATAAAAGTCTCATCATCCAGATATAGGCCAGGAGCTTTATTCATACGAACACCCCATGGGATGATTTTAGATCTACAGCATTCCAAGAGGTATGCCAGGGGCGGCGCAAGGCAGTCTGCTGCCTGAGGTGAAGGATGAGATGGCGCCCCCCCCCCATAGAGGGGGGAGGGACTTTTTCAGAACTCCAATCAGGGAATGAACCAAACCAAAAAGCCGATTAGATTATATGGAGGAAATGCAAAATGTTTGCACACCAAGGAACTAAAAGAGAGCGAGAACCAACAGCACAGTTTATAAAACTAAATTATAACTCATTTTTATTTTGTTTTATAAACTGTGTTATGGTTCTTGCTTTTTCTTTTTCAACATTGTCACGCCCTCACCACTCGCCTTCAGCTTAGAGGGGCGTGGTTGTATAAGGAACTTTCCCTTTTCAGCCTTAACTGACTAGTTCCCCGCAATGCTTTCTGGGAAATGTAGTTTAATTGCGATATATATGGGCTTCAGGTAGAAAGCTGTAGTCGGGCTCCTTGGGTAAGGCAATGACAGAAATTTATTGAGCACAAAAAAGGTTCATAAATACCACATTCAGGCATACTTCTCCAGGCTTCTTCAAAGTACAACAGGTTATAAGCAAAACAAAACCGAAAACCAAAGCGACAGCTTAAAGTATTCTTCAGCTCAGAAAAACATAGCCTTTTAACAGCAAGGCTACCAGCTTCCTTTAGCCTTGCTGGTTAAAGCATAAAACACAAAACAAGCTTTCTTCTGTGGCAGTTTGCCTTCTTTTCCAGTCTCAAACCTTTCCAGGCTGTTTTCCAATTTACAAACAAAAACAAAAAAACTCCAAACAGGAACAAACTTTCAACGTGCAAGCAAAGTTCTGTTCAGGTTTCTCAGGAAAATTCAAGAGTAAAAAGAAATCTTTTTCCTCACAGTTAATTTGACTTCTTGCCGTCTCACTTCACAGGTAGCAGGTGGTTAACACGCACAATTCACAACTCCAGCTTGTTCTTACGTCTTAGTAAAACTTCCCCTCTTTACCATGTGGGAATTTACAATCCATCTACCTGCTTCTTATGGTTACCTTTCTCTGGAGGGCTTTCTCTCAAGGCTGGCTTTCCTTCAACCCTTCTGTGGCTAAGGCTTGGCACAAAGAGCAATCCATGAGGATGTCTTCCTCATTCAGCTCAGCATCAGGCTCTCCTAGCTGCATAGACTCTGACTCTCCTTCTGGCTCACTGGGCTCAGCTGACAGCCTCTCGTTAGAGCTGAGAGTGTCTCCTGCACCTCTGCACTGCCCAGCATTAGTCAGGCTTCTCCTGCGCTGCTCAGCATTGATCAGGCTTCTTAGGTTCGTACCTTTGCCTCGGCTTGTATCAGCTTCTCTCTCTCTTTCTCCTCTTCTTGCCTTTTCCTCAGTCCTTGCTTCTGGCGTTTCTTCCACCCTCTCTCCTACTCCTCTTTCTCCTTCTCTATCATCTAGCATAGGCTTATATCTCCAGGGTTCTAGCCCCACCTCCTCTCTTCCCAGGTGACGGAGATTACTATGCCTTCTGGCACCTGAGTAATCAGGGAGCTTACTGATGTAAGGGTCTTGGACCTTAGGTCTGTATTCACTCTCCCTTATTTCACTAGCGGAAACATGAAACCTGTTCCAGCTGGGGGTTTTCTGGTTCCTAGGTGAGGTTGTGGATTTGTTACCCTGACCTTGCAAAAGGGGCCCTTTTACTAGGGTGAACTCTTTGCCTTTTTCCCTTTCCCCTAAATCAGGATAGGCTTCCTTACCACAACATATATTTTGCATACACAGTGGGTGCAAAGCAGAACCAGGACATTCACCCACAGAACTCAATATCTTAAAAAAAAATCTGATTTTGATCATCTCACTAGCAACAACAACAAACATTCTCCAGTACCAGGCATATTGCAAACTAATACAAAACCCTACAACAAAGAGCACATCTACCATACCATATCATATCAGCACCAACTTCCAAAACTCATATTTATTTATTTAACTAGTCTTGTATTCCGCTTTTTCCTTCAATCAAAGTGGTCACAAAACAATACAAAGTTATACAAAGGTAAAGATACAGGAAAGTGGGAAAACATCACACAGGGAAAACATGACAACACGAACTACGGTACATAATTACATTACATTTAAACTACAATAAATATAGCGGTAAGCAGAACCAACCATGAGGCAGTTCCTCTCCCGTTGATTGGTCAGCTCTGTTCTTGTGGAGGGACACCAAATTAGGATTTTTGGTGGCTGCCACCACCCACCCCTCTCCTGCAATTGCAGTCATCTGTGAGGGATGAAAAGCGACCCCGCCATTTGTGCCCCACTAAGGGCCATGCCAAAGAGCCCTTTGGCGTGGCCCATAGGCGTGGGCCCGCCAGGTGTGGCCCCGTCTGCCGGGTCCAGCATTTAAATGAAGTCTATGGTGCCCCAATTGGACCTTGGTGGAAGGAGTGGGAGGGGCAGCATGGTAGAGGTGGAAGATAGGGCAGTTACCTGCTGGGTCCAACGTTTAAATGAAGTTTGTGGCGCCCCGATTGGGCCTTGGTGGGGGGAACGGGAGGGGTGAGCAGCTCCCGCTTCAACCCCCGACATCACATAAGGAGCCCATCTAAAAAAATGTCACTGTAAATACTACAGTGGACCCTGGAACATCCATACATCTATTTGAAAAGCTGAACAAGTCAAATTACTACAGTATAATATAGATCTTTATGCACAAACTCCATGTTAACAGAACACATGGCCTCAGTCACACACTCAGAACACAGACCCTCACCAAGTACAGAATAAGTAACCACAATTTATTTATTTATTTATTTATTTAACATTTTTTGTATACTGCTTTTCAAGTTTATCAAAGCGGTTCACAGAGAACAGAACATTATTACAATGAACGGTAGAAGAACTCTTTACATTTAACAGTTTACAACTCTATAACTATGTACAGTGATACAGACTTTTGTTTGAGGGGGACAGTTGAGTGCTGAGTTCAATCCTGTGATTGTGTATCCGAAATGTTGTTGTAGTGGTTTTTGAAGAGGTAGGTTTTTAGGTGTTTTCTGAAGTCGGCAATGTCTGTGATCTCTCTTAGGTTGGATGGGAGTGAATTCCAAAGTGTTGGTGAGTAGAATTCAAATGCTCTGTGGGGTACTCTTTGTGTGGAGTTCAGTGGTATGGCAGCTGTTGATAGTGTGTTTGGTGGGGTTTCCTCCTTGAGCGCGTGTTTGGTACTTTTCTGATTATGTCAGGCATTTGGCGGACTGATTATTTACTGTCTTGTATGTCATCATTAAGGCCTTATATTCTATTCTGGCTCTGATAGGTAGCCAGTGTAGATCTTTTAAGGTGGGGGTGATGTGCTCGTGTTTTTTTGATCCAGTAATCAATCTGGCGGCTGTATTTTGTGCCAGTTGCAGTGAGTGAATTGTGCTCTTGGGTAGGCCGTGGAGTATCATATTGCTGTAGTCTAGCAAAGGGGTGATTATTGTCTGGCAAACGGTTCTTAAGTGGTTCTTTTCCAATATGTGTCGTAGGTTTTGTAGCATCTTGATTTTGTAATAAACTTTGGTTGTAGTTCTGTTGATATGAGCTTGGAAACTGAGTCTCTGGTCCAGGTGTATTCCCAGATATTTTACTTCGTTCTTTATTGGGATTGGGCAGCTTCCAATTAGTATATTATTTGGGGGTGTAAATGAAGCATTTCTTGTGATCATGAGGGCTTCAGATTTCTTGTAGTTGATTGTTAAATTCCTCTGAGTTAGTCATTCAGTTGCTTCTGTTGGGTGAGAAGTCCGGGGTTGTAGTGTTTATTGAGGAGTATATCATAATGTTATCTGCATATAAATGATAATGCATATTGTGTTTTTGTATGATCTTGCAGATTGGTTGAATATATATGTTGAAGAGTAAGGCTGATAAGGCTGAGTCTTGAGGTAGGCCTTGATGGAGATTGAATGGTTTTGATTTACTGTTACTGCTATCTTCACCTCTGCTGTTCTTTCTTTTAAATAGGAACGGAACCAGGTCAGTGTGGTGTCACATAGTCCAATCTCTACCAGTCTGTCAAGGAGAGAGGAGTGTATTATTGAGTCAAATGTTGCAGTGAGGTCGATGAATATAAGTAGGAAGCCCTGTTTTAGTATTTTTGATCCCTTTGATGACTGTGATATGAATAGGGTTTCAACTCCATGTGATTCTCGGAATCCGTGCTGCTGTGGGTCGAGTGGATAGCTTGTGTCCACATGGTCCTGGAGCTGGCGCTGTACAGCTTTTTCTATTATCTTGGAGAGGAGTGGTATGCTTGATATTGGGCGATATGAGGTTGGTGAGTTTGGGTCAGAGGTTGAGCTCTTTATGAGTGGTCTTATCGAGGAGATTTTGAGATGTGGCGGCATAATTCCTTGATCGAGGGAAAGGTTTACTATCCCGCATCATGTTGGTGTTAGCTCTTGTGACAAAGCTTTTATCCATGTGGTGGGGCAGAGGTCGAGAGGCAAGGTAGTGCTATTAAGAGCTTTTAGTTAAGTAGTGCAGTATTTTTCAGAGATCAAATGGAATGATGTCCATTTCTTTGAAGTATCCTGTGATGGTGGTAATGGTGCTGGGTAGGGAGTTAAGTTTGAAGAGTTATGAAGGCAACTGAGTTTGCTTTGTAAGTATGTTGCATATGTCTTGGGGGATAACGCATCTGTAGTGCTATTGTGGAGCACACTGGTTAGGTCTTTGACTATTGCGAAAAGCTCTCTAGGTTGGTTGAGTGATTTCATTATAATGTTTGTGTGGTGTTGTTTTTTGTGGTCCAGTATCAATTTGTTGTATTCTTGTTGTTTTGCTATATATTTGTGTCTGTCTGACTGATCTTTAGTTCTTCTCCATTTGCGTTCCAGTCTTCGAAATGTGAGTTTTGCTTGTCTTATCCCAGTGGAGTACCAGGGGGCTTTGTTGCTTCTTTGGGTTGTATAATTCTTGGATGGTGCAATAGCTGCGGAAGCGATGGTGCTATTCCAGTTAGTTATAAGTGATGGGAGATCTGTGGAGATGTTGTCTAGGTTTGGAAGGAGTTGCTTTAGGAGAATGTCTTTGTTGAAATCTTTGAAGCGTCTTGAGCTGTTAGAGCAATTGTGTATTGGTTGGGTCGGGTAGATGGGTAAATTGAAAGTAATCATATGATGGCCGGACCAGGGTACTGGGTATACATTGCAGTTGATGTGGTGATGGAGGTTGGTAGGGATGAACAGTAGGTCAAGCGTGTATCCTTTATTGTGAGTTTGGGTGTCGATGAGTTGTATGAAGTCCATGGAATATAAGGTGCTTAAGAATGAAGTGGCTTGTGTAAAAGCTAGGGAGCTGAGGTTGAAATCTCCTAGTATTATTGGTTGCTTGGTCTTGTTGATGTATCTTCTGGGAATCTCAATAATGTGGGAGAGATCATCAGGATCAGAGTTTGTAGTATGGTATATTAGGGTTATCATTAGGTTTTTGTTTTCTAGGGTTATAGAGTTTAGGGTGGGAGTTGATAAGGTGTCTGTGATCTTCAGGTTTAGTTGCTTTTTGGAGAGGATGAGGGCTCCTCCTCCTCTGCATCGAGTTCTTGGACAATGGTGGAAGTCCATGTTTGAGGGAATGAGTTGATTTAAGAGTACGTTGTCTGTGTCAGTCAGCCATGATTCTGTTATATACATGATTTCTACTTGGTTTTCTTGGATGTAGTCTGATATGGTGTGTATTTGGTTGCGGATTGTGCGTGCATTTATTAGAGAGCATTTTACTGAGGTAATTTGAAGCTCGAGGTGCGGGGTTACCCAAGTAGGTTCCTTCAATTGAATATGTATGCGGTGATGGTGTCTCCTTTGATGACTGAGATACCATGATTGGGGTGAAATTTGAGTCCTGGGTTTGTAGAGGATTGGGATTGGATTATTCCGTGTGCAGGTTGTATTTGCTGGGCTTATTAGAATGGTGGCTATTAGTAAGAAGAGTAGGGTGGTTAAAAGCCCTTTCATCCTTTAATATGGTTGGGGGTACTGCAACTGGCTTGTTAGTCTTTATGTTATGCAGGCTGATTAGTACAGAGTCTGAAGGTGTAATTCTGGCTTGGTTAATCTAAAGTAAAAATAAAAATATTTAGACAAAATTTAAACTGAAACCCCAAGAAGCCAGACTCCGCATGCAGTGCAACATCAGACAAATAAGAGATGCAGTTCTCCCATACTGTGTAAAATATGAAGATAATACAAAGTCCAATCTCTAAAATTAAATTAAATAATTTTTTCTACCTTTGTTGTCTGACCATTTTATTCTCTGATCATGCTGGTCCTGATCTGAGGTTTCTGCTTTCCTGTCTTCTCTCAGCTCTCTTTCTGTGGTCTATGGTCCATCTGCTATTTCTTATCTCTTCTTTTGTTTTCTTCACTTCCTTCCATCAGCCCATTTCCAGTTCCAATAACCCTCCCCAGTATCAGCCCCCTTTCCAGTCCTCCCCTCCCAATACCTTCCAAAGTCAATCACCTTGCATTCCCACGACTGCCACTGGGGTCCATTCCTTTCTGACCCCTCCTTCCCCACTGTCCATCCCCTTCTAGTCCAAATACCATCCCAGGTATCAGCTCATGTCCACTTTCGGAGCCACCCCCCAGTCAGCTCCCTTCGTCACCCTACCCTCTGTTCATCCCCCTTCCAAAGCCATTCACACATCAGCTCCCTTCCAGCCTCCTCCCCATTACCCAGCCACCTACCACTCCCACCCCCAAGTGTCAGCTCCCTTCCAGTTCTCCTTCAGTATCCCAGGTGTCAGCTCCATTCCAGCCCCCTCCTTCCCCCACCATATCAGCTCCTTTCCAGCCCCCTCCTTCCCCCGTGTCAGCTCCCTTCCTGTCTCCTCCTTCCCCTGGCAGACCCTCTCAGTATCCGCTCCCTTCCATTCCTATTCTCCCATCCCCGCATCAACCCATTTGTAGCCCTAGCCCCTAGTTTTCTTCCAGGTCCAGCAGCACTCTCCTCCACTCCCCCATTAGCCCATTTCCAGTCCTATCCCCCTTATCAGCCCAATCCAGTCCTAGCCCCCCAATCATCCCATTACCAGTTCTAGCTCATTTCTAGTGCTAGCCCCCATCAGCCCATTACCAGTCTTAACCCCCCCAATAAGTCCATTTCCAGTCCTAGCCCCCCAATCAGCCCAATTCCTGTCCTAGCCCCCCTAATCAGCCCATTTCCAGGCCTAACCCCACCAATCAGCCCATTACCAGTCCTAGCCCCCGATAGCCCATTACCAGTCCTAGCCCTCTCCTGATCAGCCTATTTCTATTCTTAACCCCCTATCAGCCCATTTCCAGTTCTAACCACCTTGATAGCTCATTACCAGTCCTAGCCCCCCTCCTGATCAGCCTATTTCCATTCTTAACCCCCCATCAGCCCATTTCCAGTTCTAACCCCCCCCCCCCCAATAACCCATTACCAGTAGCGGCAGCAGCTTCTGTGACTGTTTTTTTTAGAGACACCCCAGAGTTATGCTGAATGCATTTCTTCTTTGATAAGTCTTTGAGTGAGGAGGACAGCATCCTCCCATTGTTTCGTGGTATCTCCCTTTGTTAACCCTTTGTTTGAAACTGCAATTGCCTCTTCTGTGAGGGCATATTTTGAAATATCAATGACACTGTTTTTTATTTCAGGTGTCAATATCCTCTCTCGTAGGATCTGCCCTGTCTATCCTGTCTCCATCTCCCTCTATATCTCCCTCATCCCTGATTTCTGTATTGATTGTGTGTCCTGTCTGGATTTTGTGGTATGTCCTGATCCTAAAAAAATGGTGGCGAATGGGTCTTGGATTGGCCTTGACCTCCCCCCTTCCACAGCTTGTCCATATCAAAAAAATTCTTTTTATCTTTGGAAGGGTCAGATTTTTCTCTGTGTGTGGAAAATAAGGATTTTGATGCATCCACAAATTCCACAGACTCACTCCTTTTGTTTACATGGTACTTCATGATCTTCTCTATAACTGTCCTTTCTATCAAATAAAGTGGATCGTCATTTGATCCATATCCTACCTCCCTGTACTTCTTTACACCAAAGATAAACATAAACTGTCCTATAATCTTTTTCATCCCTCCGAAATTTATCTATCTTCTTATCCTTAATGTCTTTTTTAAAAGAATGCATATTTTTCTCATAGTCCTTTTGGATTTTCTCAAAACTACCATCACATCCCTTAAGTTCGGTAAGATTTTCATCCATCTCAACCGTAAATCCTTCCGACCTTTTATTAGCAGTATTAATTAAAAGAATCACTTGTTCAAGATCACGTTCCAACATTTAATAAAAGCCTCATCATCCAGATATAGACCAGGTGCTTTATTCATACAAAGACCCCGTGGGATGATTTTAGATCTACAGCATTCCAAGAGATATGCTGAACGCATCTCTTCCTTGATAAGTCTTTGGGGTATGTTTACTAAACTGCGGTAACGTTACATAATGCACGTTATGTAACGTTAACGATCGTTAAGTAATGTTAACGTGCATTATGAGACGTTAATGATCGTTAACGTCTCATAACGCGTGTTAACGTTACTTAACGATCGTAGATGTTCCACGGCACGGTAAAACACCGCAGAAGGTGGAGAGAGGGTGGAGAGAAGGGGTCAATGGGCGGAGTGTGGGCGGGGAGAGGCTCCATTCACACTAATGCGCTGATCTGAAGAGCTGAATCCTAACGCGATTGAAAACCTGCCGTTAAAAGCACATTTGCAGGGGAGAGAAACCATTTAAGTGTCAGCAATGTACAGCATAGGCAGGGAAACCTACAAAAAGTGATGTGTGATACATGTGCACAGAACAAAAGGGCACATAAACAGTGAAAATGACCTCAACAAACTGGAAAAAAAACATAACCAAGCTGGCCAATAGTGATATTAATGGGAAACATCAACCCCCCCCCCCCCCGAGAAAGCTCCAAGAAAAAGATATTAATCGTAGAAGGGTCTATGCTCCATCCCCATACAAGGTGAATGAGCCCACAGTGAAATAGCGCTGATCAGGGCTTTCCCTTGTTATTGGACAGGTGTCCTATGACATGCACATGTCCCGCAACAACAGGGTGGGCATGTCGGAATGGGCAACTGGACAGATGCCGGAAAAGGGGATACAGAGGGCTGCAGGCGGCACATGCTGTGGTGCAGCTGGGCCACAGTGCGGACTAGGGTGATGCCTAGGTGGCCCATACGAATGCTGAAAGAGCAGAGCAGCCAGACAGCAACTGCTGAAGGCCCAACATGGGCACGACTGTGTTTCCCACAGTGTCACAGGGGATAGTACCCAGCAGCTATCCCCAAGGGCACGGAACATTGGCAGGCGGTGCTGGGGGGAAGTGTGGACACCTATGCAGGCACCCCTACCCCAGAACCCGCACCATAGGCAGCCACCTACCCGCACACTGGATGGCCTGAGACTGCGCTCCACCAGCACCACCAGCAGAAGGGCATGTCAGCATGGTGGCAGAGGGATACTGTTGGTGGAGGGGGCAGTGGCAGCTGCCCAGAGCAGACCGTGGCCTAGCCCTGTGTAGGTGGGTGCCATGCACTGCAACAGACAGGCCTTGTCTGACGAACAGTCATGGTATCACCAGGGAATGCATTGACTCTGTGACAACACAGTGGTGTAGTGCACAAAACCAGTGTATTCAGAAGCAGAAGATCACAGGTTCAAGTCCCAGCTGTGGTTCCTGCCAACCCAGTCCCCATATTTTACCCACTACTAAAACGTGCTAATACAGACAGAACCTTTATTGCAGATGACGTAAACATGCCCAAAACACCTACATTTTACCCTACAGAGCACAGACACCATAAACATGCACATTACCTACAGCAGAGTCTCCCAAATGCAGTCCTGGAGGGCCAAACACCATCCAGGTTCCATGCTGCCTCTAATAAAGATGCCTGTGCTGCATTTCTATGCCACACAAACAGTCCAACACTTGGGCACGAGCCCACATCAAAGAGAACAAAACCAGTACAAAGACGTGGATTACTCAGAAGGTGAACCAAATTTTTTAAAGAAAACCATATGCCACTGGCTCGACACAGGCCGTGTTTCGCTGCCTTCCTCAGGGGCTTAGAGTGGACTTAAAAGCTAAAAATACATAAATATACATATTAGTTAAACAAATTAAAACAATAATAAATTACGTTAGCCTTAGAATGATGTTAATTATATAAATAAATAACACACATTAATAATTAACATATAAAAAATCAATATATAAGCTTAAAAATGAGTTGTATCTGCAGAAAATTATATAAAACCATAAAAACATTATATATAACATATAAAAGTACTATAAATAATTAAAAGTACTAAAAATAATTAAAAGAGAGAAACTAAAAAAGGAGAACTAAAACTATTGAAGTTAAAAGTGACACATACCTGCTTTATTCCTTGAAAATATGTCTAATGCTACACCTTATAGGGAGAGGAAGAGAACATGTATGGATCAAGAGCGTTTAAATGAATATCCATTGAAATATGGAGTGAAAACGGGTTCGTCGACGTTCTTTTAATGCTTGATTTGGTAGTGAAAAAACCCCTCTGCTTGTGGATGGTATGAAATATATAAATGGTTTTCTTGGCCTCTATATTGGATGAATAATTTGTTTTGAGTTTACAGTATTACCCCCCTCCTTTGAAAGTTCTAATTGAGCTTGGACTGATGGAAGCAACTCTTTAAACGTCAGTGCCATATTTAGAATATATGCGTCGATGTCGGCGTTCTTTTCAGAGCTTAATTTTAAGTTAAATATATTGTTTTAATGGTTTTTAAGCTGCAAGTTATCTTCCAAAAAGTTTTCTTTTGGTGGTTTGCAGCATGGATTGTGGTGCGGTTTCGTTTGATTTTGAAGTCTAATTGAGATATATAAAAAGAAGCCTGCTGCCAATACTTTTTACTTTCTTTTAAATGTATATTTAGATTGATTCATTTTTAAGCATTTATTGTTATATTCCTTTATTATATTTATTGAGGGTAATTATTGGAAGATTGAGTGTGACAAGGCAGTAGGTTATGGAAAGAGTGGTGCCCTGTCGTTTGTTTTTTTGTGCAGTTCGGCAAGTTTATACTTTAGTAATTGTGTTTATGGTCTTTCTAGTGCAAACGCTGGTTTTTCAATGAATTTCCAATCTGCTGTATAGTGTATAGGATTTGGTTCCTATTTCACACGCGTTGGAATACAATAAATCAAAGGTAATAGATTGATTGATATTTTTCCCCTTTTTTTGCACCTGGGAACACATAAGATAATGGTCTTTGGTGTGTACCCCACTGATACACTTCTGTTCTCTTTCCCTTTTTTTTATGTGCGTTTTTTCTCTGTTATATTAGAATGGATATTCATTTAAACGCTCTTGATCCATACATGTTCTCTTCCTCTCCCTATAAGGTGTAGCATTAGACATATTTTCAAGGAATAAAGCAGGTATGTGTCACTTTTAATTTCAATAGTTTTAGTTCTCCTTTTTTAGTTTCTCTCTTTTAATTATTTATAGTACTTTTATATGTTATATATAATGTTTTTATGGTTTTATATAATTTTCTGCAGATACAACTCATTTTTAAGCTTATATGTTGATTTTTTATATGTTAATTATTAATGTGTGTTATTTATATAATTAACATCATTCTAAGGCTAACGTAATTTATTATTGTTTTAATTTGTTTTACTAATATGTCTATTTATGTATTTTTAGCTTTTAAGTCCACTCTAAGCCCCTGAGGAAGGCAGCGAAACATGGCCTGTGTCGGGCCAGCGGCATATGGTTTTCTTTAATAAATTTGGTTCACCTTCTGAGTAATCCACGTCTTTGTACTGGGTTTTTTTTTCTGCATTTCTATGCGCCGCCCCCAAGATATGCAGATGTATCTCATGCATATTCATGAGGGACAGCATGAAAACCCGAACAGTGTTTGGCCCACCAGGACTGGAGTTGGGAACCTCTGCCCTAAAGCAGCTGCCAACAGGGGCAGACACACCTACACCCACAGGCTCCATTATCCAATGCCTCCTGGAGAGGCAGGATGTTGGGCCCTGCGTGCATCTTCCAATACTAACACTTGCATACCTTGGCAATGCCACCCTAAACCTGGGAATACGGTAAACATCTATCAAACGGTTGCTATGATTACTGGCAGATAGCAATTCCAAAGTTAAGCACAATTTGCTGATTGAACTGCATCATAGCAACCTTTCTGATGTCGATGGAGTGTGCTACAGGTCTTGTGTCTGACAGTGTTTACCACCCTGGGGATTGACCCCAACAGTATTGCGTACCATAGCCATGCCTGCACTGTGCCCAGGACTGGTGCGGTGGCCAGGGCTGCCAAACACCTCTATAGTTGCACAGTGCTGGCATAGGTGTGGGGAGTGTGTGTCTGTTTATCCAGTGTGTGGTGGCTGCAAACACCCTCTACAGCCCACACTGCTAGCACTGTTGCCAGTATTGGCCTGCCAATGTACGTAATGAGGAGCAAGGTACCGTGGGAATAGCCAGGATAGGATGGCCTGGCCTGGATCCATCTGTACATAGCATAGGGCAATGGCTCGGACATTGTAGTGGCCGGCCACCACCTGCATGGACAGGGTGGCCACAGCATGTCCTGCTGGGAGGTCACTCTCACCCTGACTGAGCAGTGACCATGGCATGGCTAGGTTCTCCCATAGTGCTATATAGTATTTCTTTCATGTGATATTTATGGTTCCCTTTTGGGGCCCAATCACTGACTTATCTGCTTGGTGTGTATGCTGACATCCCAGTTCTGGGTACACGTATCTCCTCCAGGACCATGCACTATGGACTAGCTCGTAGACTGTCTGCAGCTAGTATGTGTCTTGCTGGAACACCTTGCAGGGTGCAGTGGCTGGAGGCTTGCTGCTGGATAATGTCAGATAGTGGTGGGGGGCAGCTGAGCGTTTCCATGCCTGCTGTCTGTCTGCTATTGTTTTATGGATGTGTACAGCTCTGCATTGCCTGCCCTGTAGGGTGTCTGTTCCCCAGCAAGATGGGGGTTGATGGTCCCCTCTACTGCTACTATTGCAGGGAGGTAGCATGTGGATCTATTGGTGGGTGATCCTGTTTCCCACCCTGAGCCCCAGAGGGTGGGTTGTGTGGTGGTACATAATCTGCCTATGGGTCCAAACACCCCCCCTTCATCTACATGATGTAACCATGGCACCAACACAGGATATGCACTATTCTGGGTGCATCTTAGCCCATAAGGGCTAGACATGACTGAGAAATACAGAAGGACACAGATGTATCCTAGGTGTGTCCGCAGGAACTACCTATCACACAGTGATGGGGACCTGCAGCATGGTGTATTTCAGCCATGAAAGGTGCTGTGGACCTGGTGCTGGGCGCCCCACGTCACCCTCAGGGTGAGCACAGTACCCGCACAATGTGACGGTCTGTGGCTACTCTGTGCCAGTACCACACACGGTCAGTTCCCCCTTCCAGGCCGAGGTGCTGTGGGGGTGCATACCCCATTTTGAGCCCATCTGTCGACTGCTGATTTGCATGTGCAGTGCATCATGGGTACGGGTGGGTTAACCCTATCCTGGTAACCACAGCAGACAGTTTGTGTGGTGACGTGCAGTCCTTCTGCAGCCAGCCAGCCAGGGGTTTGTTAGCAGCTATAGAACTGTAGCCCACTGGTTACTTCACTGCCTGTGAAGCCAGAGGTCATGGGGTCAAACCCATGGTGGGGTTATTTGATAGGGCTGTCTGAGGCATTGTCTATTTTTAAAGTACATTAGTTCTGCCAGCAAAAACACCCTCAGAGTACTGTAACCTTAAGGTGCCTCATAAGGCGCCCTATCAAGCGCCTTATAAAGTGCCTTATATGGTGTCCTATAGGGGACATTATAGGGTGCCTTGGCGGACAGTGCACTTTATAATGTGCCCTATGGAGTGCGTTATGGGGTGCCTTTTACGGCACCTTAGTTTACGCCACCGTGAGGGTGTGTTTGCTGGCAGCACTAATTAAAATAAAAGTAAAATGCCTCAACAATCACTACTTAAACGTAAAGGGTGATGCCTCAGCCAGACTTATGCATTAGGCACACTGGGGAAATCAAACCCATGACCCCTGTACCATCAGTCAGTGTAGTAACCATTGTGCTACAACTCTGTTTTTGTGTTTGCATGTCTGCGCATCTTCTTAAGATTAACGCGCGGTAACGTGCCATGTAACGCTCGTTAATTTATGGCGCCTTGTAACACGCGTTATCGGTAACGATGTACCGCCCATGTCCTTATTTGGGTATTTCTGCCTCTACCGCAGATCCTAACGCGAATGGCATTACCGCAGTTTAGTAAACGTACCCCTTTGAGTGAGGAGAACGACATCCTCCCATTGTTTTGTGGTATCTCCCTCAATATTCTCTGTTTGTATAAGAGATTCTTGGGGTATTAACTTGTACAAGCCCCATAACTAAACACATCCTTCCATGGTGAGAACATGTTGAATAATAATTTTTGTTTTTCAGAGTACGTTTGCTTATGGTGAGCCTTTAAGATGCAAGAGTGAATAAATAAGGATTGATATGAGGGTATGTTGTGGTAAGTTTTAGTGTTGTGGGTTGAAAGAGTGCTTGGATTTGTTGGTTTGGTATGAATGAGTGATGTGACGTTGGTTAATTGGACGAATGAGTATTTATTTTGAGGGGGTGCCGAGCTGTCTTGTCATCTGCTCTGGGCGAGGGGATTCAAGCCATTAGGCTGTGTGAACTAGAAGTTTAATTGTTTGGTAAAGTTTGATAAATTTTGACATATTGAATATTTAATTGTTTCTTTTATGCTTGTTTTAGTAAGACCTATCGTCTGTGGTATTGGCAGTGGTAATCCTTTGACAAAGCCGTTTTTGATGGCAAAACCAGCAACCGGGGTCAGGTTCCACTGAGCCATCATGGAAATCTGAATAGCTGTGTGAAGTCCCAGTGAAATTGTTATTGAATATTTGCGGAGAGTTTGCTTCAGGGCAACCTGTATTCAGCAAGTTCAGTATTGTTATTCTTTTCTATTACAAGTATATATTCCTCAATGTAGATACATGGAGCGATGATGAGATTGTTAAGCGGTGTGACATAAGATACATTGTTGCCCATAAATTTGCTGTTTGAGCTCTGTGAGGAAGAAGATAAAATAAAAAAATAGTTTTCAAGTATCCATCCTATTATCCAGCTTTTTCTAGTAACTGAATTTATTTTTGTGAGTTTCATTGTTTTTTTGTTGGAGAATCCACGCTTTACTACATGTGTTCATGCCAGGCACATCTGGCTAAGTTTCAGGGTGTAACACATGGTGCAATGCCACATTTTAGTAAACATACCTCATGGTGGCATGAGGCTTAATTCAAACCCCCCAGGAATTTTTCCATGATTTTATATACCCCTGAAGTGATGGCCCTGGACTAGGAGCAATGATCTAGGTCTGTAGCCATGAGCCCTGCATCTGGCCATTAGGTGTCACCCTCAAGCAATGGCCATGACACCCTCCACCGCCTTCAAAGCATTCCTGGCTCCGATCAACCTGTGGCGCAGAAAATCCAACTTGAGGAGCAAGCCAAGGACTTGCCACATGGCAGTACACAGCACTTGTCACCTAAGTCACCCAGCTAACTCTAAAGTCTTGTTTCTTTTGATATATTTATTTTGAAGTCTCAAGAAGTACGACCTACAAATAGCAGAGATTTGCAAACAGTTAAGAAAACATATTTTTACACTTTCAAATCACTTTTTCCTGTTCAGTTGGAAAGTTGGCTGCTGAAGTAAAGATGCTTCTAATGACGTAGCATCAACCTTGAATGTTTCTTTCCCCCTCAAGGGCACATGCTGCAGACTACTTCAGTGACAAGTGCGTAATTTATTTCTGTTACAGATACGGTTCTTTGTTTACTACATAAAAACAGCGAAGCTTTGCCAAGTTTTCAAGATTAGGGTCCTAGGAATCAGACTTTTGGATTCAATTCTTAGGCAAAGCGCGGGAAGGGAGGGAGAGAAGGGGAGGGAAACTCAGAGACCTTCTCATTTTACAGCCAGATGTTTTCTATAATGCAAATTTTTTCTATACCTTGAGCACGTCAACAGTGGTACAATTTCATGTTGAGCAAAGCCACCTGCCTTCAATCTTTTCTCACGCTGGGAAACACGGCTCTTTTTACTAGATGAGACGTTATTGCACGTTTTTTAAAGTTACCACACTGTTATGCCTCATTAATCATTTTATAGAATAATTTAATATTGAAATATATAAATAGTGAAACAGAGAAAATGTTGGCTCTTTTATTAAAGGTGTGCACCTACCTTTTGATTAGCAGAAAAACTATTGTGCGGTAAGTGAAAGCGGTGTGCGCTGTTGGGGGCATGTCAAGCAGATTTCTGGCACTTAGCACATGATGGCATACCTGAACAGGCAGCATGATTAACACAGGTATACATGACACCCATAGAGCCAGGTATATGCGCACTCTCTTTCCAGTCCCATATTAACACTCTGTTGTTTTCCTCCCTTTGCCAAATCTGTGCCATCTATTCTTTTCTTTCCACACCTGCCATTACCAACCTTCTGCTTTCCCTGGTTATTTCAAAAGTGGATTACTGCAACACTATCTACTCTGGAATACCCCAATACCATCTGAAACACCTACAATCAGTCCAAAATACCGCCATCGGTCTCCTTCATCACTCTTCTTGGTTCGATCACATGACCCCCCCCAAATCATTAAATCTCACTGCCTTCCTTTACCATATCACTCGCAATACAAACTCCTTACCATTATTCATAAGATTCTGAGCTCTGTTATCCCCACCTATCTCTCGTCCCACATTATTCCATATGTGCCTACTTGTTCCCTCCATTCCTTGCATGCACACCGACTTTGTCTTCCACCTCCATCACAGGCCCATCTTGATAGTACTCAAAATTCTGCTTTCTTTTTTCTAGGCCCTTCACCATGGAACTCTCTTCCAGCACCTCTACATCTTGAATCATCTTTCCCAGAGGTAAAACAACAAGCATCTAACCTCCTCTCTGATACTATCTAGGATACAATGATCTTGGACGCTAGCGCACACCTAGTCGCAAACACGGAACACGTGGAACCTCTGCTTCCCCTCCCTCCCATTCCCCCCCCTTTAATGTACCCAACCTCTCTTTACTATTTATCTTAATTGGCATTCTTTTCTTATTTTGATTGTTTTTATTGTAAACCGCTTTGATATATTACTGAAAGGTGGTATTTCAAGCCTTTTAATAAACCATAATTCCATATTGTCCCTGAGTGCACGGCAATTGACCTTGTGCTAGTGACAATGTACTCTCCATGCCTACACTCTACCATTAACTTAGCCATTCTGCATTCTAGTGCACGATGGCCACTTAAAGTGTGTTTTACTGGTCTGTAGTTGGCATGCATGTGCATTAGCATTCTCAGATGACAGTTATTGCACACTCAAACCGGTTAGTGACCTATAGTAAAAAGGTCTCCTAATCTTCTCTGCACAAAAACATTTTACTTGTTGGCTGCCACCAATCGTCACACCTGCTCCCCACCCTGATCCCGCCCCACCACCCTTGCAGAGAAGTGCCTGCTGCCGCAGGACGATAAAACCTTTAGTCCCACTGTAGCAGTTAACACACTTTAATAGACATGCCCTTTAGTTTCTCAAAGTTTTGGAGTACAAGTAGACTCTCAAATACCGAATGGGAGGGTGTGAGGGGGTGTGCATTTTTTGTGCAGGCCCCAGTACTGTGGAACTCGCTTACAGGGTTTTTACTGGGAACATCTGATGTAAGGGAGTTCCGTTGGGGTCTAAAGCCATATCTTTTCTGCCAGGATTTTGGTGGGTGGGAGGTTGAGGTTTGCTTGTTTGTGGACTATTGTTTTTGTTTGGAGGATACAGCCATTGTAGTGTGGATCTGACGTATTGTAGAATGTATTATTGTATTGTGGATCTGACGTATTGTAGAATGTATTATTGTATTGTAGTTCTGACGTATTGTAGAATGTATTATTGTATTGTGGATCTGACGTATTGTCGAATGTATTATTGTATTGTGGATCTGACGTATTGTAGAATGTATTATTGTATTGTGGTTCTGACGTATTGTAGTATGTATTATTGTATTGTGGATCTGACGTATTGTAGAATGTATTATTGTATTGTGGATCTGACGTATTGTAGAATGTATTATTGTATTGTGGATCTGATGTATTGTAGAATGTATTATTGTATTGTGGTTCTGATGTATTGTAGTATGTATTCTTTTTTGCACATCTACTATTACTACTACTTAGCATTTGTATAGCGCTACAAGGTGTAAGCAGTGCTGTACAGACAAATGTTAAAGATGGTCCCTGCTCATTAGAGCTTACAATCTAATCAAGACAGAAACCACAACACCTGAGGACAAGGATTTATGTAGAGGAAAGGTACGGAAACACATAGGAGACTAAGGGGCATGTTTACTAAAAACCGCTATTTTGCGCGGCGCAAAATATCGCACTAAAAGCAGCAGTTAAGTGTTCTTAAGCGCCCCGCAAATGTGCGTCGAACCCCCGCACACGTGCGCGTCACACTAACGAGCCCCGCACAAGTACGGGCCCGTAAATGTCCGATATAGGCGTGGAAAGGCCTACGGAGGGCGGAAGAAGGCCCCGGAGGGGCGGAGAGACGGGGTTAATGGGCGGGGAAGGGGAGGGGAGAGGCCCCTCGCACAGTTGCGGGGCCGAATTTCCATTGCAAAAATAGCGCGAGTGAACCACTCGCGGTAGAGGGGATTTAAAGGGAAGAGAAACCATTTCCGTCAGCAATGTACAGCACAACCGGGGAAACCTGCAAAACGTGAGCAGTGTGATACATGTGCACAGCACAAAAGTGCAATTAAAAATAGAAAATGACCACCACAAAAATATTAAAAATAGTAATTCAGTTGGGGAACAGTTATAGTGATGGGCAAAACTAGAAAACACACCCAGGAAAGCTCCAAAAAAAATGATTTATGGAAAGGTGTACGGAGCGGAGACTTGTCCAAAAAACATTTCCCTTTTTCTGGAGCTGTCCTGGGAGTGTTTTCCATGTTTGCCCATTAATATCACTGTAGCCCAGCTTGGTTATATTTTATCCCCCTTTTCCCGTGGTCATCTGTGGGCTTTACTTGCACGTTTGTCACCAGACAGGGTGAAGGAGCCCACAGTAGAAATGCACACAGCAGGCTTTGCCACTCCATCCTGCCATGTTACTATCTCCAGGGACTGCACTGTCCCTGTGGCCACAGTGTGGTGCAGCGGACAGAGCCAGTACCTCAAGGGTCAGAGGCTCAAATCCCAGCTGGGGCACCTTCCAGCCCTGTCCATATATTTTACCCACCACTGAACAACGATAGCACGCACACACCCCTGTCTTGCAGGGAACATAGGCATGGGGAGATCACCCATATTTTACCCAACACCACACACACCACAACAATGGGCAATACCTACAGCCAAGTCGCCCAAATGCAGTCCCGTACTGACACATTGCAATCAGGTCATCTGCTTTCTCTGAGAGAAGCTCATGCCAGCATGTTGGCGGACGAGTACATGTGGTGCAGGGGGCAGTGGCCGCTAGCCACGGAAGACAGAGGCCTAGCCATGTGCAGGCTGGCACAGTCCACAGCAACAGACAGGCCCTGCCGGATCCACAGTCATGGACTAACCAGGGAATTCAGCCAATCTGTGGCTACACGGTGGTGCAGTGCACACAGACAGTGCATGCAAGAACAAAAGATCACAGGGTCAAAGACCAGCTGGGGCTACCACCAATCCTGTCCATGTATTTTCCCCACAAATAAACAGTGACAGTAAGGACACACCTTTCGTGATGAGGACATATGCAATGTTAATACGTCTATCTTTTACCCCACTGAGCACAGACACCATGAACAGGGGCAGAACCTACAGCAGAATCCCCCAAATGCAGTCCTGGTGGGCCACACACCAGTCAGGTTCCATGCTGCCACTCATACAAATGCCTGTGCTGTATATCTATGCACCACCCCCACGGCAGGTAGATGTAGCTCATGCATATTCATGAGGGACAGCAGGAAGACCCGAACAGTGGGATGCAAAACTGGACTGGATTTGGGAAGCGCTGCTGTAAAGCAGCAGCCAACAGGGGCAGACACACCCACACCCACAGGCCCCATTGGCCAATGTCTCCTGTAGAGGCAGAACATTGGACCCTGCGTGCATCTCCCAATACTAGCCCCTGCATACCTTAGCAATGTCAACCTACACCTGAGGTTCACAGCTCTGAAACGTTTGCTAAGAGTACAGGCTGATAGATATCCCTACGTTACGCACATACTGCTAGTTGACCCCATCCGAACAATCTGTTTGGTGTCTGCGGTGCGTGCTCCAGGCCTGGCCTCTGACGGTGTTCACCACCCTGGGGAGTGACCCCCAGTAGTACTGCGTACCATATCCATGCCTGTGCCGTGCCCAGGACCGGTGTGGTGGGCAAGGCTAATCACCCCCTCAATAGTAGCACAATGCTGGCATAGGTGTGGGAGTGTGTGTCTGTCTATACAGTGTGTGTTGGCTGCAAACACTTTCCCCAACCCACACTGCCAGCACTACTGCCAGTATTGGCCCGCCAATGTGCATAATGAGCAGCAAGGTACCATGGGTATAGGTCAGACATGGTGGGCTGGCCAGGATGCATCTGCACAGGGCATAGGGCACTGGCTGTGACATTGTAGTGTCCGGCCACCACCTACACAGACAGGGTGACCTCCGTATGTGCTGCTGGGGGAGCACTCTCACCCTGAGTGTGCAGTGATGACAGCATGGCTAGGCACCCCCATAGTGCTGTATTGTGTTTCTCTCTTGTGATATATATGGGTTTCCTGTTGGGGCCTCCTCACAGAACTCTCTGCTTGTGGGTGCTGCCACCCCAGTTTTGGGTGCATGCATTTCCATCAGCGCTAACCAGCAGACTGTTCACAGCTGGTATGTGTCTTGATGGAGTGCCTTGCAGGGTGCAGTGGTTGATGGCTTGCTGCAGGAGAATATCAGATAGTGCTGGGGTGCATCTTTGGATATCCAGGCCTAAAGTCTGTCTGATATTGTGTTATGGATGTGTGTGGAGCTGCTTGGACTGCGCTGTAGGGTGTCTGTTCCCCAGCAGGATTGGGGGTTGATGGTCCACTCTACTGCCATTGGTGCGGGGGGGGGGGGGGTGTAGGATGGGGATCTGTTGGTGGGAGGCCCTGTTTGCCACCCTCAGGAGGGGGGGGGGTGGGAGAGGGATAGTACCTTGACCACCTGGGGGTTTCCACTAACTGAGACAGACAGAGATATCCAAGATGTTTCTGCCACAGTACCCGCACAATGTGACGGTGTGTAGCTACTCTTTGCTGGTAGTCCACCCGCTCAGGACCCCCTACCAGGCCGAGGTGCTGTGTGGGTGCACACAGACAATTCCCCCTACCAGGCCGGGTAGCTGTTGGGGTGCATTCCCCATCTTGTGTGCATCTGTGGACAGCTAATTTGCATGTGCAGTGCATCATGGGTACGGGTGGCCTAACCCTATCTTGTTTACAACAGCAGACTGTCTGTGAGGTGACGTGCAGGCTCTCTGCAGCCAGCCAGAGGCTTGCTGACAGCTATAGGGCTGTAGCCCAATGGTTACATCACTACCTTTGCAGCCAGAGGTCATGGGTTCAAGCCCACTGTGGGGTTCCATGATAGGGTTGTCCAGAGCCTTATCTTTGTTTACTGTACATATTTTTATGACAGCAAACACACCCTTGGCATACTGTACCCATAAGGTGCCTCTGAGGGTGCTCTTTAGGGCGCCCTATAGGCCACCTTATGGGTGCCATCCATATTGGGTGCACTATACATTGTCCTGTGTCGCAACATACATGGTGCCCTATAGGGGACATTCTAGGGTGCCTTGGCGGACAGTGCACTGTAACATGTGCCTTATGGGCATCCGTATGTTAACACACTGTGAGAGCGGGTTTACTAGTAGTGGGAAATAAAATAAACCTTGAAGGCCTCCTACAGCACTCCTCACCATAATACATACTGCCCCAGCCAGCCTTGTTCACTGGGCACTGTGAGGGGTTGAACCCCTGACACCTACACCATTGGTCAGTGTCTTCACCATTGTGCTGTGGCTCTGTTCCTGTGTTTGAGCAGCAGCGCACAGCCTTGTAGCCATCGGCGCACCGTCTTGTGGCGCACAAAAGTAACAGCGTGCCGCGTAACATTAACAGCGTGCCGCCTTATGCCGCCCAACAGGGGCATGCCTCCTAAAATAATGCCTCAGCCAGCTGTCTTCAATGGGCACTGTGGGGAATTGAACCCATGATGCCTGCATGAGTGGTCAGTGTCTTAACCATTGTGCTATGGCTCCATTCCTGTTATTTGCACATCAGCGCGCCACTTATCCCTTCCACTATTGGGTTGCCCCCTCACACATCAGCACGCCGCCTTCTGCCCACCGGCTCGCCGCCTTCTGTTGCCCGATTTTATCAGCACGCCGCCCTCTGCCGCCCAACCTTAACAGCGCGCCGCCATCTGCCGCCCACAATGAACAGTGTGCCGCCTCATGCCGTATAAAAAAAGAGTGCGCTGCCTTCTGCCGCCCATAAGCAGTATGCCTCCTACACCACTTTTGCCCATAAAAGTTGAGGCCTCAGCTGGTCTTTTTTGTTGACTGCAATAGGGGTTTGAACCCCTGGCCCCTGCACCATAGGTCAGTGTCTTCACCGTTGTACTACGGCTCTGTTGTTTGGTTATGCAGCAGCGCCCCACTTAGCCTTTCCACGCGATAATGTGGGCCCCGCACATTAGCGCGACGCACACACGTACGGTCCGGTTTTTTCCTTTTTTCTGGCTGGCCCGCCCACTCCTTATATGGCACCAGCACACTAACGGGAATCCGCACAGCAACGGTGTTTAGTAAACGTACCCCTAAGTGGATGAGGATCCAAAAGTAGCCTCAAAGACGTGAGTTTTCAGCCTGGATTTGAAAAGGGCCAGAGATGAAGCCTGACGCACAGACTCAGGTAGGTTGTTCCAAGTATAAAGAGCAGCAAGGTAAAAGGAGCAAAGTCTGGAGTTGGCATTAGAAGAGAAGGGCACAGATAGAAGCGATTTGCCAGAAGAGCGGAGTTCCCAAGGAGGGTTGTAGGGAGAGATAAGACAGGAAAGGTAGTGAGGAGCAGCAGAGTGAATGCACTTATAGGTCAGCAGGAGAAGTTTGAACTAGATATGGAAACAAATAGGAAGCCAGTGAAGCAACTTGAGAAGAAGGGTAATATGAGCATATCGAAGCTGGTGGAAGATTAACCCCACAGCTGAGTTTTGAACACATTGAAGGGCAGAGAGATGATTCAGAGGGAGACCAGCAAGGAGGAGGTTGCAATAGTCTAGATGGGAGATGACTAAAGAGTGGACAAGTGTCTAAGTAGTGTGTGTAGAAAGGAAAGGATGAATTTTGCCAATGTTATAGAGAAAGATGCGACAGGTTTTAGCTATTTGTTGGATGTGTGCAGAGAAAGAGAGGGTAGAGTCAAAGATGACCCCAAGGTTACGAGCTGAGGAAACAAGGAGGAGTGTATAGTAGTGTTATCCATAGAAATAGGGAAGGGAAGATGGGAGAGGTCGGTTTAGGGGGAAAGATAAGGGGCTCAGTTTTGGCCATGTTCAGTTTCAGATGGTGGTGAGACATCCAGGCAGCAATGTCAGATAAGCAGACAGAGATCCAACTTTGAGCAATTTTTTGTGCAGTGGTAAAAAAGGCAAATAAATAAATGAATAAATCCAGGAAACTTCAGACGGGTGAGCTGGATGTCAGTCCTGGGTAAAATGGTAGAAATCATTATAAAGAACAAAATTAATGAGCATATAGATAGTCATGATTTAATGGGAGAAAGCCAACATGGATTTAGCCAGGGAAAGATTTGACTTACTAATCTGTTATATTTTTTGAATGAACAGAAACATAGAAACATGATGGCAGAAAAAGACCACATGGTCTATCTAGTCTGTCCTTCCATGTCAACTACTACATTATTTAGTTATTAATTGTTTTAATTATATTTATATATTTTGATAAATTATTATTAATGTGTTTATGTTTTATTATATTTTATTTTATTATGTTTAAGCTGCATACCCTCTGAAGAAGGCATCTGGCAGATGATATAATGATGTACATCCCTTTCACAATTCATAACTTACCAATAAAACAACTATCAGATTGTTTCAATGAAATAACAACCTGGCTAAAAGCTCAAAACCTCCACATTAATCATTCAAAAACAGAAGTCCTAATTGTAACAAAAAGCCAGTCATATATCCCTCCAACCCACATAACAATACAAAATCATGACATTAAAATAAAAAGCGAAATAAGATACCTAGGTGTTATACTAGACACACATCTGACGATGACTACTCATATCAGAAACACTATAAAGAAAATATACTTTAAACTCAAAATCCTTAAACAACTTCGCCCATTAGTACACCTACAAGACTTCATTAATATAATCCAGGCTACAATAACCCCGCACTTTGATTTTGCTAACCTAATTCTTCTAGGAATAACAAAACAAAATATCAAAAGAATCCAACTAGCACAAAATGCAGCAGCTAGAATTATAATGAAAGCACACTCATTCCAGCACATAACACCAATACTAGCTTCCCTTCATTGGTTGCCAATTCAAAGCAGAATAATATATAAAACTACAATAACTACTTTTAAAGCATTAAATCACATGGCCCCAATCCCACTAAATAACCTAATCAGTATGGAACCTCAAAAAACTACACACAGAAAAGGACACTCAAATAAACTAAACTCTCCTCATGATTTCATAAAAGCA
This sequence comes from Ichthyophis bannanicus, assembly GCA_033557465.1. Classification (NCBI taxonomy): domain Eukaryota; kingdom Metazoa; phylum Chordata; class Amphibia; order Gymnophiona; family Ichthyophiidae; genus Ichthyophis; species Ichthyophis bannanicus. The sequence goes on along the minus strand of CM066031.1, from coordinate 1,810,509,261 downwards.
AATAAATTAACTAACAACAGAGCTTTCTCTCATGCAGCCCCATCCACCTGGAATTCCCTTCCAGAGGACCTAAGATCTATAAAGGAAATTACGGAACTCCGTAAAAAACTAAAAACTTATCTATTCTCCATGCACTACAGCAACATAGATAACCCCTTGATTTACTCAGATAACGGCTAAAATCACCTGACTGAGTAATACTAAATCCTACAATTTAACAGAAAAACCACTGAACTAAAAACGCTATGATTAAACCCTAAAGTACCACTACTTGTATCTGTATATAGTTTATCTGTATATAGTTTATTGTACATAGTTTAAAAGCAAGTTTTATGCTGTTATGTATTAGCCTATGCTGTTAACCAATATATTGTTCATTGTTACATAATGTTCGATGTAAAACCAAGCTCTTGCTTTGTGGATTTTGTTTTATTGTAAACCGCAACTGAACTCTGGAAGATGCGGGATATAAATGATTGTTAAATAAATAAAAATAAATAAATAAATAAATCTGCCGAAACGCGTAGGGGACTTTTTTTTACAATAAAGAAAGGCATCTGTGATCTCCATATGCCACTTGCTTCCTGTGTTTGGTTTACCTCCCCATTTTATTGCATTGACTATTTCTTCTTCTTTTTGTATCTTTGCTTTCCTGACTACTTTGCTAGCTTCTCTAAGTTTTTACAAAGATAGATGCCTGTCTTCCTCTCTCTGTGATCTCTTGTATTTCATGAAGGCCTCCCTCTTATTCTTCACCTTTTCAGCTACTTTTGAGAACCATAGCTGTCTCCTTTTCCTTTTACCTTTATTTACCTTTCTAATAAAAAGGTTGGTGGCCCTTAAAATATCCCCTTTCAGTTCTGCCCACTGTTTTTCTACATCCTCCAGCTGTTCCCATCCCATTAATGACTCCTTGAGGAACTGGCCCATCTTGGTAAAGTTAGTTTTCCTAAAGTGTAAGACCCTTGCTTTTGAATGGATTTTATCAGCCCTAGTCCTAATACTGAACCACACCATCTGGTGATCTCCCACTATAACATCAGAAACACTTTCACCATTGGTAAGCACCAAGTCCAGTATGGCCCCTTCACGTGTGGGTTCTTTTACTAGTTGCATGAATAGTTCTCCCTGTAGAGAATCCTGGATCTCCTTACTTCTAGATGACACCACAGTATTGATGTGCTAATCAACATCCGGCATATTGAAATCACCTATCAGTAGTGCTTCCTCTTTCCTGGCAATGCTGCGCATGTCTTCTATTAAATCTCCATCTACTTCTTCTCCCTGTGAGGGGGGTCTGTATATCACGCCATTGCGAATGGAATTCTCTTTCCTTCTTTCTAAAGTAGCCGACAGTGCATCGTCTCTCCCTTTTAAGCACTGTAATTCTATAGCTTTAATATTATTTGTTCATATAGTGCCGCTCCTCCTCCCCTTATTCATACCCTATACTTCCTGAATAAAGTATAGCCTGATATAGTTACATCCCAGTCATGGCTGTCCATGAACCATGTCTCTGTACCTGCCACTAAATCCAAGTCAGCCTCTTCCATTAAAGCCTCAACATCTGGGATCTTATTTCCCATGCTATGGGCATTTATACACACTGCTTTCCAGATGTTGCCCCTTTTTCCCATTTCTACAGAGGTATTTAATGTTTCACTTAAGTGGAAGCTTTCACTTACCTGGGGGCTTTCTTTATCCATCCCCAATGATTCTAGTTTACTACTACTACTACTATTATTATTAAACACTTATATAGCGCCGCACATGCAGCGCAGTACAGACATACATACAAGAAGCAGTCCCTGCTCTTCCGAGCTTACAATCTAGTCAATACAATATGGAGCATTAGTCAATTCGATGGGTTTTACAGTTTGGTCATGAAAATGATGGGGGTTAGGTTAAGATGAGGGATAGAGGTCAGGATCTGAACGCGACAGTGAAGAGATGGGTCTTTAACTTGGATTTGAAGACGGCCAGGGAGGGTGCCTGGCATATAGACACAGGTAAGCTGTTCCAGGCATAGGGTGCAGCAAGGTGAAAGGAACGAAGTTGGGAGTTAGCTGTGCGAGTGAAAGGCCTAGACAGAAGTAATTTGTTAGCAGAACGAAGTTCTTGAGAGGGGATGTGGGGCGAGATAAGAGATGAGAGGTATTGAGGGGCCGCAGAGTGAATGCATTTATAGGTCAGCAGGAGACGTTTGAATTGGATGCGGAATTGGATGGGGAGCCAATGAAGCAACTTGAAAAGAGGAGTAATGTGGGCATGGCAGGATTAGCGGAAGATGAGTCAAGCAGCATAATTTTGTATAGGTTGGAGGGGGAAGTTATGGCTCACAGGGAGACCAGCAAGGAGTAGGTTGCAGTAGTTGAGGAGAGAGGAGATTAAGGAGTGGATAAGCGTTTTGGTGGTGTGTTCCGACAGGAAGGGGCAAATTTTTCTAATGCTGTAGAGAAAGAATGCTAGGTATCATAAGGAAAGGGATGGAAAATAAAACAAAGGATATTATAATGCCTCTGTATCGCTCCATGGTACGACCGCACCTTGAATATTGTGTGCAATTCTGGTCACCGTATCTTAAAAAGGACATAGCGTTATTAGAAAAAGTACAGAGAAGAGCCACCAAATTGGTGAAGGGGATGGAAGGCTACTCCTATGAAGAGAGGCTAAAAAGGTTAGGGCTCTTTAACCTGGAAAAGAGATGGCTGAGGGGAGATATGATAGAGGTCTATAAATTAATGAATGGAGTGGAACGGATAAACGTGGATCAATTGTTTACGCTATCAGAATATAGAAAGACTAGGGGACATGTAATGAAGCTACAGGGTAAACTATTTAAGACAAATAAGAGAAAATATTTTTTCACTCAACGTGTAATCAAACTCTGGAATCTGTTACCGGAGGATGTAGTAAGGGCTGTTAGTATAGCTGGGTTTAAAAAAGGTTTGGACAAGTTCCTGGAGGAAAGGTCCATAAACCACTATTAAAAAGGGACCCAGGATATCAATGCTTGACCCAGTACAAGCATTGTGGAACCTGTGTCTTTTGGGGATATTGCTAGGTACGTATGACCTAGATTGGCCACTGTTGGAAACAGGATACTGGGCTTGATGGACCTCGGTCTGACCCAGTATGGCATGTCTTATGTTCTTATGTTCTTAGGTTTTAGCAACGAGCTGGATATGTGTGGAGAAGGAGAGAGAGGTGTCAAAGATAATCCCCAGATTGCGGGCCGAGGGAACAGGAAGGATCATAGATCCATCCACGGAGACAGAGAAAGGGGGAAGAGGAGGGGAGGAGTTGGGTGGAAAAAGGAGGAGTTCAGTCTTTGCCATGTTCAATTTCAAGCGGCGATGAGACATCCAGTCGGCGATGTCAGAAAGGCAGGCAGAGTTTAAAGCCCTCTTCAGTAGGTTAGCCAATCTGCTACTGAAGACATGTTGACCCTTCTTGGACAGATGGACAACATCCCTTGGAACATCATCCTATAGTCCAGGATACCAAAACACTCTCAATGACACCATCCATGCAACCAAGCAGTCATCTCCAGGATGCCAGCTTCTCTGCTTTGGCTTTTACCCGCAACAGAAAGAATTGAAGAGAACTCCACCTGCGCTCCTATCTACTTCACCTTTGGTCTCAGAGCAATGAAGTCACTTTTGATACACTCAGGTAGAAAGAAATAACATAAGAGCATAAGAAATGCCATACTGGGTCAGACCAAGGTCCATCAAGCCCAATATCCTGTTTCTAACAGTGGCAAATCCAGGCCACAAGTACCTGTCAGGTTTCCAAAAAGGCACACAGGTTCCACAATGCTTGTACTGGGGCAAGCAGTGGATTTCCTGGGTCCTCTTTAATAATGGTTTATGGAATTTTCCTCTAGCAACTTGTACAAACCATTTTTAAGCCCAGCTGCACTAAGAGCTTTTATTATATCCTCCGGTAACAAATTTCAGCGTTCGATTACGTGCTGAATGAAAAAATATTTTCTCTTATTAGTCTTAAATGGGTTACATTGTAGCTTCTTTGCATGTTCCGTAGGCTTTCTACTTTTTGATGGCATAAACAACTGATCTACGTTTACCAATTCCATTCATTAATTTATAGACCTCAATCATATCTCCTCTTAGCCGTCTCTTTTCCAAGTTGAAAAGCCCTAACCTTTAAGCCTTTCCTCATAGGGGATCCTTCCAACCCTTTACTATTTTGGTGGCTGTTCTCTGTACCTTTTCTAATTCTGCTATATCTTTTTTAAGATATGACAACCAGAATTGCACACAAAATTCAAGGTGTGGTTTCACTATGGAACAATACAGAGGCATTATAATATCATTCTCTATTCGTTTCCTTATGATTCCTAGCATTCTATTTGCTTTCTTGGCTGCTGCTGCACATTGGATGGATGATTTCAACATATTATCCACACTGACACCTAAATCTCTTTCCTGGGTAGTGGTCCCTAATGTGGAACCTTGCATGGTGTAACCGTAGTTGGGTTGTTCTTTCCTAGGTGCATAACTTTGCACTTGTCCACTTTAAATTTCATCTGCCATTTGAACGTCCAGTCTTCCAATTTATCAAGGTTCTCTAGCAATTTTTCACAAACCTCTTGTATCTTACCAGCTTTGAATAATTTTGTGTCATCTGTGAATTTGAGCACCTCAATTGTTATTCCCATTTCCAGGTCATTTATGAATATGTTATAAAGCAGCAGGCCCAGCACAGATCCTTGGAGTTCTCCACTATTCACCTTTCTTTTCACCTTTCTCCATTGAGAAAATTGCCATTTAGCCTTACTCTCTGCTTTCTATCTTTTAACCAGTTCCTGATCCACAATAGTACACTGCCTCCAATCCTATGACTTTTTAATTTGGCCAAGAGTCTCTCATGAGGGACCTTGTCAAATGCTTTCTGAAAATCCAGGTACACTATGAGCCTGATCCTAGAAGGGGCATGTCTGGGCCATCTGGATGCCCCCAAGCAGGACAGGCCCATTAGGACCCGATTCTGCATCACAGGAGCCATACATTCCTGCGGGTGTAGGATCGGTGTCCTCCCCACATGCCGGTTCCACCGTCACAAAGAATACCCCCTGTCACCCCATCGCCCAACCCTGGACTGGGCAGCCGGGGTCAGGATTGGGTGGCAGGGATCTACCCTGGTTGGATCCTGGCCTTGGGGGTTATTCCAGATTCATTTTCTGCCATCTCCGCTGCTTATTCCACCTCCGAGGTGGAATAAGTAGCACATCCACCCCTGACGTGCAGGACATACAGGGCCATGACATGAATCAGTCCTGTACATCCTGTCGCCTCAGCCCGCCCCCTCTCAGCCCACACTTCCTCCCCTCCCGCCCCCCACCAGCTCTCCCCGTACTGTCATTTTGGCCATGCGGGTAGGGGTTGATGCAGAATATGGGACATGCAGCCCCACAAATCACCTTTCTGAATTGGGCCCTATATCAATTGGCTTAACTCTGTCAACCTGTTCAGTCACACATTTAAAAAAATATAACAGATTAGTTAGACAAGACTTTCCTTGGGTAAATCCATGTTGGCTTTCTCCCATTAAACAATGACTCTCTACATGTTCAGTAATTTTATTTGTTATAATGTTTTCCATCATTTTGCCCAGTATTGATGTCAGGCTCACTGGTCTGTAGTTTCCTGGATCACCTCTGGAACACTTTTTAAAAATTGGCATTACATTGGTCATTCTCCAATCTTCAGGTACTGCAGATGATTTTAATGATAATTCACAGATTCTTCAAGGTCTCCCAAAGAAGACTATTCACATGCTTCAACTTGCACAAAACGTAACAGGCAGGATATAGCACGGAGACGGTGCTCCTTGCTCTCTTAAATGAGATTCATACTGCACATGATTGAGGTGATGTCACTCTGATTGTATCTTTGGATTTATCTTCGGCGTTTGATCTTGTGGATCACAGAACCCTTCTTTCTCGTCTCTATGATGCTGGATTGCGGGGTATGGTGTTACAATGGTTTCGCTCTTTTCTTACTTCTCGCACCTTTTTGGTTCACTCTAACAACCAGTCTTCTTCCATCCCTCTATCCTGTGGGGTACCGCAGCGCTCTATTCTCTCCCCTCTATTGTTCAATATCTTTCTTGCACCTTTGCCCCTACTGATTCAACAATTCCCGGTCTCCACCTTTCTGTATGCAGATGATATTGTCCTCCTCTTTCACTCATTCCCGGTAGATGTGAATATTTCATCTCTCAATGATTGTCTTTCCCATATTATGTCTTGGCTTTCCTCCAATTTTCTCCATGTAAACCCTTCAAAGTCAACTGCCATGTGGGTGTCTTTAAGTACCCCTTGTCCCACCATTACTCCACAACTTGCCTCAACTCCGATCTCCTTGGTGTCTTCCTTTCGTTATTTGGGCGTCACTTTAGATTCCTCTCTTTCTTTTTATGAGCACCTATCTGTTCTTTCACGTCGTTCTTTTTTTGCTCTCAGACAGATTAGAGCAGTCTGCTCGCTCCTGCTGCCATCATCCCTTGTCACCTTACTGCTTGCTTTAGTTATAAACAGACTGGACTACTGTAATGTGACTTTGGCCAACCTACCTCTTTACCAGCTTCAACGCCTGCAAGTGCTCCAAAACACAGCAGTGCGGCTTGCTACACATGCTCGCCGATCGGATCATGTCACCCCTCTTGTGTTTCGTATTCACTGGTTGACACTCTGCTTTTGGTTCCAGTATAAAATGCTAATTTTAACCCATTGGGCGCTCTACTCATCAATTCCACTATATCTTGCTGATCTTGTCTCTTTACACACACTGTACCATCAACTACGTTCCCTTCACGTCAACCGCCTCACTCTCCCATCTCCCTCCCAAGCATATTTGGAGCAGACTCGTCGTGCTGCTTTCTTTTTCCTCAGCCCAGCACTCTGGAATGCCCTGTTGTCTTCACTCCACCCAGAACCTACCTATCAAACATTCAAAAAATTACTTAAAACACATCTCTTTCAGCAGGCCTTTGACCTCTCAAGCAATGAAACTCTTTAGCTTGTTTTTTTTGTTTTTTTAAACTTTATTTAAATATAAGCCAACATATACATAACTTTCGGTATAGGCAAACAATATATACAACACGCCACTGCGGAGTGGGATCTTATCTCCGCGCGGCACAAAGCACAAACAGTCATGTATGCCAAACAGAACTCAGAGCGCCCGTGATTTTCATTCATTTTTGGTATTAAGTTAGTCTAGGGTGCCCTCCTTAACCTCCCCAGCTACCCCCCCCTAACCTCCCCCCCCTTTTTGTCATCGCACCTCCTAACCCCGCCTAGCTTAATAGCCTATATTTACTATTTCGTTCCGGCAGCGGGAGCCTAAGCTCTGAATGTAGGGTCCCCATATCAACATAAAGGTGGACCATCGTTTTACGGAACCCCTGGCCAGCCAACGTTCTATAAGCATCAGCTGATGGAAACTATTGCGCCATTCCAAGAACGTGGGTGGGTGCTGATCTCTCCATCTATGGAGAATTGGACCTTTCCCCACCAGACAGGCCTTACGCACCAATAACCTCCCATCTCCCCCCAGGTAGGGTTGGGTGCAATTGATCGAGTGTGACCAGAGTACTAGTCCACGGGAACCTTTGCTGTAACAACCCCGTAAGGTATCTGCGAATACGGGACCAGTAGGGAAGGATGCGCCTGCACTGCCACCACATATGAGTTAGGGTGGCTAAGGGTATGGAACATCTAGGATATGACCCGTCTTGTGTGATGTGGCTCCGCAATGCTCGCCGAGGCGAAAAATGTACGCGCGTCAAGGCCTTGTATTGAACCTCCCTCCACCGCGCTCCCCCCACCAATGCTGTTATCCGTCCCACCGCCGCACAGATAGTGCCGGGCTGCACCACCCGCCCCAGTTCCTCTGCCCATGCTGTCTCCACTCTCTCATAGTCCGGTCTTACCCCAAAGCACTCCAGCCGAGATTTCAGTCCCCTTATTGTTGGTGGTGCACCGCCTCCAATGTCAAAAAATTCAAGAAGCTGCGCCGATCTATCCACCCCCAGTTCCTCTTTAGGCAACCTTGCCACGTAGTGAGAGAGTTGGAGATACGCAAAATATTGAGTGGGGGGTAAGCGAAATTCCTCTTGAAGCTCGGAAAACGACTTACATTTACCAGTAAGGTCCACTACATGTCCTATATACCGTAAGCCCTGTCGATACCATAACTGAAACGCCTTGGAATCAAATCCCGGCAGGAAATGTACGTTTCCACGAATGGGGAGCCAGCTAGTCACCTGCCAATTCCTTCGCCAAAAGCTATTTAGTTGTCGCCAAGTACGACGCAGCGCATTGATCATAGTATTTCGCGTTAACCGCATTGGTAGTTGCGCACTGTCTGCATGCAGGACTCCCACCAGCGAGAGGGGGGCTACAAAAGCCGCTTCTAACGCCCACGGCGTGTATACGTTGGTGTCGCCCAGCCAATCCCCGAGGTGACGGGCTTGACACGCCAAAGCATATAGCCATATATCTGGGATTCCTAAGCCTCCTCTGCTCCATTTGCCTTTCATACGGGTTATTGGGATCCGGGCTCTAACCCCCTTCCACAGGAACCGTTGGATCTCCTTTTCCAGTCTAAGCAGATCCCGCCGCAATAGCCACACGGGTAGGGTTTGCAGCCAGTACAATATACGAGGCAACACCACCATTTTAAATGCTGCGATTCTCCCCAGCAGTGATAAAGGTAGCGGATTCCACGCCCTTAATTGACTCCGTACCCCAGACAAAACTCTCTCGAAGTTTATATGATAAAGGTCTTGCGGCACCCTCGTTAAAACAACACCTAGGTATTTGAATGTCCGCTCTGCCCATTTCAAAGGGAACCTCTCCACCCCCTATAGCCCTCGTAACTGCCCCGAAACGTCCAAGGCTTCTGATTTTTCTTCATTGATCCGGAGACCCGCAAAACTGCCAAATAATTGAAATTCCTTTAACAATCTAGGCAAAGAGTCCCGTGGAGCTAGGAGGTGTACCAGCATGTCATCGGCAAAAGCCGCCATCTTAAACCCTTGTTGTCCAATCTCAATACCACGAATTTGTGGGTCAAGTTCTATGCGCCTTATTAGGGGATCTAGGGATAGAACAAACAAAAGAGGGGGTAATGGACAGCCCCGCCTAGTACCCCTATACAGGGGGAAGGGATCCGATAAAACCCCGTTACAGAGTATTCTAGCCGTCGGTGTATCGTAAAGGCTCTTAACCATGTCGCAAAAGGCCGGTCCCAAGCCATACAGTGGTAACAGGTGCTGCAAATACTTCCAATTGACCCGATCAAATGCTTTTTCAGCATCAAAACTCACCAGCAGAGATTGAAGCCGATGAGCGTGTACCCATTCTAACGAAGTTAAGATTCTGCGAATATTGCGGACTGCATAACGACCTCGCACAAAGCCCACTTGTGAGGCATGAACAATATCCTCCAATAGTCCCGCTAGTCTTTCCGCCAAAATCTTGGCCATCAGCTTCATGTCAAAATTTAACAGGGAGATCGGCCTGTAAGAAGCCGCCTGCAGCGGGTCCTTGCCCGGCTTAGGTATCAATGTAATATATGCCTGATTTTCTCCCCATCGTCTACCCCTACCTTCTATTCTTTGCCGGTAAGTATCCACTAGCAGAGGACTGACCCAGTTCGATAATAATTTATAAAATTCGGCCCCATAGCCATCTGGTCCCGGAGTCTTATAGCAGTTAGCTTTCATAATCACCTGTTGCACCTCCTCTAGGGTTATCGGACGCCCCAACATGGCCCGTTGCTCGGCAGTTGCCTTAGGGAGCCGCAGCCCCTGAAGGTAATTTTCCATAATAGCGGGGTCAGTCTCCTCCGCTGAGTACAATTTCTGAAAGAAACCCCTAAAGATTTCACTTATCACGTCTCTCTTCTGCTGTAGTTTTCCTCTCTCATCCCGAAGTGCCGCTACCCCCCGCCCACCTCTCTGACCCTTTAAACAACGTCCCATCAATTTCCCCGCTTTAACTCTTTAGCTTGTTATCTGTCTCATCTGCTGTCCTCTCTACCTCTTTTCTGTTATAATATGGTGTTCCTTTCTTTTTCTGCAGCAATGTAATATATTTTTATTTAAACTGCCCTAATGTCCAGACGTGGGCGGTATATCAAGTGTAAATAAAGATAAAGATAATAACTAAGGCCAACCTAACCGACCACATAACGCCAATTCTATACAACCTCCACTGGCTCCCAATAGCTTCTAGAATAAAATACAAACAAATAGTTACTGCCTTCAAATTGCACAATGACATCTCTCCCTCCTACCTGTCCAACATAAAACACTCACAAACTAACACCAGGAGCAGGCGAAAAAGTACACAAAACCTCCAAGCAATTTCCCCTGCAATATGCAAAACTAGGCAATTTACAAGTAACAGGGCGTTCAGATTTACAGCCCCCACACTCTGGAACGCTCTGCCTGACCAGAGTAATCAAGGACCTCCTAACATTCCACAAGGAATTAAAAACTCATCTATTCTCTGAATACTATAACGCCTCCTCCTTCAATAACACATCCCATGCACATAACCATCCCCCCTCCCGCCCAAACAACCTAAATTTCTCTCATTCCCTTAAATAGCTAAGAAAACCAGCTAGCACTATGTCTGTGTATAAGTGTACATTGGTATGTATATAGTTCCTTGTTTTCATCAAAGCTTCTTGTTTCAATTTATAAGAGTTCAATAGGTTCCATGTAACTTTATGTTTTATAGTTCTATGTAAACCGCCCCTGATCGCTGGAAGGGGCAGTATAGAAAAACTGTTCAAATAAATTAATAAAATAAAATAAACTAATAGTAGGTCTGCAAGCTCATCTGTCAGTTTTTTCAGTATCTTCCTGGTTTATCGATATTTCAATTTTTCTAATATATCACCTTTAAATACCATTTCAGGCATGTGTAACTTCCCTACATCTTCATCACTAAAGCCTGAAGCATAGAATTCATTCACTTTCTGCTATGACCTTCTCTTCCCTTAGCGCCCCTTTTACCCATACAATGGTCCAATTGACTCTCTCATAGGTTTTTTGCTATGAAAGTACTTGAAAAGTTTTTATTATGCACTTTTGCTTCTAAGGCAAGCTTCTTTTCAAATTCTCTCTTTGTCTGCCTTATCAATGCTTTGCATCTAAATTGCCAGTAGTTATGTTTTTTCTCATTTTCGTCATTTGGCTCCTTTTTCCATTTCCTGAAAGATGCTTTTTTGGCTACAACAGCCTCTCTGACCTAGCCCTTAAACCATGCTGGCAGTTTTTTGGACTTCCTTCCATTTTTCTTAAAGCATAGAATACATCTGGTCTGGGCTTCCAAGATAGTATTTTTAAAGAAAGCCCATGCTTGGTGTAAATCTTTAACCTTTGCAGTTGCTGCTCTTAGTTTTTTCTTAACTATTTTCCTAATTTTTTTATAGTCTCCCTTTTGAAAGTTAAAAGGTAGTATTGTGGATTTTCTTGCTGTCCTTCTTCAATTTATTAAATCAAACGCGATCAGGCTATGATCACTATTGCCAAGTGGCCCCAATACCCTTATCTCTTGCACCAGATCCTGTGTTCCACTAAGGACTAGGTCCAGAATAGCTTCTCCTCTTGTTGGTTCATGAACCAGCTGCTCCAAGAAACAGTCATTTATTTAATCTAGAAACGTTATCTCCCTAGCATGTCCTGCAGTGACATTGAACCAGTTGATATCGTGGTAATTGAAATCACCCATTATTACCGTGTTGGAATTTCTAACTTTCCTGATTTTTCTTAGCATTTCATAATCCATCTGTTCATTCTGACCAGGCGGTCAGTAGTACACCCCACTGCCATCACCTTTCCATTTTTACATGGGATTTCTATCCACAGAGATTCTACAGTGTATTTTGTTTCATGCAATACTTGAATCCTGTGTGACTCAATGCCCTCCCTAACATAGAGCACAACCCCTCCACCAATTTGATCTACCCTATCATTGCAATATAGTTTGTACCCAGGTATCACAGTGTCCCATTGGTTGTCCTCCTTCCACCAGGTCTCTGAGATGCCAATCATATCTAACCTCTCATTTATTGCTATATATTCTAGCTTTACATTTTATTTTTTAGACTTCTAGTGTTTGCATACAGGCATTTTAGAGGTTGTATTTTATTCATATAAATATGGTTATCAGTTGATATGGGTAATTTGGAATCTTTCAGCTCTGTACTTAAGGGCATCTGGGTTACTCTTATCTTTATTGGAACCTCTCTGTCAGGATGCCCTAACTTAGCTCTTTTGCTAGTATCCTTCAAGGATATCTCCTTCTGTACCATGGATTTTCAGAAAGCTTTAGACAAAGTCCCTCATGAGAGACTCTTGGGGAAATTAAAACGTCATGGGATAGGAGGCAGTGTACTATTGTGGATTAGGAACTGATTAAAAGATAGAAAACAGAGAGTAGGGCTAAATGACTAATTTTCTCAATTGAGAAAGGTGAATAGTGGAGTACCCCAGGGCTCCGTGCTGGGCCCACTGCTGTTTAACATATTTATAAATGACCTGGAAATGGGAATAATGAGTGAGGTGATCACATTTCCAGATAAAACAAAATTATTCAAAGTTGTTAAATCTCAAGAGGATTGTGGAAAAAATGCAAGAGGACCTTGAGAAATTGGAAGACTGGGCGTCCAAATGGCCAATGAAATTTAAAGTGGACAAATGCAAAGTTATGTGCTTAGGGAAGAACAACCCAAACTATAGCTACACGATGCAAGGTTGCGCATTAGGAATCACCACCCAGGAAAAAGATTGAGGTGTCATTGTGGATAACACATTATAATCCTCTGCTCAGTGTGCAGCAGCAGCAGCCAAGAAAGCTAATAGAATGCTAGGAATCATAAGGAAAGGAATGGAGAATAAAATAAATGATATTATAATGGCTCTGTATCGCCCAGTGGTGTGACCGCACCTTGAATATTGTGTGCAGGACTGGTCACTGCATTTTAAAAAAAATAGAGTGAAATTGAAAGGCTGATGATCAAAAGACCAGGGTTCAGATCCCACTGGTACTCCTTGTGACCTTAGGCAAGTCACTTTACCCTCCATTTACCTTGGAAGGAAGGCCTGGCAAAATACTTCTCTTCACCTCTTGCCAAGAAAACCCAGGAGATGCTATGTTGCCATGAGTTAGCATTGACTCAACGGCACACATTGCATATTTGAAAAGGTATAGAGTGAGGAAAAGGATAAAGGGGATGGAAAGATACCCCTTTGAGTAAAGGTTCTTCAGTTTGGATAAGAGACAGCTGAGGGCAGATATGACAGAGAAGTGGAATGAGTGAAGCTACAAAGTACTACCCCCACACTAAAAAACAGAAACTCTATTTCAGACTTCTGAAAGAAACTAAAAGCCTACCTATTCCAAGAACACTTCAGGCATGATGTCCAGCAAAACACAACGTATCATGAACCCTCACAAATTAACAGAATCTCTCCCACCCAGTCTCCCTAGGTCTCTCCCTCAGATACCCCTGTCCAGCCATTCAAATTGTAAATAGTTTGTGATACACTACTCTAAGCTTCTTGTTACCTACTGTTAAGAACATAAGAACATAAGACATGCCATACTGGGTCAGACCGAGGTCCATCAAGCCCAGTATCCTGTTTCCAACAGTGGCCAATCTAGGTTATACGTACCTAGCAATATCCCCAAAAGACACAGGTTCCACAATGCTTGTACTGGGTCAAGCATTGATATCCTGGGTCCCTTTTTAATAGTGGTTTATGGACCTTTCCTCCAGGAACTTGTCCAAACCTTTTTTAAACCCAGCTATACTAACAGCCCTTACTACATCCTCCGGTAACAGATTCCAGAGTTTGATTACACGTTGAGTGAAAAAATATTTTCTCTTATTTGTCTTAAATAGTTTACCCTGTAGCTTCATTACATGTCCCTAGTCTTTCTATACTCTGATAGCGTAAACAATTGATCCACGTTTATCCGTTCCACTCCATTCATTAATTTATAGACCTCTATCATATCTCCCCTCAGCCGTCTCTTCTCCAGGCTAAAGAGCCCTAACCTTCTTAGCCTCTCTTCATAGGAGTAGCCTTCCATCCCCTTCACCAATTTGGTGGCTCTTCTCTGTACTTTTTCTAATAACGTTATGTCCTTTTTAAGATACGGTGACCAGAATTGCACACAATATTCAAGGTGCGGTCGTACCATGGAGCGATACAGAGGCATTATAACATCCTTTGTTTTATTCTCCATCCCTTTCCTTATGATACCTAGCATTCTATTTGCTTTCTTGGCCGCCGCTGCACACTGGGCGGAGGGTTTTAACATGTTATCCACAATGACTCCTAAATCTTTTTCCTGGGTGGTGGTTTCTAATGTGGAGCCTTGCATCGTGTAACTATAGTGTGGGTTGTTCTTTCCTAGGTGCATAACTTTGCACTTGTCCACATTAAATTTCATCTGCCATTTGGATGCCCAGTCTTCCAATTTATCCAGATCCTTCTGCAGTTTTCCGCAATGCTCTTGGGTTTTAACAACTTTAAACAGTTTTGTGTCATCTGCAAATTTGATAACCTTACTAGTTATTCCCTTTTCCAGGTCATTTATGAATATGTCAAAAAGCAGCGGACCCAGCACAGATCCCTGAGGTACTCCACTATTCACCTTTTTCCATTGGGAATATTGGCCATTTAGCCGTACCCTCTGCTTTCTATCTTTTAACCAGTTCCCGATCCACAATAGTACACTGCCTCCTATCCCATGACTTTTTAGCTTCGCCAAAAGTCTCTGATGGGGGACTTTGTCAAAAGCTTTCTGAAAGTCCAGATACACTATATCAACCGACTCACCTTTGTCTACCTGTTTATGCACACCTTCAAAAAAACATATCAGATTAGTAAGACAAGATCTTCCTTGTCTAAAGCCATGTTGGCTGTCTCCCATTAGGCCATGACTATCTACATGTTGTGTAATTTTGTTCTTTATGATGGTTTCTACCATTTTCCCTGGTACTGACGTCAGGCTCACCGGTCTGTAATTTCCTGGGTCACCCCTGGAACCCTTTTTGGTGTTACGTTGGCGACCCTCCAATCTTCAGGTATTACAGATGACTTTAATGAAAGTTCACAGATTACCAATAGCAGGTCTGCAATCTCATATTTCAGTTCTTTCAACACTCTGGGATGTATACCATCCGGTCCAGGTGATCTGCTACTATTCAGTTTATCAAATAGTTGTAATATATCTTCCCGGTGTAGAGATATTTCTCTCAATTCCTCTGCAGTATCACCTTTAAATACCACTTCAGTCTTGGGTAACATCCCTACATCTTCCTCAGTAAAGACCGAAGCAAAGAATTCATTCAGTCTCTCTGCTATAGCCTTGTTTCCTCTTACTGCCCCTTTTACCCCTCTATCATCTAATGGTCCAATTGACTCTCTCACAGGCCTTTTGCTACGAATGTACTTGAAAAAGTCTTTATTTTGTGTTTTTGCTTCTGTAGCAAGTTTTGCTCATTGTTACTCATAAGTTTTATGTTACCCAGTTTGCATAAGTTCTTTGTATTCATTCAGTCCCATGTAAATCATTTTGACAGGAAGAAAAATGATATAGCAAAACCTGTTGAATAAATAAATAAATAAATACAAAGCAGTACGCTTATAACTAATTGGAGAACATATTTTTTCACTCGGTGTGTAATTAAGCTCTGGCATTTGTTGCTGGAAGATATAGCAAAAACTGTTAATATAGCTACGTTTAAAACAGGTTTAGACAAATCCTTAGAGTAAAAATCCATAAACCATTATTAAAGTGGACTGGGATAAGTAACATAGAATCACTGTACGTCTGGGGATCCTACCAGGAATTTATGACCTGTCCTGGCTATTGCTGGAAACAGGCTACCTGACTTGATGGATCTTTGTTCTGACCCAGTATGGCAAATCTTATGATCTTATGTTCTTAGGGGCACATTTACTGAAGAACGCACCAGTAATGCACAGTGGAGCTGTGAAACTAGTGCCAAATCCTACGCTAACATCAGGGGGCATATGTGTCCGTATGTCGGTCCACCTGC
This sequence comes from Ichthyophis bannanicus, assembly GCA_033557465.1. Classification (NCBI taxonomy): domain Eukaryota; kingdom Metazoa; phylum Chordata; class Amphibia; order Gymnophiona; family Ichthyophiidae; genus Ichthyophis; species Ichthyophis bannanicus. The sequence goes on along the minus strand of CM066031.1, from coordinate 1,810,493,140 downwards.
CATTAGCACAGTGTACTCCACCAACAATTCAGTCGTTCAATATAACATACAAGTGACTTGGAGTATAAACCTGATCACTTTAAAATATTTCTCAAATGTTGAAATCATACATATTCTAAATATTCTAGCACAATTTGCAATGTGTAGAAGGTCTCAGACTTAATTCGGCACTTAACTCAATGGCTTGCACCTAGAAGTAATCATGTGCCTTATCTCGCATCAACGACCTTCAAGTGATAGACGAAGAACAATAACACCGGGGATCTTATGGCTTAAGTAAATGCACCATATCGCTATATGCACATCTTATCACTCAGCTGATGGTTCCCCACTGAACAGTCCTGTGTTCCTCTATTCCTCGTTCTATGTTGATCCCGACGCTTGCCTAAGGTACCGTATATGCGTTTCACAGTCACTGTTTCCTCAGGGGATTTGTCATTGCTTTTTCACGTGCTTTGCTGCTGCCCGCGTACTTCAAAATACCTCCGGCATACTTTCATACTGAAACACTACTACCGGCCCAAGGTCTCAGACGCCGCACATTCTTCGTCTATCACTTGAAGGTCGTTGATGCGAGATAAGGCACATGATTACTTCTAGGCGCAAGCCATTGAGTTAAGTGCCGAATTAAGTCTGAGACCTTCTACACATTGCAAATTGTGCTAGAATATTTAGAATATGTATGATTTCAACATTTGAGAAATATTTTAAAGTGATCAGGTTTATACTCCAAGTCACTTGAATGTTATATTGAATGACTGAATTGTTGGTGGAGTTAACCCTCATCGTTCAAAAGTATGGCCAAAGAAGGTGATTAGCACAGTGTAAGCACTGACGGTACCAGGCTGATAGCAGCACTCCTCTTCGTGCATGTCCACTAATTGTGATGTAAAATCAGTGCCCGTGTTCTGACTATTGCCCAACCTTTTTCTTCCCATTTGTTCGCTAACTGCGTAGCATGGGATTTTTAGCACAGGGCCCTGTGCTAACTGATAGCATAGTGTGCTTTGCACATGGCAAACCCTACATGAATGGTTAGTGCACTTTAGTAAACATGCCCCTTAGTAAGTTTCTTCTCTTCCTTAGGTATTACAGAGCTTGAAGGCTGATAAAATGAAGGCATTAGTGATCTTTGGGAGGAAATTTCTTTAAAAACCTTGGGGTATGTTTACTAAACTGCGTTAGTGTGATTCACGTTAGGAGCCGTGTTAGTGGAGGAAATGCCAAAAAAGGACATGGGCGGTACATCGTAACCAATAACGCGCAGGTGCGCGCGCTAGTACGCAACACGCAGCAATGATCGCTACAGTGCGCATGCTACTGCGCGCAAGCTTAAGACAGCGCGCAGACACCCAAACACAAAAACAGAGCTGTAGCACAATGGTTACTACACAGACTGATAGTACAAGAGTCATGGGTTTGATTCCCCAGTGTGCCTAATGAATAAAGCTGGCTGAGGCGTCCTTTGAAAGCCAACTATAATATTTTAATCCACAGTCTGCAGCCGGGTTAAAGTTTGCATATGTCAGGAAAATTGTACCCGTCTTATGCAATATGTTCCAATAGTGACGTTCCCTCTGACATGGTCATGTATTATATACCATTTGATAAGAATATTTAGGCGCTCCCTGTAGGGCGAAGTGTAAGGCGCGCCCTATAGGGCAACTTGTAAGGCGTGCCCTATAGGGTGACTTGTAAGGCGCGCCCTATAGGGCGAAGTGTAAGGTGTGCCCTATAGGGCGACTTGTAAGGCGCGCCCTATAGGGCGACTTGTAAGGCGCGCCCTATAGGGCGACGTATAAGGCACCCTATAGGGCGCCTTATGAGCCACCCTAAGGTGACAGTACCCTGAGGGTGGTTCTGCTGGCAGCACTAATATACAATAAAAATAGACAATGCCTAAGACAGCCCCATCGATGAACCCCACTGTGGGTTGTGAACCTATGACCTCTGGCTCCATGGGCAGTGAAGTAACCAGTGGGCTAGAACTGCTAATAAACACCTGGCTGGCTACAGGAGGACTGCACGGCACCACACCCACATTCTGCTGTGGCTACCAGGGAGATTACATACCACCACCCAACGCACCCTCTAGGGCTCAGGGTGGGGGACAGGATCTCCCGCCCACAGATCCACCGTCAACCCCCTGCAATGGTGGCAGTAGAGGGGACCATCACCCCAGTCCTACTAGGGATCAAACACCCTACAGGGCAGGCAATGCAGAGCAGTACACATCCATAACGCAATAGCAGACAGATGGCAGGTCTGGAAATGCTCAGCTGCCCCCCACCATTACCTGACATTCTCCAGCAGCAAGCCTCCAGCCACTGCACGGTGTTCCAGCAAGACACATACTAGCTGCAGACAGTCCGCCAGCTAGTCCATAGTGCATGGTCCTGGAGAAGATGCATGTACCCAGAACGGGGATATCAGCATACACACCAAGCAGATAAGTCAGTGATTGGGCCCCAAAATGAAACCCATAAATATCACATAACAGAAATGCTATATAGCACTATGGGGGAACCTAGCCATGCCATGGTCACTGCTCAGTCAGGGTGAGAGAGACCTCCCAGCAGGACATGCTATGGCCACCCTGTCCATGCAGGTGGTACCGGACACTACAAGTCCGGCCATTGCCCTATGCCCTGTGTAGATGCGGCCAGGCCAGGCCACCCTATCCAGGCTATTCCCACGGTACCTTGCTCCTCATTATGCACATTGGCAGGCCAATACTGGCAACAGTGCTAGCAGTGTGGGCTGTGGAGGGTGTTGGCAGCCACCACACACTGGATAGACAGACACACACTCCCCACACCTATGCCAGCATTGTGCAACTATAGAGGTGTTGGGCAGCCCAGGCAACCACACCAGTCCTGGGCACAGTGCAGGCATGGCTATGGTACGCAATACTGTAGGAGTCACTCCACAGATTGGTAAACACTGTCAGACACAAGACCAGTAGCACACTCCACAGACATCATAAAGGTTGCTATGATGCAGCTCACTCCGAAAATTGTACTTAACCTAGGAATTGCTATCAGCCAGTACTCATAGCAACCTTTTGATAGCTGATATTCCCAGGTTTAGGGTGGCATTACTAAGGTATGCAAGTGCTAGTATTGGGAGATGCACGCAGAGCCCAAAGTCCTGCCTCCCCAGGAGGCTTTGGATAATGGGGCCTGTGGGTGCGGTTGTGTCTGCCCCTGTTGGCTGCTGCTTTACGGCAGAGGTTCCCAACTCCACTCCTGGGGTGCAAAACACTGTTTGGGTTTTCATGCTGTCCCTCATGAATATGCATGAGATACATCTGCATACCATGGGGGTGGCGCATAGAAATGCAGCACAGGCATCTTTATCAGAGGCAGCATGGAACCTGAATGGTGTTTGGCCCTCCAGGACTGCATTTGGGAGGCTCTGCTCTAGGTAATGTGCATGTTTATGGTGTCTTTGCTCTGTAGGGTAAAATGTAGGTGTTTTGGGCATGTTCACGTCATCTGCAAGAAAGGTCCTGTCTGTATTAGCATGTTATAGTAGTGGGTAAAATATGAGGACTGGGTTGGTGGAAACCACAGCTGGGACTTGAACCTGTGACCTTCTGCTTCTGAATACACTGGTTTTGTGCACTGCACCACAATTTTATCACAGAGATGGTGTATTCCCTGGTGATACCATGACTGTTGGTCAGACAGGGCCTGTCTGTTGCAGTGCATGGCACCCACCTACACAGGGCTAGGCCACGGTCTGCTCTGGGCAGCTTCCACTGCCCCCTCCACCACCAGTATCCCTCAGCCACCATGCTGACATGCCCTTCTGCTGGTGGAGCTGGTGGTGCGCAGTCTCAGGCCATCCAGTGTGCAGGTAGGCGGCTGCCTATGGTGCGGGTTCTGGGGTAGGGGTGCCTGCATAGACGTCCACGACCCCCAGACGACCCCCAGCCCCGCCTGCAAATGTTCCGTGCCCTTGGGGGTAGCTGTTGGGTACTATCCCCTGTGACACTTTGGGAAACCCACTTGTGCCCATGTTGGACCTTCAGCAGTTGCTGTCTGGCTGCTCTGCTGTTTCAGCATTTGTATGGGCCACCTAGGCATCACCTTAGTCCGCACTGTGGCCCAGCTCCACCAAAGCATGTGCCGCCTGCAGCCCTCTGTATCCCCTTTTCTGGCATCTGTCCAGTTTCCGTTCTGACATGCCCGCCCTGCTGTTGCGGTACATGTGCATGCCATAGGAACCCTGTCTGATGGTGGAGGAAACCTTGAGCAGCGCTATTTCACTGTGGGCCCATTCACTTTGTATGGGGACGGAGTATAGACCCTTCCATGATTTATCTCTGTTCTATGGTGCTTACTCGGGGGGGGGGAGGGGTTGATGTTTCTCATTGATACCACTATTGGCCAGCTTGGTTATTGTTTTTTTCCAGTTTGTTGGGGTCATTTTCAGTGTTTCTGTGCCCTTTTGTTCTGTGCACATGTATCACACTTATCACGTTCTTTGGTTTCCCTGCCTGGGCTGTACATTGCTGACATTTAAATGGTTTCTCTTCCCTTTAATATGCCTTTAACGGCAGGTTTTCATTCGCGTTGGATTTCAGCTCTGAAAATCAGCGCGTTAGTGTGAAGGGAGCCTCTCCCCGCCCACTCTCTGCCCATTGACCCCTTCTCTCCGCCCTCTCTCCATTTTCTGCGGTGTTTTAACGCGCCGCGGGGCATTATGATCGTTAGCGCGTCATAGCGCGCACTATGATGCGCTAACGATCGTAGCGCATCATAGCGCGCGATAACGATCGTTAACGTTACATAACGCGCGTTATTCACGATTACCGCAGTTTAGTAAACATACCCCCTTGACTCGAGTTGGTGCAATTTGGTCTTTTAAATGCTTTTATAGTTCAGCTGAAAGGCCGCCTGGTCCTGGTGCTTTAGCATTTTTGAGACTGGAAAAAATTCTAGGACGTTCTCCAATGTAAAAGAATGATCCAAAAAACTGCACCAATTTGGCAAATTTTGTTTCTTTATCTAGGTATGAATAGCTTGTAATGAGATTGCCAATTGAGAGGAATATAAGTATGAACAAAATTGAACAAAACCATCTGAAGTTTTTTTAGAATCTGTAAGAATTTCACCAGTCGTGTTTATAATTTTATTTACTTTCCTTTCATTGTGCTTCTATTTCAATTGCCAGGGCAATCGTTTATTGGTTTTATTGTTCTTGTTAAGTGTCTTCGAGTCTATGTCGACTGATGATGACCCTCTGGATAGTTGACACAAACTGTGTTCCGTCTTCAGTCAGATGGCTCATTGTTGATAGAGTGGCACACATCGCTGCTGTTATCATATCAATCCAACTCATTGCCGGCCTTCCTCTTTTATGTTGACCTTCTACCTTGCTAAGCATTATGTCTTTCTCCAATGATCTCTTTCTTTGCATGATGTGTCCAAAGTATGAAAGTCGAAGTCTTGTCATCTGAGCTTCTAAGGAAAGCTTAGGTTTGATCTCCTCTATCATTGACTGGTTTGTTCTTTGGGCAGTCCATGGTATACACAGTATTCCTCACCAGCACCATAATTCAAAGGCATCAAATTTCTTCCTGTCTATCTTTTTCACTGTCCAACTTTCACATCCATGTGATGTCACTAAAAATGCCATGGCTTGAACAAGTCAAATCTTTGTATGGAGAGAGATATCTTGGCTCTTGAGAATCTTGTTGTAGGGCTTTCATAGACACTCTACCAAGAGCAATACATCGTCAGATTTCTTGATGGCTAGTCCTTTCTTTATTGATTATTGATTCAAGTAGGTTAAAGTTGTCAACTATTTCAATTTCTTCTCCATCAATGATGAACTTATTGATTTTGCCTGTTAGTAGGATCCTTGTCTTCTTTACATTAAGGTGCAAGCACATTTTAAGACTATGTTCCTTGATCCTGAGAAGCAAATATTTCAGATCGTCTTCACTTCAGTTAGTAATATGGTATCATCAGCAAAGCGAAGGTTGTTGATGAGTCTTCCACCAATCTTCACACCTCTGTTGTCTTCATACAATCCTGCTTCTTTGATGATTTGTTCTGCATATAAATTAAACAGGCAGGGGGAAAGCATGCTGCCTTGATGTACATCTTTACTGATTTTAAACCATTCTGTTTCTCCCTATTCCATTTGAACTGTTGCTTCTTGATCAGTGTAAAGGTTGTATAAGAGAACTATCAGGTGTTCTGATATACCCATGCTTCTTAATGTGGCCCAGAGATTTTCATGGTTTAGACAGTAGTATTGCTGTAGTCAATTAAAACACATATGGATATCTTTTTGGTATTCTTTTGTCTTTTCAAGGAGCCATTTTACATTCGCAATGATGTCTCTCATTCCTCGCCCTTTCCTGAACCCTGCTTGCATTTCAGGCAATTCTCGTTCCAGATATGGTTGTTGCCTCTGCTGAATGATCTTGAGTAGAATCTTGCTGGCATATGGGATCAAAGCGATTATGTGATAATTTCCACAGTCAGGTCACCTTTCTTCAGTATTGATATAAACATAGATCTTTTCTAGTCAGTTGGCCATGAATTTGTCTTCCAAATATCTTGGCAGAGCCATGTAAATATGGTAATTGCTGTATCAAATTGCTGTAATAATTCAGTGAGAATGCCTGGTGCTTTGTTCTTTGATAGGCTTTCAGTGCTGCTTCAACTTCTTTTTTCATCACCAATGGTGCCTGATCATAAGGTATAGGTTGAAACGGCTGTTGGTCCACTTGAGATCTTTATGGTATAATGACTCTGTATATTCTTTCCATCTTTTCTTGATCTTCTCAGCATCATTCAGCAGGGCTCCTTGAGCATCTTTGCATTCCAATTCTAGGCTGGAATTTTTTCTTTAACCCTTGTTGCTTTTAGGAAAGCCGATCTTGTTCTTCCTCTAATAGTTTTTGATTCTATTTCCTTGTATGCATCATTGTAGTACTTCTCTTTGTCTTGTCTTGCTACATTTTGGAAATTTCTGTTGAGTTCTTAAAAGCCATCACAAAAAAAAATCAGTTAACTGGGAAATATCACATATTTTAGGGAAGGAGAGGGAGAGTTCAGAGTTCATGTGGCCGTCTTTCTTGGCTTGCAGGCACCACCCCTATCTATCACATTCTTTTTGTTTTGGTTTTGCCTACTTTCCGTGAAGGTAACAGATGAACACTACCCATTTATTAAGTTATCCAGTAAATACATTTTTGTTCCTATACAGTCTTTTGGCATGGTCAGTGGAATTTGTTGAAGAGGATGTGGACTTTAAAGAAAAGGATGAGAGACACTGGAAGAGTAGAGTACACGTCCAGTGAACTAGAGCCTTGCAGAGTAATATTACACCCCCCACCCAAGCCCCAAGAAAGGGGGTAAGGCAAGAAAGAAAGTAAGGAGATGTCTTCCCTTTTGCACTCCTTCACAATTTATAGGTCTGCAGTGCACAGTCTACCCATGGACTGCATAGTCAGTAATTTAGTAACATGTGGGCCAAAATCCAACGGCAGTGGCTAGGCTATTTAAAGTGCCTAGCCACCCTAATTTAAACCCAGGTATTCAGCTCCCAAACTTATCCGGCATCTGGCACTGAACAATGGCATCACTATCTGGTTAGTGGTGATCTTCAGCTGCTAACCAGATAGCGAAAACTGGTTAAAGTTAGGATAGCTATTGAGATGACCTAACTTTAACTGGTTGACTGGTTAGTGGCTGGATATCGCCGCTAACTGGATAGCCACTGGCACCACCCCTAATCTGCCCACACACTACCGCATTTAAACCGGTCTGTGGGGATATTCAGAGGCGCTGACCAGTTAGTGCCGCTGAATATCATGCTCAGTGCGTTTTAGCCGGTTAGCAGGTCTGCTAACCGACTAATAGGCCCCATGGTCTTTATCTGCCATTTTTTAACTAATTGTCCATCTTGTTTGCCCATTTACAAATGTCCTCACCGCCAAGGAGATATCCCAGTTCCTGGGCATAGAGGTTTGACTGCTTGTAGGATATTGCACTTTGCATTAGTCAAATTTTGTTTTATTCTTCATTGTGCCTCTATCATCCCAGGTAGATAAGCAGTTAAAAATACATGATTCCATACTTAGCCAACACCCAAGCCCTGAGCTTCTACCTGTGTCCTATCATCCTTTTTTTTCTTTTAAGTGCCTTCACGTCAGTGCTGATTCTTGGTGACCCAGCAGCCCCTGGGTTTTCTTGCAAGGTATGACCAGACGTAGATTACCAGGCCCTTTTTTCTGAGGTAATGGAGGGTAAAGTGACTTGCCCAAGGTCACAAGGAGTGCTAGTGGAAATCAAACCCAGATTGCTTGCTTTATAAGCTGCTGTTTTTACCACTAGGCAACTTCTCTACCATTTTAAGAGCACACGTGCCAAGCTCCAGAGGAAGCTGTGGTCTAGACTTCTCAACCAGAGGTTCACACTGCAATGTCTGGGCTGTATTTTAGTAATTTGTTAAATAAAACATTTGTGCTTATTTTGTCTGATTGTTTCTTTTTGCTATTAATGTGCTAAACATTATTGCCAGATAAGAAGTTAAAAATACATGATTCCATACTTAGCCAAGGAGCCAACACCCCAGCCCTGAACTTCTAGCTGTGCCCTATTACCTAGCTTTATAATAATCTAAATAGCTTATCAAAGCTAGTAATGCTGTTCCCTGAAAACCTTGTCCTCTACGTCCCTGTGGTCTTGCTGAAAAGCGCCCAGTCAGCACCGACCTTCTGTCATTGACCCGATTGGTTTCTGTGGAGATCGTATCCTTCTGGTTCCAACCTGACTACTCCATGGCTTGTGGTGTCACTAAGTTGTGCTCTTTGTATGTTCCACGTATTTTCTCGTTTGTCGTTTCTTCCCTTGCCTCTGTTCTTGAGAAGAAAAGATAGATTGTGTGCATATTGCATCCTCTCATTCTGCTATATCTGTTATGGGAACGCTTAAATTCCCTCACAGTACTGGTTCTACCACCTCTGCTTGTATATTATACCAGGCATCTGCCATCCTCTCGTTTAAGATGTCTTTTTACGTGTCCTCTGAAGCTCCCTCTCTTCATCTTCAGATCATGATGCCTTGTCCTGGAAATTCGTTTCTTGGAGAATTTCATCTTCCCACACATTATTGAAACCTGTAAAATATTTGAGATTTTCTATCACATCTCACCGTGCCCTTCTTTTACTTTAGTAAATACACTTAGAGCATTTCAGTACTTTCACTGAAGGATTTGTATTGAAGGCCCAGCGGAATTTCAGTACCACATATTGTAAATGTCTCTATCCCCCCTCCCGCCACCAAAAATGGTGAAGAATGTTAAATCATTTAATACATATGAAATGCCAAATAATGCTTCTATCTAGTCTGTAAGAACCACTTACATTAGGCAGCTCAAAGCTGTGTTGCTGTCCTCTACCATTGTCCCTGCCGTAGGGGAAGGGGTGTGTGTGCTTCAATATAACACTCCATTGAAGCACCATGCTGCACTGGAAAGATGCTGGAGAAGGTCTCCAACACAGCTTTGAGCTGTTTAATGAGGTCATTGTGTGTAAGATGAGATCTGAAAAGTTTGTAGATCAATGTTCCTGCCCAGCTCTGTGAATGTCCTCTAGCCATACTGCAGCCAGTAGGAGAAGGTGCTGTGATATTGCACTTTTAAGAGTTCCTCACAGTACCTCTCCTATCTGCAGCATCATGGCAGGAGCAGAGGGCTCCTGCACAGCTTGGCAGGAGCGTTGTTGCCACCCAAATACAGCTGCTGACACTTAATGACTATTTTAAGAGTACATGTGCCAGCAGGGCTGGCCCAAGTGTTTCTGATGCGCCAGGCGGAAGCCCCGGCCATGCCACCTCCTCCCCCTCCTGCGCAGCTACCTCCCACTGCCACCAATTCCTTCTGTGGGGTCATTGGGACAGCTTGGCTTGGCATGGTGGCGGCAGCAGTAGCTGCAGCCAATGACAGGCCATGATCTTCTGCACACAGGGCCTCCCATTTCTGATCCCCCTCCAACACAACTTCCTGTCAGAGAGGGGTCAGATGCAGCAGGCCATGTGTGCCAAAGCACATGGCCTGCTGCTCACAGAGGTATGCTGCCCTAGGCAGCTGCCTAGCCCACCTAGTGGATGGGCTGGCTCTGGAAGCCATTGTCTAGTTTTCTCAGCCACAGGATTCACACTACAATATCAGGGCTGTATTTTAATAATTTATTAATAAAATATTTGTGTTTATTTTGCCTGGTCGATTCTTTTTGCTGTTAATGTGCTAAACATCTAAACATTTAGCACAATTCAAGACTTTCCAAATTTGTTTTTTTTTATTTTTCAAAATAAGAGATGGATGGGCAGGTACTTCCAATGTAGACTACCACCATTTCATTCCCTATTCAATGTACAGCAAATGGACTTGTAGGACCAGACTGATGGCCTAGTAACATCATTGCAAAGCGCTATGCTGGAGATCTGGGTTTAAGTGTCATTGAATATCCAGCATACTAGGTCCCAATGGCCTTACTGAAGAGGGTGGCAAAATTAGAAAAAAAAAATAAGCAGGTAATTAAAACATCTTGCTCATTTTATGTGAATGTCGTGGTTTCTAAATCTGATGAAGGTCGTAGTCAAATTATCTGTCATGACGATGTAAATGATATTTGAATTAACAATCATATTCACTGGGTGGCTTGACTTAAATTTATTTACCCACACTTGCGACACAGTGGAAAGGCTGAAGCTACTGAAATGAACCTCAGTTTAAGGGGCAACATGGCCCTGAGATCACTGGAGTGGCAAACAATACAAAATCATTACGCTTGTCTTAGGAAGGGCAGATACATGCCAGAAAACCTCTTTCCTTTGTCTTTTGCCTATTCTGTCAGAGCCGGGAAGAAGAGTGCCCCAGCAAAAAATCTTTCAGGGAGCATAATATGTTCATGCACGCACAAAAAAGCTTCAAGCTGCTTTCAGGTTAGCAAATCTGTAATTGCAGCCCCATGGTAGCTCTGTCCCCAGCAATTTTATTTCCTTCTCTAAAGTCTGACAAAGCTCCTCATCTAATGAACAGAAACAAATCATTCAAGCGTAAACAAATGAAACAGAAAACTCAGCAGTGGCCGGGTTGCATCATGATGCTTTTTAAATTTCACTTTATCAGCACGTGGAAGGTAATTTTATAAAAGGCATGCCTAATTGACGCAAGGATTTAATGCACATCCATCTAGCATATTTTATAAAGTCAAGTATGTATGTATTATCTTTGTAAAATAGGAGCGTAAGTGGTGAGAAACGCATGGCAAAGCTAGGTACGATCAGTTACACCAACTCTAGGGCTGGCGTAAATGTCCCATACTGCTTTGCAGTGAACATTGAAAGCCAGGACTGGCCAACAATATTCCCTCCTGGAATTGGATCACGTGGTAGATCCACAGAAAAAAAAAGTCACAGCTTTTATTCCCATCAATAACACTTGACAAATAACATATCACAGTCAATTGTAGCAATAGTCTCAAAATGATCCAGACTAGACGGTGATGTCCCTAACCCAGCACCATCCGCCATTCACGAACACTCCTCTCCCCACCTGCCCAGCTAACTGGGGAGTTTTCAATGAGGCTGGTACCCCACATGGCAGTGATGCCCATACGGCGGAACGCCATTCCCTGTCTCTCTCCCGCCCTTTCGTGGATTCAAATAACAGTGGGGGGAAAAGGATCTCAATCTTAAACTCTGCCAGCGGCAACAAGAGAAAAAATACCACCCATCCAGCACCAAAACCCACCCTAGTCTCTCATCTCCTACCCAAAAACACCCTACAACCCCACAAATGAACATCCTAAAACAGCCCAAAGAGCTGCAAAACACTGCTCACTCAGAAAAGAAAGTAAGCAACTGTGGGAACTCACATTTGCCTACCCAACAAACCCACCCAATTGCTTCCCTGAATCCAAACCCCCTCCCCCAAACACCTGTGGCTGCCCAAACAGAGTGTGTCGGCTCAGTTAGTGTTATCTTCCCAGCTTCTGATGTGATCGGAGAGGGGAGCTGGGCTCATAGGCTGTAGGATATAGCTTCAGAAAGAAGAAACAGCCGATTACCATAGAGAGAGCTGTAATGCAAAAAAGAAAAAGAACATTAAAGGACCCCTTTGACTATAATGTTTGCATTTACTGTGCATTAGGAACAAAACCCAGAGTCTGGCAAATTTAAAAGCCATGCAGTAGTTATTGGGGGCAGGTCCAGCACGTCCCCTGCACTTAATGCATGGAAATGTCCTTTACTGCATGCTAAATTCATTTGCAATTTGTGTGGGTGCACTTAACACCACCTACTGAGGTGGCATTCAGTACACTTGTGCTAATTACAATATTGACAGCATGTGTAATTGGCCTACGCTAAAATCCACATCCATTCTGCCCATAAGCTACCCAGTCCCTGCCCCTTCGTATGTTAAGTAGATGACATGCAAATTAGTGCATGCTGTTATGCTGTGCAACAGTATATTCCAGACTAGCAGAATTAGGTATTCTTTGCATGGGTATGTATATGAGTGTGCTATGTGCTGTATGTTCATGTTTTGTGTGCAGAGTGTAGTGTATGTGTACATGTTTGTGTGTGGTATGTGTGTAGTGTTTGAGTGTTTATCTGTCTGTTGTGTTTGTATGTATGTACACTCACAGAGGAGGTGTAGAAGAGACAGAAGTCAGAGCTGCCAAACTACCCAGTTCCAGGAGGGAGATTTTAGGCTAATCCTGGAGTTCTGACATAGTCATCCTGATGCATGATGAGACCCGCAGCACTGAATTCATGGGAACAATCTACCTGTAGCAGAACCAGCTGCAAGAAAAGCAGGACAACTACACACCACTGGATAGACTGGAGCTTTATTGGTGTCTGAGGAATGCCCGATACAAGTTTCGGCCAATGGCCTTCATCAGAGGACAGCAACCAGTCTGAGAAAGACACCTATGAAACGCTCTCTATTGTTGGAGACAATTGGTAAAGTAACTCACTTGACGGTTCAGGAGCTGCTTTTCTTGCATTGAGTTCATGGGGCAGAATCATGGACTACTATTACCATACAGCTTTGCAGTGAATATTGAAAGCCAGGACTGGCCAACAATATTCCCTCCTAGAACTGGATCACCTGGCAGATGGGGGGGGGGGGGGGGGGGGTGCACTAGGTGCTAGGTTAGCCTAAAATAAGAAAGTTAGGTCAAGGGACGAATTGAAATCTTGGAACTAGGCCTTAAAATTAATATTAAGTGGACTAACAGAAAATTTCCAGTCATCATTGTAAGTAAACAATTAATGCCATGTAATAGGAGGGGGCACATGATAAGCTGCACTCTTCACACACATGTACTGACTTCGTACAAGAACAGCAGATGCTAAAACCAGGATAAGGTCGGGTTACTCTGTCTCTAAGGGATGGACTAATCATGAAATGCCTGCAAGGCACTCTACCAAAGTATATATGTTTAGTTGAAAAAAATGTCCTTACTACTTTACCAACAAGCAGGGGTGTAGCAAGGATGGGGCAGTGGGTGTGACCCGCCCTGGGTGCCGGCTAGGAGGAGAGTGCCAAATCCCAAGCCCAGATGGCAGAGTCAGTGCTGCAAACCTAACTTAACGTGGTGGGCGGCCTGTACACTGTCTCTGCTTCAGGTCCGGTGGCTGTTTCCTCCCGGGCCGAAGTCTCGTGGTTAAGGTACGTTTGCTGCACTAGCTCTGCCATGTGGGCTCAGCAGGAGGCACACTGTGAGGGGGCGCACCCTGGGAGGGGAATGCACACTGTGAGGGGGGCGCACCCTGGGAGGGGAATGCACACTGTGAGGGGGCTGCACCCTGGGAGGGGTTGCACACTGTGAGGGGGTGCACCATGGGAGGGGGGTGCACACTGTGAGGGGGTGCACCCTGGGAGGAGGGTGCACACTGTGAGGTGGGTGCACCCTGGGAGGGGAGTGCACACTGTGAGGGGGGTGCAACCTGGGAGGGGGGTGCACACTCTGATGGGGGTGCACCCTGGGAGGGGAATGCACACTGTGAGGGGGTGCACCCTGGGAGGGGGGTGCACACTGGGAGGGGGGTGCACCCTGGGAGGGGGTGCACACTGTGAGGGGGTGCACCCTGGGAGGGGAGTGCACACTGTGAGGGGGGTGCACACTGTGAGGGGGGCGCACCCTGGGAGGGGAATGCACACTGTGAGGGGGGTGCACACTGTGAGGGGGTGCACCCTGGGAGGGGAATGCACACTGTGAGGGGGGTGCACCCTGGGAGGGTAGTGCACACTGTGAGGGGGTGCACCCTGGGAGGGGAGTGCACACTTTGAGGGGGGCGCACCCTGGGAGGGGAATGTACACTGTTAGGGGGCGCACCCTGGGAGGGGAGTGCACACTGTGAGGGGGTGCACCCTGGGAGGGGAATGCACACTGTGAGGGGGGTGCACCCTGGGAGGGGGTGCACACTGGGAGGGGGTGCACACTGTGAGGGGGGTGCACCCTGGGAGGGGGGTGCACCCTGTGATGGGGGGCACCCACTTTTGATGCAGATGGCCTTAAGAACACCACTGCCAAGAGCTCTAGGTTTTCTGAGGCCTCACAGTTTTCTAGGGCAGACTCCTGGAAGGCCTTTGTGCTGGACTTGGTCTCCGTGTACTGCTCCTGCTGGCAGTTTGTGAATAAACTGAATGGAAACACAGAGGCATTGCTGCTCTTCCTGGGCCTCTTTTAAAATGAAAAGGAACACTTATTCAAACAAGATTTAAAGGGGTTTTTTTTAGATGGATGCTGGTTAGACGGCCCAAATGGGCATTTTGGATGTTGGCAGGGGCGGCCCAAAGGGGGTGCGAGGCCATGTGCGGAGACTCGGTGCGGGGCCTCATTTGCATAAATATTTGCATAATGTTACCATACACTAACTTTTAGTAAACATGCCTCTTAATGAGTGTATGGATAAAGAAAGACTAAAAGATTTCTACATTACTATAATCCAGTGTCAACCGCCAGGCACATTAGGAACTACTACAAACACTGCCCACTTAGAACCCATAGCAAACCCGCCGTATCGTAACAGCACTACCAGGACTTACAAAGCACCAGACCCTACCTATCAAAAGGCAACACTGCAAATATTAAACCAATACATTTCAGAGAATAACAATACATGATCTACTGGGGAAAGAGAACAAGTGGCAATGTCAAATAGGAATTACATAAACAGAATACCTCAGCTCAGTTACACATGCAGAACATAGACCATCATCAAACAAGGAATCACAATTTAGAAACAGGAAGGTAATAATTAAACTGGGAACCCCAAAAGCCAAACTTGGAATGTACAACAACACTGTAGAAATAAAACTATTAATTAATTTCCTCTTGTACTAAACAAAGCGCAGATGTTAATGATGCACATTTCCCAGAGCTGACATATTCCAGTTAATAAATTCAAAATAAAGAGATATCTTTCTACCTTTTGTGCATTTTTTTCTCAGTTGAAATTGCTCCAGCCACTTTCTTCTGGTTTCTTCGTGTCTTCTGCTAACTCTCCATCGTCTGCTGTCCATTTGTCCTTTCTTCTCTCTTCTAGTTTTTTTTCCATTCTCTCTCTACATCTGCTTTAACATACTAATCTTTCTCCTTTTGCTCTTTCCTCATTCCTATTTCATCCACTCAAATTTTACCCCTCCATCTTCAATCCCCACTTACTCTCTCAATACCCGGCCAATTGAAGATTTTTCTTCCCTCCGACACAAAATATTTTTCCTCTCTCCATTTCACTCTCCCAGCCCCATCCCATTCTAATCCTCCCCCAACATCAGTTCCCTTCTAGTTCCAGCCCCACCCAGCATCCGCTCCCTTCTAGTCCCCGCATTAGCCCATTTCCAGTCCTAGCTCCCCATCAGTCCATTTCCAGTCCTAGCTCCCCCATCCATTTCCAGTCCTATCTGAGTCCCTCCATCAGATCATTTGCAATCACAGCCCCATCAGCCCATGTCTAGTCCTTTTCTAGCCCCACCATCAGCCCATGTCAAATCCTAGCTCCCCTCCACTCAGCCCATTTCCATTCCAAACCCCCATCCCCATCAGCTATTTGCAGTTCAAGCCTCCCCTTCCACTCAGCCCATTACCAGTCCTAGCCCCCCCATAGCCCATTACCAGTCCTAAGCCCCCATCAGCCCACTTCCAGTGCTAAGCTCTTGGCGAAAATCATTGAGAAGGTTGTACAACAGCAACTTCAACATCATATTGAGACAAGTGCACCCCTTGACCCCTGCCAGCATGGCTTTCGTGAATTGCATGGGGTTGAAACACTCCTAACCACATTATTCAACACCCTTATCATGGGATTGGACAACATTAAACAAGGTTTCGCACTTGTCTTCCTGGACATTGCAGCTGCCTTTGACACTGTATGTCACGAAATACTTCTCTCCCGCCTCAGCGAGAAGGGCATCCAGGGTAACGCCCTTACATGGTGTGCATCATATCTAACAGATCGATGGCAACATGTGCGCTCCGGCCCCTCCACCTTTGCACCTTTCCTACAAGAAAAAGGCGTGCCTCAGGGATCATCACTTTCAGCCCTACTCTCTCTATAGGAGACAGGGAAGCCTCCAGCTCCGCCGCCGACAAACCGCTCTCCTCCACCATCGCCGCAACACCAGAGCGAATCTCCTGCTTCTCTGCCTGTGTGAGTAGCACAAAGCGATCCATGAGACCAGCAGATGAACGCTGAGGCTCCAAGGGGAAAGCCCTCAACTTGCCTTTGCGTTTAGGCATCTGCGGGGAAAGCAAACACAGTGGCCATCTTGAAAAGTCTTCTCCCCTTATCCCGGGCAACATTTTTTTATGGAATGGGGACACAGTGGTGCTGGTGAAAGGAGGTTGAGCAAGAGGCACTTGTGTTGGTCTGATAATGGGCCAGTTGCATGCACTGTGGCTGAATGCTGTGCTGTTGCCGCCACTGCATCATGCTTACTGTGAGAACATGCCTACTATCTTGGTATCTGTATGTAATGCTCCATTGCCATGTTATTGCTCTATGATGGCTATAAAAATGACCAACTCTCCGAGGTCACAGGGCACTGACCCTGGTTTCTAGTCCCACAGGAACTACTTGTGGTCTTGGGCATGCCACTTAACCCTATGTTGCCTCAGGTACAAAATGTAGATTGTGAGCCTTTCAGGGACAAGGGAAATATATACCGTACCTGAACGTACACCACTTTGACCCAGTGAAAAGCAGTATATAAGCATTGCTAAATAAATATAAAGAAAATAAATAAACATAGGCAAGAGCAAACAGTTCAGTGATAGGCATTGGTGTCGCAACATAACAGCATGCTTCCAGATCCCTCCACTGCCTCCTCCTTGTTCTCCTCTCAGGAGGTGTCTGTCCACAGTTAGGCATTGATATTGCTTTCAGTGCTTCCGGCCACTGTCTGCATGTGGGGGTACTATCACCAGGGCGGGGTTTATGGCCTCCTGCTCTTCTGTATCCTCAGCCTGCTCACTCGGTCCTTCCACATCTTGCTATGTGGCGATGTCCTGCTGAGCAGGCACAGGCTCTGGTGTCACATCTGCAGCTGCAAAGCAAATGAGGGGCATACATTACGGTCTATACTTGTCATGACATCTGGCGATCCTGACACTACATCTACATCTGCTCTCCCCATCACTGACACGCACCATGTCTTGCTCCAATACCATGCTATGGACTCTGCCAGCTTCATATGTGCAGCTTGTTCTTACCTTGCCTCTCTGCTGGTTCCCTCCACAGCTTGGTCAATAGATGTGGCCTCTTGCATCTTGTGGCCCTGAAGTGACTCTTCAGGGCCTTGATTTCCCGCCTGCAGCACCTGTGGATGACAGAGGTGCGACTATTGCATACTTGCCATTTTTGCTAGTCATCTGTCTCCTCCCTCACACTGGTGCCTACATTGATCCCTCCGCAACATTGTTACTACTGTTACGGCACTAACCACCATTTTCTTTTAGGCACACATGTCTCATCCTGCTTTTGGGTCTGACTCCTCCACTGGCCATACTGCTTAGATCACCCTTGCACATCATGGACATGCAGTGTCCCTTACCCATCTTGGGCCTGCCTGTCACTGTATGCCTTCTACATGCATCGCTATCCTGCTTACTTCTGTTCCATACAGCCATGATACTGTTGACCTGTGTGGCCCTTAGCCCTCTGCCCACTTGCTCCATTCCTCTGCATTCCCACATCATGACTGGTGTGTTCGCTGTGGCCTCTGCTATGGTTTTGGGGGAGTATGTTCCAATTACTGCCATGCAGCATGCTCCGTCGCTCCCCCACCCTCTCAATGCCTGCCTCTACTTCTCTGTCTCTGATCCCTGCTCTTCTCCTGTCCTGCCTATTCACCTACCATTGCACTCCTGAACCTGCTTCTGATCCCTCTCCATGCCCTCTGTCGCATTTACTGAGTGTCTGGTGGATCATACACCAGATCGCTTGTGACACTCGGTGTATTGCACAATGGCCATGAGCTGGATACAGGACACAAAACAGCAAGGAGTAAAAACAAAAGTCCTTTTATTGATTGAAGCATCCTGACATGGCCGTGTTTTGGCATGGCTGCCCTGGAGAAGTTGAGCATCCTTGTCGCCATCATCCCAGCCTTTGGCTGTTTCCTCGTACTTAAGCAATATGGATATGATATTGAGTTAGGCAGGCTATGCGCCGTGGCGGCGCATAGCCTGCCCGCCAACCCCCCTAACTCGGATATTCACTTCCGTGCCAGCTGAAGTGAATATCCGGTTAGCCCGGATGCCCCGGCAGCCTCAGAGGCTACACGGGTAGCAGCGATTTTTATTGCTACCTGCATAGCCCTCTGCGCCTCTGGGAGGGAGGAGTAGCCTAGTGGTTGGGGCAAGGTACTTCAGGCCAGAAGGTTGGGGGTTCAAATCCCACTAGAGGACAGCAACCTTGGGCCGGAAGGACTGGGGTTTCTAGTCCCACAGGTGCTCCTTGTGGTCTTGGGCAAGCCACTTAACCCTCCATTGCCCATGTTCCCTGTAAGTATTAGTGTATGTGTCTCATATCCCTGTGTGCTAAATGTATCCCCCAATTGTGTTGTGACCGCTTTGATTGAAGGATAAGACGGTATACAAAACTGTCTAAATAAAATAAATAAATAAATAAATAAATTTAAGACGCAGAGGGCTATGCAGGTTGCAACAAAAATCGCTGCTACCCATGTAGCCCCTTCCTCCACTCCTGCTCTGTCCCAGAATGCCCCTAACATACCCCGATGCTATGCGGATAGCATCTGGGCATGTTAAGGACTTAGCCGGGATATTCAAGGGCACTACCCATGTAGGTGCCCTTTGAATATCCCGAATAAGGCCCTTACACGGGTAACTAAGGAAGTTACCCATGTAAGGACCTTTGAATATCGAGCCCTATGTGCCCATATGTGCTTGCAAATCATTGTTGACTCTTGGATGCCCATGGCCCCTTCTTTATGAATGGTGTCTTGGCTGCCTTCCTTGCTGTATTCCGCAAGGGTTGGACATGTGGCGGCCTCGTCTGGCAAATACGTCCATCCTCCTGTATACATTGCTGTTTTCCAACCACACTGATCGTCCTCAGGCCCGGTTATGAAATTGCCTACATTCCTGCATGCCTGCATATGCACGTTCACTCCACTGCCAGTATGTCCTTTGTGAAATTTCCCTCAAATGGTTCATAGAACTGAAATTCTTCTATACATTACATCTGTGACCCAAGAGGCATGACCAGGAGTAAACTGCTTTAAGAATGTCTCCTATGATCCTTTTTCATACCATAGGGTATGAGAGTCTTTACCTTCATACCATAAGGAAGTTGTCTTGATTGAGCAATGGTACATACCCAAAACCCTCCTCATGCACAATTCTCCCTTATACGGTGCTAATTAATTATATAATTGATTCCCTTGGAGGAAGGAAGGGGTGAGGACTGTGGGAATAGAAATTTAGCTATAATGTTTGAATAATAATGGAGAATCAATGGAATTTGAATTATAATGTATTAGCCGAGGAAATCATTATATTTCTAGAAAATTAAACTAGAAGGTTTGGAAATGCTAGTGTTACTTAATTTTATGAAGTTCCCTTTTCATTTGTAATAAGAAAAACTGATTATCTAACAAAAAATGTTTGCTTATTATTTTTTTCCAGTACTACCACAACCTCTATTTTAAATCACCCAAAGAACTCTCCACATTTACAGCAAGTTCCAGGTAAGCATAGGGGTCTTTTTATAGATGTGCAGTAAAACTTTGCACTTACCTTGTATTAAATGCAAAAATTAATTCATGGTAGCTATAAAGCTTGTGTGCTAACTGTGTGCTGCATACTAAAGTACGTAATAAAGTGTTGCCTAAGAGTCTTATTTACAATATACACATCTATAAGTAGGCATATAGTTATACACATATGTAATCTACGTCTGCCCTATCTCCCCTGCAGCTACTTTAAACCAACAAGAGAGAGGCCTCAGACACTTTCAGGATGCTGGAGTTTTTTGTGCTTTGGATAAGCCCTCCAGGCCCTGGAATTCAGGGTTCAAGGGACTTGTGCCTGTTACAGTAAGGATGGCTAGATTTAACTGAGATAATAGGTTACTGAGCCCTGTGAAATATTGTGCTTTACCCAGAATGTACACAAGACAAGCAAATTTTATACACAAACTTTGCTTTATTGGCATAAACTGGAGTGGAGGAGTGGCCTAGTGGTTGGGGCAAGGTACTTCAGGCCGGAAGGTCGGGGGTTCAAATCCCACTAGAGGACAGCAACCTTGGGCCGGAAGGACTGGGGTTTCTAGTCCCACAGGTGCTCCTTGTGGTCTTGGGCAAGCCACTTAACCCTCCATAGCCCATATCCCCTGTAAAATAGTTCTCTCCAAGTTATAATGCCCTGTTCAATGTAATTTCAGTTTGTTCAATGTAAACCGCACTGATGCAGAATAGCGCGGTATATAAGAGAATGTAAATAAATAAATAAAAAAAAATAAACTAAAAAAAAAATACATCACCAAGCAGCATATGTATTCACAAGGAACAAACCAAAAAATAAGAACTCAGAGCAGTTAGTAACAGAAATATGCATATGAAATATCAAACAAAACATTGGTCTGGTGACTCTGAAATTGCACTAGATGCAGTCCTGAAAGCTACAGAAATAAAACAAGCAAGTCTTCAACCTAAAGCAAACAGTTAAATTCAACTAGAATTTTGAGGTGTGTAACCAGTAAAGAATGTTTCTATTTTCTTGAAATATAGTCCCCAGTCCCAGGGCCGGATTTACCTTGAGTGAGGCCCTACGCCAACAAAAATTGTGGGCCCCCAGCAGGGGCGGCCCAAGGGGGGTGCGGACCTCATTTGCATAAGGGGCCTCATTTGCATAAATATTTGCATAATGTTACCATATACTAACTTTTAGTAAACGTGCCTCTTAATGAGTGTATGGATAAAGAAAGACTAAAAGATTTCTACATTACTATAATCCAGTGCCAACTGCCAGACACATTAGGAACTACTACAAACACTGCCCATAGTAAACCCGCCGTATCCTAACAGCACTACCAGGACTCACAAAGCACCATACTCTACCAATCAAAAGGCAACACTGCAAATATTAAACCAATACATTTCAGAGAACAACAATACATGACCTACTGGGGAAAGAGAACAAGTGGCAATGTCAAATAGGAATTATATAAACAGAACACCTCAGCTCAGTTACACATGCAGAACATAGACCATCACCAAACAAGTAATCACAATTTAGAAATAGGAAGACAATAATTAAACTGGGAATCCCAAAAGCCAAACTTGGAATGTACAACACTGTAGAAATAAAACAATACATTAATTTGCTCTTGTACTAAACAAAGCACAGATGTTAATGATGCACATTTACCAGAGCTGACATATTCCAATTAATAAATTCAAAATAAAGAGATATTTTTCTACCTTTTGTGCATTTTTTTCAGCTGCAATTGCTCCAGCCACTTTCTTCTGGTTTCTTCGTGTCTTCTGCTAACTCTCCATCGTCTGCTGTCCATTTGTCCTTTCTTCTCTCTTCTAGATTTTTTTTCCATTCTCTCTCTACATCTGCTTTAACATACTAATCTTTCTCCTTTTGCTCTTTCCTCATTCCTATTTCATCCACTCAAATATTACCCCTCCATCCTCAATCCCCACTTACTCTCCCAATACCCGGCCAATTGTAGATTTTTTATCCCTCCCACACAAAATATTTTTCCCTTCTCCATTTTACTCTTCCAGCCCCATTCCATTCTAATCCTCCCCCAACATCAGCTCCCTTCTAGTTCCAGCCTCACCCAGCATCCATTCCCTTCTAGTCCCTGCATCAGCCCATTTCCAGTCCTAGCCATCCATCAGCCCATTTCCAGTCCTAGCCCCCCCATCACCCCACTTACAGTCCTTAACCCCCCATCACCCCATTTTCAGTCCTTAACCCCCCATCACCCCATTTTCAGTTTAAGCCCCCCTATAACCCATTACCAGTCCTAACCCCCCATCAGCCCACTTCCAGTCCTAACCCCATCAACCATTTCCAGTCAGCCCCCCATAGCCCATTGCCAGTCCTACCCCCCCCCCATCAGCCCACAGCCCATTACCAGTCCTAACCCCATCATCCCACCTCCAGTTTAACCCCCCAGCCCATTTCCAGTCCTAGCCCCCATAGCCCATTACCAGACAACCCCCATCAGCCCACAGCCCATTACCAGTCTTAACCCCCCCAAAGCCCATTACCAGTCCTAACCCCCCCCCAACAGACAATTACCAGTCCTAACCCCATCAGACCACCTCCAGTCTTAACCCCCCAGCCCATTTCAAGCCACAGCCCCCCAATTGCCCATTACCTGACAGCCCCCATCAGCCCACTGCCCATTACATGTATTAACCCCCCCAAAGCCCATTGCCAGTTCTATGCCCCCCCAACAGCCCACAGTCCATTGCCAGTCCTGCCCCCCTCGGCCCGCCTCTTGCCTTAACCCCCCCCAGCCCAGCCCATTTCCAGCCCCAGCCCCCCAATAGCCCATTACCAGCCCTACCCCCCCAGTCCATTTCCAGCCCCAGCCCCCCCCCATAGCCCATTACCAGTCCTACCCCCCCCCCATAGCCCATAGCCCATTACCAGTCCTACCCCCCCCCCATAGCCCATAGCCCATTACCAGTCCTACCCCCCCCCATAGCCCATAGCCCATTACCAGTCCTACCCCCCCCCATAGCCCATCGCCCATTACCAGTCCTACCCCCCCCCCATAGCCCATAGCCCATTACCAGTCCTACCCCCCCCCCATAGCCCATTACCAGTCCTACCCCCCCCCGGCCTAAAGTAAAATTTAATTTAAAAAAAAAACCTGGTGGCTGCCGCCGCGGGGCCCCCTCTGCTGCCGCGGGGGCCCCGTCTACCAGCTGGTCGGGTCCGGTCCAGTCCGGTCGGGTCTCTCTCCCTCCCTCGCTGCAGGCTGCGAGAGACGCTCTATCTTCGCGTCTCTCGCAGCCTGCAGCGAGGGAGGGAGGGAGAGAGACCCGACCGGACCTGACCGGACCCGACCAGCTTGTAGACGGGGCCCCCGCGGCAGCAGAGGGGGCCCCGCGGCGGCAGCCACCAGGTTTTTTTTTAAAATTAAATTTTACTTTAGGCCGGGGGGGGTAGGACACCTACCCCCCCCGGCCAAACGTAAAATTTAATGTTAAATAAAAACCTGGTGGCTGCCGCCGCGGGGCCCCCTCTGCTGCCGCGGGGGCCCCGTCTTCAAGCTGGTCGGGTCGGGTCGGGTCCGGTCCGGTCCGGTCCGGTCGGGTCTCTCTCCCTCCCTCGCTGCAGGCTGCGAGAGACGCGAAGGGAGAGCGTCTCCTCGCGTCTGTGTTAAGCCCGCAGGGGCTGATGGGAAATCCCATCAGCCCCTGCGGGCTTAACACAGACGCGAGGAGACGCTCTATCTTCGCGTCTCTCGCAGCCGGGAGGGAGGGAGGGGAGACGAGACCCGACCCGACCCGCCCCGACCCGACCCGACCCGACCCCACCCCACCAGCTTGTAGACGGGGCCCCCGCGGCAGCAGAGGGGGCCCCGCGGCGGCAGCCACCAGGTTTTTTTTTTAATCGAGTTAAAAAAAAAACCTGGTTCTATTTTTTGTGGGCCCCTGCCGGTTGTGGGCCCTACGCCATGGCGTACATGGCGTATACGTAAATCCGGCCCTGCCCAGTCCACTTAAGAATTCTCTGTGATCTCCAACAGAGTAAATCTGTGATCCTCAATATAGTTACTGAAAGGCTTCACAGTCTAGCTGAATTCCTGTTAAGATCTAGTTTAACTGTACATATTTCTAGGTTGCGTTCCTTCCTTTAATCTGAGCAGAGGAACTGAAGCGTACGAGGTACACAAGTTATCGTAGATGTCAGTTCCACTTGTACTGTAACCAGTAGGTTAAAATAAATAGATTACCTGTTTGGTGCCCAGGAGGGGGGTAGGCTAGAGAGCACTGGAGCTTCAGATAAATTAAAAGAAGTGTAATCCTGGATTTGCAGGCTTTAGAAAGCCTATTTTATTGCTAAAAATGAAGTTGAATTTAAAAACAAGTCCGGGCCCCATTGGAAAGCATTGATTGTGCTGGGGGAAATGCAGGGGCTGGGGGAATTGCAGGGATCTCCAAGTGAGGGGAATTGCGGTCTCCAAGTGGGGCGGTTGCCTCAAGCGGCAATTTTTTAGGGGTGGCAAAAAATGCCCCCAAAAAGACCGCCTCACTTGGCCTTCAAATTAAAAAAAAACCTCAAAAAACTGCAGGACAAGCTGCCGGCGCTGCTTTTTGGCAGCGGCAGCATCAGCGGCCTCGTGTCCCCTCCCCCCCTGCTGCCCCAGAAGAACTTGCCGGTGTCCCAGCTCATCTTTGCAGAGCCGCGGGAAGGAAAAATATTTCTCTTCTTTCCTGCGGCTCTGTTAAAGTTGAGCCTGCCAGTGCTGAGGGTTATCTAGGCATTTCCAGTCTCACAGCCTTGACATTGCATCTTCTCCATAAGCCTTTTAGAGAAGCTGGAGACATTCAGTTGGGTCCTTCTCCAACTTAACCACAAATTTCAAGTTGATTCTTTGCTCCATATCTCTGCCACCTCCAGTTGTGTGACAAAGCGATGGAGCAGTGTGCTATAAAAAGACCTGAAAAAGAAAAACAAAGTGAGAGAGATGAAAAATATTATAGCAGAATAGTGGCGAGATGTTGCACAACACAGTGACATAAGTGGTTAGCCAATTGGAATTGAGTTATGGGCATGGCTGCTACAGTCTCGTTCCTTATTGTCCCTCCAGTCCAGTCCCGCACCTCTGGGTAGTGCACCTCCTCCAGCAGCTTGCAGACTAAGCGTGTCATCTTTTTGATGACACTAGTGTACATATGCAGCTGGCACCGCCCACCAGCCCCAGTAAGCTCAGTCTCCAAGTAGCTGGAGGAGGTTGTGAGCCAGGATGCTCGACTCACTGAAGAGACAACTAAGGAGACAGGTTTAGTTAGAGTTTGCTTTTATTTCCCCTGTTAAGGTGCAGGTTTCTTTGTTTTTAAAGGCAGAAGTGTAAAAAAAAAATCAGAAGGAACAGAGAGAACCCGGGGGGACAATAGGGCTGAGGGGAGGATATTCCTTCTTCCCCCTCTCCGCCCAGGATTTCGGGGGGGGGGGGGGAGTTCTGTGGGGGCCTTCCTCAGTCTGAGACTTATGGCTGCTTTGATACCTACGTGGGCAGGATTTTCCTGCCGGTTCGCGGGACGCAGGAGCTACGGCAGGTCCTGAAGATGGTAAGACCATCAGAGTGGTGGCATCTGCAGGTTCTGGGGACCATGATGGCCACTCTCGAGCTAGTACAACACCAGTACAAAACGTGGAGTACTTAGAAGGATGTATTTTTATTGAAAATCATATGCCACTGGGCCAGTGGCATATGATTTTCAATAAAAATACATCCTTCTAAGTACTCCACGTTTTGTACTGGTGTTGTCTGTTTGCATGGGGTTGTGCCTTAGTGTTGGACTGGGCACTCTCGAGCTAGTGCCATGGGCAAAGGCACACATGCAACTGCTGCAGAGGGCTCTGCTCAGTCGATGGTCCCATCAGAGTCAACCCCTGTCCCAAGTACTCCCCTGCCCGTGGAGTGCCAGGAGAGCCCTCAGTTGATGGCTGCATGTGGAAAGGAGTCCCCAGTGTGGGTTCCTCTGATGACCGATGCCAGCCTGTCAGGTTGAAGAGCCCATTGCGAAGGACACTTTGTTCAGGGACAAGAGTGCACAGGAGGCCCTGTGGTCGATCAACAGGCTTGAGATGCGAGTGGTGACCTTGGTGCTAGAATGTTTCGAACCATGGTTGCAGGGGAAGGTTGTCCAAATCCTCTCAGACAATGTGACCATGGTAGTTTACATCAACGGGCAAGGAGGAACAGGCAGTGCAGCCCTGGAGGTCGAAAAGCTGTTCGGATGGGCAGCAATTTGTCTCCAGGTGTTATCAGTGGCACACGTAGTAGGAGTTGACAGTGTGACGGCAGCCTTCCTCAGCTGAGTGCACATGGACCTCGGAGAGTGGCAGCTCAATCAGGAGGTGTTCGTGCAGGTGGTCCGCTGATGGGGCACACCAGTTATGCACCTAATGGCAATGTTCGAGTCGGCCAAGGCCTGCCAGTTTTTCAGCAGAAGAAGAGAGGAAGTCCAAGGGCCTGGATGCTCTAATTCAGCAGTGGCTCGAAGAGGGTCTTCTCTGTTTTTCCCCTTGGGCACTCATAGGCCGGTTAGTGTAATGGCTAGAGGTGCACTGGGGATTTGTAATTCTGGTGGCACCAGATTGGCCGAGGTGCAAGTGGTATGCTGACCTGATTCGGATACTGGCGGATTGACTGTGGTGGCTTCCAGCTGGAAGGACCTCTTGACACAAGAGCCGCTTCATATGCCCCAGGTGGATCAATTATCACTTACAGCATGACTCTTGAAAGGGCGAAGTTGAAAAGAAAGGATAATCAGGCTCGGGGATAGTGACCTTGCTACAGGCTCAGAGGTGGTCTATGAACCTGGCGTGCATCTGCGTAGGGCGCATCTTTGAATCATGGTGCGAGAGAGGCAGGCGCACCCTTCCACTGCCTCTGTCCCGGACATCTTAGCGCTCTTGCAATCCAGTTTTGATAAGGGTCTAGCTGCCAGTTCCTTGAGGGTACAACCACTGTTCCCTCTAAGCTGTGTGCGTGTGCGCGCACACACCTCGCCGAGTGAGCGCACATACTTTACAACAGAGCGCACAAAAATTATGGTTCTGATTCTGATAGAAAACAACACAGACATCTTAAAATTTAAAAGTTGTTGTATATTTATGGTTTTCACAAGTTCCACACTATTTTCTAGTGCAATCAATGTGCTGTACATACTGTATTCTGACATGTAATCAAATTTTAAAGTATATAACGCCAAGTGTCATTATGGTGGCGCACAAAAATTTATCCTTCCTTCAAAAGCTGCACAGCTGATATTTTATGCGCACACAGCCTACAGAAAATTAGAGGGAACATTGGGTACAACTGGTGGCGATTTCCGTTTATCATGGGAAAGTCCACAGGGTGCCATTGGGTACACACCCAGACGGGCTGAGCTTTCTAGGGGCAGTGACCCTCCTCCATCTGTCAAAGAGGGCAGTGGTACTGCCTTGGAATCTCAATCTGGTGTTGACAGTGCTGTCTTGGGAACCCTTCGAGCCATTGAGTCGAGCTTTCCTGAAGGATTTGACTCTGAAAATGGTATTCCTGGTGGCGATTTGCAAGTCACGCAGGATTTAGGAGCTTCGGACCCTGTCATGCCAGGAGCCATTCCTTTCCTTCTCCAAGGAGAAAGTGGTCCTGCGCCTGGTACCTTCATTTTTGCCCAAGGTGGTTGTGAGCATTTTATGTAAATCAGGCCATTTCCGTACTGGCTCTGGTGAGCTCGGATGTGGGCAAGAGCGGATATGGGCTCTGCCACTCCACAGCTGTGCCACTTGGAGGCGAAAGTATGCAAAAAGGGCTTCGTCCTTTTGGAGATCGGACCGTCTGTTGGTTCTGTTTGGCAGGTTGTGCAAAAGTGAGGTGGCAGCTAAGCCTCCATTTCCAGATGGATCAGTGAGGCAATCACGCCTGCATACATCTTGACTCCTCTGCTACCCCCTTGCAACTTAACATATATTGCATAGTGTGTAGAATCCACTGCTTGTAATTTAACATATTCTGCATAGTGTGTAGAATCCAGTGCTTGTAACTTAACATATCTTGCATAGTGCATAGAATTCACCTCACTGCCTGTAAGATAACATACGCTGCATAGCCCCACTATTCCTCTCTACGGCCCCGCATCACATTGTCCTTCTTTTCTTCATACTTCCCAACTGCTTCCCCTCCTACCAGCACCCTCATTCCTTCCCCCCTCTTCCCCCTCTACCTTCCTCACTTCTCCCTCCATTCTATCTTCTAACCTATCATTAGCTCTTGAGCTTCATCATGCTCTCCCTCTCATTCAACCATCCCCTCTCTCTAAAGCAGCGGTTCTCAACCTGTGGGTCGCGACCCCAACGGGGGTCGCCACAGGATTTAGCGGGGGTCGCTTAGCCTCCACGAAGTTTAAAAAAAAAAATTAAGATGTGCACAAGTTGCTGCCGAGTCCGCTTCTCGGCAGCAGCAAACTCCGGCAAACTCACCGCCTTCTTCTGCAGCCGCGGCTCCCTGCCTTTTAGGGAACCGCGGCTGTACTTGTAAAATCGTTGCGGAGCCCTTCCTGTCTCGACGGGCTCCGTGCAGCATTGTCCCGCCGCCACCGGAAGTGGTAAACAACTTCCTTTGGAGGCGGGACCATGCTGCATGGAGCCCATCGAGACAGGAAGGGCTCCGCAATGATTTTACAGGTACAGCCGCGGTTCCCTAAGAGGCAGAGAGCCGCGGCTGCATTAGAAGGGAGGCAGACAACCTGCAACACGGCTGACATCGACAGAGGGGGGCTGACATGGAGGGAGGGGGGCTGACATGGACAGATGGAAGGATGGGGCTGACATGGAGGGAGGGGGCTGATATGGATGGATGGAGGGAGGGGGCTGACATGGACAGATGGAGGGAGGGAGGGAGGGAGGGGGCTGACATGGACAGATGGAGGGAGGGAGGGAGGGGGCTGACATGGACAGATGGAAGGATGGGGCTGACATGGAGGGAGGGTGCTGACATGGATGGAGGGAGGGGGCTGACATGGACAGATGGAAGGATGGGGGCTGACATGGAGGGATGGATGGAGGGATGGGGGCTGATATGGATGGATGGAAGGATGGGGGCTGACAGGGAGGGAGGGAGGGAGGGAGGGAGGGATGGGGGCTGATATGGATGGATGGAGGGAGGGAGGGGGGCTGATATGGATGGAGGGATGGATGGAGGGAGGGGGGCTGACAGGGAGGGAGGAGGCTGACAGGGAGGGAGGGAGGGAGGGATGGGGGCTGATATGGATGGATGGAGGGAGGGAGGGAGGGGGGCTGACATTGACGGATGGAAGGATGGGGGCTGACATGGAGGGATGGATGGAGGGAGGGATGGGGGCTGACATGGAGGGAGGGAGGGAGGGAGGGAGGGGGCTGATATGGATGGATGGAGGGAGGGGGGCTGACATGGAGGGAGTAGGCTGGCATGGACAAAGGGGAGAGACATGGGGACATACTGGACAGACGGGATAAATGCTGGACAGAGGCGAGAGACAGTGCGGGTTAGGATTATAATGGGCTGATGGGGGTGCTAGCACTGGTAATGGGCAGATGGGGGGGCTACGAATGGTAATGGGTTGATTAGGGAAGGCTAGGACTGGGAATGGACTTATCAAGGGGGGGTAGGACTGGTAATGGACTGATGGGGGTCTAGCATTGGAAATGAGCTGATCAGTGAGGTTAGGACTGGAAATGGGCTGATTAGGGGAGCCTAGCACTGGTAATGGGGTTGAGGGGGGGGACTAGCACTGGAAATGAGCTGATGGGGGGTAGGACTGGTATTGGGCTGATTAGGGGGGGGGGTAGGACTGGTAATGGGGTTGAGGGGGATTAGCACTAGAAGTGAGCTGATTAGGGGGCTTTGACTGGGAATGGGCTGATTGTGGGGAGGGGAGGATAGAGCTGCTGACCCTGGAAGAAAACTGGGGGCTAAGGCTACAAGTGGGCTGATACAAGGGGATGGGAGCATGGAACTGAAAGGGAGTGGATCTGAGAGGGGCTGCCATGGTATTTGTACTAGAAGGGACTGATCAGTGGGGAAGGAGGGGGACTGGAAGGGAATGGACACCAGTGGCAGTCATGGGAATGCAAGTTGACATTGGAAGGTACTGGGAGTGAGGACTGGAAAGGGGCTGATACTGGGGAGGGTTACTGGGACTGGAAATAGGCTGATGGAAAGAAGTGAAGAAAACAAAAGAGATAAGAACTGGCAGATGGACCATAGACCACAGAAAGAGAGCTAAGAGAAGACAGGAAAGCAGAAGCCTCAGATCGGGACCAGCATGATCAGAGAATAAATTGGTCAGACAACAAAGGTAGAAAAAATAATTTTATTTCATATTAGTGATTTGACTACAAAATCATCATAATTTTGAAATCAAATATTGTTACTTGTTGTTTTGATTATTTAAATAAGTATTTTATAAATAAAAACATATTGCAAAGGCCTATAATATATTAATAATTCAACAAATGATTACAGCGACAATGCGTTAACGGTAAAGGAAGAGAGACGCATTTGATTTTATCATTGGGGGTCACCACAAGTTGACCAACGGTAAAAGGGGTCACGGTACAAAAAAGGTTGAGAACCACTGCTCTAAAGCAACCCCACCATCGCTTCCGCCGTACTATCACCCCCTTACCCCGCTCTCTGCTACTCCTTCTTCTTCTTCTCTCATCAGGTAACATCAATCCCAACCCCAGCACCCCTCGATTTCTCTCCCACCCTAAGAAGAGTTCCTCACGTACTTTGTCTAACCTCATCCATATCCCTCTCCTTTCCCCTTCCTCATCCCTCCTAGATTGCTCATATGCCTTATGGAATGCACACTCACCCAAAGATATCAACCCTAACTCTGGCCCCTCAAGATCTCTGTCTTACTCTGAAAGGAGATCCTCACGCAACAGCCCCCCTAGATCGCTGTCTTACTCTGGAAAGAGATCCTCACATAACTTGTCTAATCTCATCCATATCCCTCTCCATTCCCCTTCCACTCTCCCTCCCTCATGTGCCTTATGGAACGCAGACTCATCCAGAGATATCAACCCTAACCCTGGCCCCTCAAGATGTATTATTCTGAAAGAAGATCCTCATGCTACAGCCCCCATAGGTCGCTATCATACTATGGAAAGAGATCCTCACTTAACTTGTCTAATCTCATCCATATCCCTCTCCTTTCCCCTTCCACCCTCCCTTTCTCATGTGCCTTGTGGAATGCACACTCTGTCTCTAATAAACTTGCTTTTACTCATGATCTCTTTATCTCTAACGCTCTACATCTTCTTGCCCTAACTGAAACCTGGCTCCCCCCAGATGATACCGCATCCACCGCTGCTCTCTGTCATGGGGGCTATCAGTTCTCCCATACGCCTCATTCCACTGGCCACGGTGGTGGTGTTGGGCTTCTAATTCCAACCCCTCCTACTGCCTCAGTCTCACTCCTTTCTCTCTTTTGAAGTCCACTCCATTCGCCTCTTCACACAACTTCCTCTCTGAGTAGCTGTTATTTATCGCCCTCCTGACAAGTCTGTTCTACCTTCCTTACCGACTTCAACCCCTGGCTTTCCGTCTTTCTGGATCCCTCTTCCCCCACTCTTATTCTTGGCGATTTTAACATTCATGTCGACAATCACTCTGATCCCCATGCTTTAAAGCTGCTCGCCCTAACCTCCTCATTTGACCTCCAACTCTGTTCCACTGCCCCCACCCATCAGCACAGCCACTGCCTCGACCTAATACTCTTCCCGCCGCCTCAACCTCATCCTATCTCCTCCAACTAATTTAGAAACCTTCATAATATTGATCCCTTGACTCTCTCCTTCACCATTCCCTCATCCCTCTCCTCCATTATGTCCTCCAAGTCCATTGACGAGGCAGTAACCTCCTATAATGCTGCACTCTCCTCAGCTCTGGATACTCTTGCCCCACCCACCCCATGTCCTGTAAGATGTTTGGCACCCCAGCCTTGGCTTTCATCCACTACCCGTGACTTACGCACCTGTGTCCATTCCGCTGAACGTGCTTGGATCAAATCCCATTCCTGGAAGACTTTTTACACTTCAAATTCATGCTTGGCTCCTTCCAGTCAGCCATAGCACTTACCAAACAAAAATACTACATCCATCTGACTAACTCTTTTGCCTCTGATCCTCGCCGTCTCTTCAATACCCTCAGCTCTCTCCTGAAGGTGCCCCCCCTGGTCCCGCCCTCCTTTTCTGCCCAAACACTGGCCGACTACTTCCATGACAAAATCCACAAGATTACCCTCCAATTCCCCACTTCCTCTTCTACCACCCCGCCTCTCCAATTCTCCCCCCCCCCCATTCCTACTACCTCTGCTACCCTCTCCTCCTTTCCTGCGATCTCTGAATAGGAAACCACACTCCTTCTTTCCTCCCCCAAACCCACCACCTGTTCCTCTGATCCTATCCCCACCCATCTCCTAAGCCCCATCTCCCCCACCGTTGTCCCTTCCATCTCTTTTATTCTCAACCTTTCACTCTCCACCGCAACTGTCCCCGCAGACTTCAAGCATGCTGTGGTCACACCTCTCTTCAAGAAACCCTCACTCGATCCCACCTGTCCTTTTAACTATCGACCCATCTCCCTCCTTTCCTTCATATCCAAACTACTTGAATGGGCAGTCCACTGCCACTGCCTCGACTTCCTCTCCTCTCAGGCCCTCCTGGACCCTCTACAGTCTGGCTTCCATTCCTTACACTCCACTGAAATGGCTCTTACCAAAGTCTCCAGTGACTTATTCCTGGCTAAATCTAAGGGCCTCTACTCTGTCCTCATCCTTCTTGACCTCTCTGCTGCTTTTGATATTGTCGATCACAAACTTCTCCTCGATACCCTCTCCTCACTTAAGGGTTTTAAGGGCTCCGTACTATCCTGGTTCTCCTCCTACCTCTTCCATCGCTCCTTCAGTGTATGCTCTGGTGGCTCCTCCTCCTCTCCTACCCCGCTCCCAGTTGGTGTACCCCAGGGATCCATCCTGGGTCCGCTCCTTTTCTCTCTTTATACCCAATCCCTTGGTGCGCTTATCTCCTCCCATGGCTTTCAGTACCGTCTCTATGCCGACGATTCCCAAATCTACCTCTCTATACCTAAAATCTCTCCAACAATCTAGACCAAGATCACTGCCTGCCTATCCGACATCACTGCCTGGATGTCTCACCGCAGCTTCAAATTGAACATGTCTAAGACTGAACTCCTTATATTTCCCCCCAAAACTTCCCCTCCTCTCCCTCCTTTCTCAGTCTCCGTGGATGGCTCCACGATCCTTCCTGTTCCCTCGGCCCGCAATTTGGGGGTTATCTTTGACTCCTCCCTCTCCTTCTCCACACATATCCAGCTCGTAGCTAAGACCTTCTTACTGGTCTCCCTATGAGTCATCTCTTTCCCCTTCAATCTATTTAAAACTCTGCTGCTCGACTCATCTTCCGCCAACCTTGCCATGCCCACATTACTCCCCTCCTCAGGTCACTTCACTGGCTCCCTATCCGTTTCCGCATCCAGTTCAAACTTCTCCTCCTAACCTATAGATGCATTCACTCTATGGCCCCTCACTACCTTTCATCCCTTATCTCTCCTCACAACCCCTCTCAGAAACTTCGCTCTTCTGACAAACTACTCCTATCCAGGCCCTTCACTCGCTCCCCTAACTCCAGACTTTTCTCCTTTCACCTTGCTGCACCTTATGCCTGGAACAACCTACTCGTGTCTGTATGCCAGGCACCCTCACTAGCCCTCTTCAAATCCAGGTTGAAGACCCACTTCTTCACTGTCGCTTTCAGATCCTGACTCTATCCTTCATCTTGCACCGACTTCTGTCTTTTGTCTTGACTAAATTGTAAATGCCATATTTTGTTTTTGCCCTGAATAGCCCACTGCTATATGTTTTGTCTTGACTAGATTGTAAGCTCTGATGAGCAGGGACTATCTCTTGCATGTATATCTGTACGGCGCTGCGTGCGACTGGTAGTGCTTTATAAATGCTCAATAGTAGTAGTAGTAGTAGGGTAGAGCAGTGCCGGTGGGGTTGCAGACGCATTCCATGAGGGCTCAGGCAGCCTCATGAGCAGAGTATAGTTTAGTTCCGCCGGTGGAGATCTGTAGAATGCCATACTTTATCTGAACATTTTTGCCTGGATGTCCAGGTGGCGGGGGACGCTCGTTTCGGCTCAGCAGTGCTTCAGGCTGATTGTGCGGGTCCCTCCCATTAGTTTAACTGCTCTGATACATCCCAGAGGTGCGGGACTGGACTGGAGGGCCGATAAGGAAAGAGAAATTAGACTTACCTGCTAATTGTTGTTCCTTGAGGAACTCCATCCAGTCCCGAAACCCTCCCTGAGTGCTTTCGGTGATAATCTATGCACACCCTGGTCCTGAAGCTGGTTCCCTTGGTGGAGGAAGTGGCCAGGAGAAGCTGGGGAGGGGTGTGTAATCAGTGTTTGGGGGAGGGGCGGACCAGAAGAGCTGTCGGTTGCTCGCATTCCGCTGGTTGGAGTTGCTCAAGCGCTCAACAGGTAGGCCTCCCCATCCTGGAGGGAGGGGGGGGGGACGGGGTATCCTTTCCAGGGGATGGTGAGGGTACTAGTTTATTTAGACGTAGAAGTGTTTGTTGCATGTTTAACTACTTATTTTTTGCTCCTCTGAGTCTGCTTTGTCAATAGGTACTGGGGCTGGTGGGCAGTGCCAGCTGCATATATACACTAGTGTCATCAAAAAGATGACATGCTCAGTCTCCAAGCTGTTAGAGGAGGTGCACTACCTAGAGACGTGGGACTGGACTGGAGTTCCTCAAGGAACAACAATTAGCAGGTAAGTCTAATTTCTCTTTTCTTTTTTGTTACACCTCATATAATCGCTCCCTTCTCGGAGACCATTCTGCACGGCAAATGTCACAATGTTCGTGGCATGAGGGCTTGCAATATGTGATCACAGCCACTCCAGAAGTAAATTTGATGGATAAGCTTTTTGTGGCTAAGACAGAAGATGTAAATGTGCTAGTCAGGGTAATGAACATAGACGAAAACCAAATTGTTCTACTTCCATGAGTGAGAACAGCTGAAATTTTCAAACCAGACTAGAATGTAAACTCCCTGGATATGAGGGTGGAAGAAACCGCTGTAAATGGGGTAGTCATTAGAGTGGATTAGAATACTTCTCAGTCAGAAAGATGCAGTCCAAAAGATTTACCACCAGTCCAAGTAGACTGGAAGAGATTAAACCCTGAGTAAGTTTCAAAGCTATCACAACTTTTAATGAAGCACAAGAAAGTTTTCGCAGTAGACGATAATGACATAGGATATACCACTGGTTAAACATGAGATTAACACGAGTAATGCAAATCTGATTAAACAACTCTACTGAAGGGTGTCTCCTTACTTATTTGAATGTTTTAAACCCCATGTATATGAATTAGTAAACCATGGAATCCTGAGAAGAAGCAACAATCTGTGGGCATCTCTGGCTGTAATGATAAAGGAGAAAGATGGATCTCTCAGATTTTGCTGTGATAACCGCAAGCTAAACAATGTCACCATCAAGGATGCATTCCCATTGCCATGCATTAATGAGTTTTTGGACGCCTTAGGAAAGGCATTATGTTTTTCTTCCCTGGATTTAACATTCAGTTATTTTCAGATGGCAATAGAGCCAAGAGACATGTGCAAGACTGCTGTCACAACATCTTTTGGATTGTTTGAATGGATGCCATGCCATTCGGACTTTGCAATCCTCCAGCAAGTTTTCAACGGCTCGTGGGGTCCATTTTAGGAGACTATGGGGCTTGTTTACAAAGCTGCGGTAGCGGTTCGCGATCGTTATCGGAGCCGCGGCCCCATTGATTTCTGCACAGCTCTGATGGCTCCCCCCCAAAGAAGCTGTTTAACGACAATCTTACCCTCCGGTAACTTTTTTTGAGCGGTGCCAGGAGTAGCGGAGTAGTGTTGGAGTCCTCCAGTGGCGGTGAAAGACGCAGTGGGTGTATGGCGGCGAAGACACCGAGGAAAGACCGCGTGCGGGTGGCGGAGGACAAGATGGCGGCTAAGGCAGTATCTAGCCCGAAGGCTGAGCGAGATATGGACCTCGTGGAGGAGGTTACCCACGCGGTGGTGACGGCTTTGGAAAGCCGCTTCAATGGCTTGGCAGAGCAATTGGCCCAGGTAAACCACTCGATTGTGGATTTTGGAACGCGCATGGGGGAAGCGGAGCAGAGGATAGCGGAGGTGGAGGAGGTGCAATCGGCACAGGCCCAGCGCGTGCAACGCTTAGAAGAGCTGCTCAAACGCCACGAGGAGAAACTTGATGATCTTGAGAATCGAGATCGTTGGAAGAATTTAAGATTCGTGGGGATACCTGAGGCCATTGCGGATGGAGAGCTGCGCGGCTATTTGGAAAACTGGCTAGCGAAAAATTTGGAACTGACTGCCGCCCTCGGCTCAGTAAAAATTGAGCGAGCGCATCGACTGGGGGGGCAGAGAGCCTCCGGAGATTGGCCTCGTGTGGTTATTGCACGCTTCTTAAACTATGCCCAGAAGGAGGATGTCATCCGAGCGGCGAGACGCTCTCGGGCACAGGGCCCGGGCCTTGCTAAACCTTTGATCTTTCAGGACTACTCCGCAGCAGTGAGCAGAAAGCGTAAAGAGTTTGCTGGCACGTGTGCTGAGTTGGCTAAGAGGGGGGTATGTTTTGCCCTGCTCTACCCGGCCCGGTTGAGGGTGGAATATAGAAATCGGCAGCGGATATTTGACACGCCCGCTTCAGCCACCAAGTTTTTGACTGAGCTAGTGCCAGTGGTGGGAGAAGCGGGACTGAGCCAACAGACACCCGGTGGGGACCGATGAGCAGCAACTGGACTGGACTGTGTTCTTGTTTGCGATTGATGTTCTGTTCTTATGTTTTGCTTGCTCTATCTGGAGAAGCTGGGAGTTTGTCTGGTGTCAAGGAGGGGGGCGATTGATTGTTGTATGGACTGCAGGTTGTTAGAATGCAGGAAGGATAAATGGATGTAATTGTCTGGGGGGGAGCCCAATGCATCAATGTGGTTTGGTGAGTGCTCCATATGGAGAATGACAGGTGGTCTTTGGAGGTGAAGGGGTTGGGGGGATGAGGAGGGGGAGAGGGGGGATGGGATGGGGGAGGTAGTGGGGTTGGGGGATTTTTCAGGGAAAGTTCTGGGGGAGGGGTGGGGAATTGGGGAGACATGCAGGATCTTCTTTTTGTCCCAGGTAGATGGGGATAGGCTTCGGAGTTGGTGTGATAAGCGGCAACCGAGACAGATGTGTAGAGGAGAGGGTGGTGGGGGGAGCTCTAGGCTGGGGGAGCTCCCTTCATTTCCGAGTGTTAACTTGTTGACGTGTATGACTCGAATGGATGTGGATGATCATGGGTGAGGGGTTCCGACTGCTTACTTGGAATGTGTGTGGTATAGGGTCTCCGGTGAAACGCTATAAGATCCTACATGTCCTCAGAGACCAAAGAGCCGACGTGGCCTTTTTGCAGGAGACACATCAGAGTGCCCTGGAGCACGCCAAGCTCACAAGGGGATGGGTTGGGAAGGTCTTTGGGGCTTCTTCGGGGGGGAAGAAGGCGGGAGTAGCGATCCTGATTAGGAAGGGGGTGGGTTTGGAGGTGGAACACAGCATTAGTGACCCGGGAGGGCGGTATGTTATTATAGTGGGAACCATCCAAGGAGTCAAATTGGGTCTGGTGAATATTTATGCCCCGAATGTCTACGATGCTCACTTCTATGCTCGATTGAACAAATGTTTGAGTGACCTTGGCTCCACTCCATTTATAATGGGGGGGGGGGATTTCAACTGTGTTTTAGATGAAACGATAGATAGGTCTGGAACCCGAGGGCTGACCAAAGATAGGAAATCTCAGTGGATCCGAGGAGTTTGTGAAGGCTTTAATGTGCTTGATTATTGGAGAGTGTTACATCCCCTAGATAGGGATTATACCCATGTTTCTCGAGCCCATGACACGGGGTCGCGGCTGGACTATTTTCTGGGGTCTCAGGCCTTATTTAACAAAGTCCTTAGAGTAGAGATTGGCCCAGTGGAGGTGTCTGACCATGCTTATGTCCGGTTGGATGTCAGGTGGGGGGTAAAGAGTGCTGGATATTTGTGGCGCTACCCGCTTGGTTATACCCAGAGTGGTCAATTTGAAGCCTTCTTACGCTCGCAGTGGGACGAATTTGTTGAGTTCAATGGGGAACATCGTAGTAACCCCATTCTTTTTTGGGAGGCCGCAAAGGTGGTCTTGAGAGGGAGTATTATTGATTTTGGGGCCCGGAAGAGGAAAGCTTATGCCTCTCGTTTAATTTCACTGGAAAAACAGTTGTTTCAGGCGCAGAGAACGCTAGCACAGCAGCCGACCCGGGGGAGGAAATTGGAACTTAATCGACTACAGCAGGAGGTGAACGCTGTGTTGCAGGAACGGGCGACACAATCGCTGCTGTACTATAGGTATAAGCTTTACAAATATGGGAGTAGGGCGGGGGGATTGTTGGCCAGGTTGGTTAAAACCAGTCGGGGGCAGGCACATATAGGGGCCCTGAGGGATGCCCGGGGAGAGATACGGACGGGGCAGGCCTATATTGAGGAACGGTTTCGGGAGTACTACCGGGCTCTTTATGGTGCTGGTACTGGAGATTTGGAGCAGGCGGAGGCCTTCCTTCGGACGGTGGACCTGCCTAGTTTATCCTTGGAGGAGAGTGCAACTCTCAATGCGCCGATCACTGAAGCGGAGATCCGGGGGGCTATTAAACTTCTGCGTACGTGTCGGGCGCCGGGACCTGATGGGTATAGGGGTGAATTTTATAAGTTAATGGTGGATAAGGTGGTGGGACCTCTGCGGTTATATTACTCTGCCTTGATCGAACGCCAGGCCTTTCCGTATGAGAAAAATAGGGCAGTGCTTACCTTGATTCCTAAACCCGGCCGTGATGGGTTGTTGCCCGAGTCGTATCGGCCGATTTCACTTTTGAATGTGGATATTAAACTTTTGGCTAAAATTATGGCTAACAGGCTGGCTGAATTTCTCCCCCAATTAGTTAAGGAAGATCAGGTGGGGTTTGTGAGAGGTAGGCAAATTATAAAAAATTTACATAAGATAATTTCGTCGTTATACATGACTGCTGCGGCAGGGGAGCAAGCTCTGCTCATTAGTTTCGACGCTGAGAAAGCGTTCAATCGCGTGGATTGGCAGTACATGTATCATTTGTTGGCAGTCATGGGGATAGGGGGCTTTTTCTTGGATACGGTTAAGCTTTTGTATTCGGACCCCCGTGGGCAGGTTTTGGTAAATGATTCTGTTTCTCAGGACTTTCCTATTAGGAGGGGGACGCGGCAGGGCTGCCCCTTGTCTCCGCTTTTATTCATGTTAACCCTGGAACCCCTCTTAGAGCGTATATGAACTCATTGGGGATTGATAGGGGCTAGGGTAGGGAAGGAAGAATTTCGGGTTTCTGCTTTTGCGGATGATCTTCTCGTATACTTGGGGGTCCCTAGGCAGACCCTGCCAATTTTGCTGAGACTGGTGGCGGATTTTGGGGAATTTTCGGGTTTGAAATTAAACTTAGATAAGTCGGAGGCCTTAGATTTGCAGCAAACGTTGCAGGGGGACAGGGAAGCCTTCCCGTTGAAGTGGGCGGGGACGACACTTCATTATTTGGGGGTTTACTTGACAGCTGATGTAGGCCAGATGCAGACGGTCAATTTTGCTGCCCTGTTGTCCCAGACCACTGAGCGCTTGAATGGTTGGCGGGACTTACCACTTTCCCTGGGAAGCCGGGTAGCTCTATACAAGATGACCCTTTTTCCTAAATGGCTGTATATGTTGCAAAGTCTGCCTATCTTGTTGACGAAGAGGGAGATAGCGAAAGTAGAAAAATGTTTAAATTTATTTTATTGGAGGGGGAAGAGACCTCGGCTAAGTCTTAAGACACTACAGAGACCCTGGGGGGGTGGTGGCATGGGAGCCCCAGATATGAGGAGTTATAACATAGCCTGTCTGATGAGGAACTTGCGGGACTGGTTGGGTACTACAGCGGATTATACGCCCTTGGAGTATGAGCAGGAAGTTGCGAAGCCCCTGGCCTTGCAATTTATACTGCATGCGGTAGCTGTAGATCTCCCTCAGTTGGTTGGGGGGCACCCTATTTAAAAGGTCATGCGGCGGGTCTGGAGCCTGTTGTGCAAGGAGTATTCATG
This sequence comes from Ichthyophis bannanicus, assembly GCA_033557465.1. Classification (NCBI taxonomy): domain Eukaryota; kingdom Metazoa; phylum Chordata; class Amphibia; order Gymnophiona; family Ichthyophiidae; genus Ichthyophis; species Ichthyophis bannanicus. Next base: position 1,810,452,633 of record CM066031.1, on the reverse strand, counting down.
GAATCCGGGGATCACCCCCTTTTTACCCCTGTATGGAAATGGAGCATTTGGCCCGGGGTTACAAGGGGGGGCATTTCGGGGGTGGGAGGTTAAAGGAATTGTGGCCTTAGAGCAGGTAGTTGATGACCGGGGGCAGGCTCTCGACTTTGTCGCCCTTTAAAATAGCTATGGTCTTGCGCGTCGGGATTGGTTCGCTTATCTGCAATTGCGCAGCTATCTTCGGAGTCTGGAGGGTCAGAGCCTGCAAACCCTTATTTGCTCTAAATTTGAGGAGTTGCTATATGCGGGGAGAGTGCAGCGGGCGTGGGTGGCAATGCTGCATAAGGAATATCTTCGCATCAAAGGGTTTCTGGACGAACATGTTTTGGCGACAGCTTGGGCCCATGATCTGGGGGTGGAGATTCGAGGGGTTGATATGGTGCAATTGCTTGCAGATATTCCCAGGAGGATTAAGACTGCAGATTTTAGGGATCTCCAATATCGTATTTTGCGCCGCTGCCACTTTGCTCCTTGTCGAGCGTTTCGGGCAGGCAGTAGCTCTACTGCGAGTTGCCCCCAGTGTGGGATCGCTCGGGCAGACCTGGGGCATATGTGGTGGCAGTGCTTGGTGGTGGTTAGATCTTGGAAGGCGCTTGTGGGATGTCTTACGGGCGTTTTAGGATGCCCACTGAAACGGGATCCCAAACGTTTGGTACTTGGTATGGATCGGGGAGTGGACGGTCTGGGGGGTGATCAGCGACTTTGGTTGGGTAAGGTTCTTCTCGTAGCACGGCGAGTGATTTTGTTGAATTGGCTACTGCCCAGTGGCCCGACTATGGGTCAGTGGAAGAGGGAGGTGTATAAGCTCCTACTGCTTGAACAACAAGGGGCTAAACATGGAGATGTGGCCACCGATAAATTTGTGGGGGAATGGGGTCTCTACTTGCAAAACATTGTCTTCTCGAGTGAGAAGCCGAATCCTTAATGTGCTTGGGTGAGGCTTGGGAGAGGGGTCCTGCTTGGAAGGGGTTGGTTTAGGGGGGGGAGGGGAGGGAGTTGGGATCTTTAGGGTTGTGAGTGACAGTTGTAGGGGGGGAGTGTTAAAGCTGTTGATTGAGATGCATCTGTATGATAGGGGGTGGTGGGGGGTAGGGGTGGGGGATCTGGTACCTGCGTGGATGTTTGTTGACTACTGGGGTGATAGACTTCGGGGGTGGTATATGATTGGGATAGCGTTCTGATGGGTAATGGGGGTTTGAGGGCTACTGTTGTATATTCCTGATACTCTTTGTATATAGTCACCTAGGGAGATATGGATGGCAATGTGTTTTTACTGTTATCAAACAATACACTGGTATTTCTTAGTGGCTGGCTGTAGGTGATATACGGGGGTGGAGGGATGGGGGGGTTAAATATTGTAATAATTTGAACATGGCTTTGGTTATTGGTGTGATGTTTGCACTGTGTTGTTTTGACTTGATGCTGTTGAGTGGGTTGTGTTCAATAAACAAATTTAAACATAAAACTCAAGGCATCAAAATGTAAACTTCTGTGTACAGAAGCCAGATTTTTGGGATATATAGTGTCCGGAGAGGGGATCTCAGCAGATCCTGAGAAGACTAAGGCCCTGCAGGATTGGAAAGCGCCTATCACGCCTACGGAAACTAGGAGCTTCCTCGGCTTTGCCAGCTTTTACCAGCGTTTCGTGCTGAATTTTGCCCAAATTGCTGCTCCCCTCCACAAACTGACCAGGAAACCAAGAAAGCAGACAAGAGAGATACCATTTGTGTGGGACAGAGACTGCCAGAATGTATTTGAGAATTTAAAACAGAAGCTGATGACTGCACCAGTGTTGTCCTATCCAAGGCTTGATCTCCAGTTCATACTAAACATGGAGACAAGCTTCAAAGGCCTGGGAGCTGTACTGAGCCAAATACAAGACGGTGAAGAAAAGGTTATTGTGTATGCCAGTAGAGGGCTGAGAAAATCAGAATGAAACAAAAAGAACTACAGTACTTTTAAATTAGAACTGCTGGCATTAAAATATGCCGCCACGGATAAATTCCATGAGTATTTGGTATACAAGAAATTTCTAGTAAAGGCAGATCACAACCCTCTAAAATATCTTAACACTGCTAAAGTTCAAAAGGTTGAGCAGCAAAGGCTGGCCCAGATAGCTGAGCTAGATTTCGAAATAGTATACAAGTTGGGAAGAGTCAACATAAATGCCGACACACTGTCAAGGTTACCAGCTAATGGAGACTATGAAACTGAGATATCAGACGATGAGGATAAGGACTTAACATTGTCCAGTTTGGCCATCATAACAATGGTAATGGAACAACTGAGTGGTAAAAAGAGAACCCCAGCCGAAGTAAGAAATCAAAGTGCTACATCGGATTTTGAAACAGAAAGACATAGTTTGAAAGTGCTGCAAAGGGAGGATCCAGGATTGCAAAATATAATACAAGCACTAGACATCCAGCAAATGACAGAGACGAAGGACTGGAGCTTAGGAGAGCAAAAACTATGGAAACAGCGTGTCTGACTATGGATGAAAGAGAGAATATTGTATCAGAGAAAGGACCCTAGAGATGGAACAATACTGCACCACCTGATGGTTCCTGAGGAGTGCAAACAAGACATGTTAGAAAATTATCATGACTATTCAGGACACTTTGCCTCAGGGACAGTACTGAGAAACCTCCGAAGAAATCCAGGCTGAAAACTCACCTCTGCGAGTCTGCTTTTGGATCCTGATCCGCTTGTTCTCCTGTGTGTTAACTTGACACTCCCCTAGATGTGTCCTTGTCCTCAGCTGTTGTGTTGTCTGCCTTGACTAGATCGTAAGCTCTGATGAGCAGGGACCGTCTTTTACATGTGTCTGTACAGTGCTGTGTGCGCCTTGTAGCGCTATGCAAATGACGAGTAGTAATAGGAGTGAAGCCTGAATCTTCAGGGAGAAGTCATGTTTCAGAATGAGCCAGGAGATATAGAGTATTAGAGATAAAGAGATCACGAGTGAAGGCAGGTTTACTGGAGGCAGAATGTGCATTCAACAATGCTCATGAAAAAGGGAGAGAAGAGAGGTATATGAACAAGATTAGAAAGGGTTTGCATTGACCTGCCCTGGGAGTGTGAACAAAGTCTAAGGGTGGGTGAGCTAATGGGGGGGGGGGGGGTAATAAAGTGTTGAGAAGGGAGTCACAGCATTACAGAGAGCAAGATTGCTGGGTAAAGGACAGACAAAAGATAGGACACACACTGACAAAACAAAAATATAGATAGAACAATAAATAACAAACAGGCACAGGAAAATGCCTGAACAGAGCATACAAAGTTAGCAGAAGCCACCAAATGGAGGATCAGTAGCACCAATGTGAGAACAACCACTTAGCTGGATTTTGAAATTTCTTTGGGAGGTTGCTTCACTGCTGCCTGTTGGGGCTGCTGCAACTGTGAAATATGCAGAGGCTTTCCAGGCATAACAGCCAGGCTGACCCAAAGTAGAAAAATCATTCCATAGCCTTCCATGAGAACCAGCAGTGGTGTTCCTTGTAGTGTGCTGACAGCGATGCGAACCACAAGCTTCAGGCCCTGTGCCATAGTGCACATGTGTCCGATTCTGACTTACCAGCATGCTGCACCCAAAGTTCCTCCCCATCTTCTCTGTAACTGGCTGCCTGGCCAGGACACCAAGATAAATACCACCCTGGCAGTGTGCCATGAGAGGGAAGGAAGGAGGTATGGTCTGTTTGGTGCCCTACAGCAAAGCTGAAACAAGTTGAAAAGTGCACACTTTATGAAGTAAAGCCTTTGACACTGTTCTGCAAAGGCAACTTATAAATAAATTGAGTGCCCTAGGGATGGACCCTAAAGTGATTGACTGGGTTAGAAATTGGTTGAGTGGAAGGTGACAATGGGTACAGTGGAAGGATGCTACCACTGTGAAAACAGCACGCTTATGGTATGACAGCATCATGCATTTCCCCTTGATTTGCAAAATCATATGTATCGGGGGGGGGGGGGGAGTAAAGAGGTGTGTGGAAGAAGAGTTCAAAGAGAACTTGTTATGGTAGCAAGGGCTGTATGAGGAATCTTTATAACTGTTGTTATGTATATATATGTCTCTATTCAGACAGTGGGTGTGTGGTGCGCAGATGCGATGCCTACCTTATATGTGCATGTACATGTAGTGCAGTGTAGAAGTGGGGTGCCTACCTGTATAAGAGTGGGGGTGGCGTGTATGTATATGTGTGTGTGTGGGTATAATGTGGAAGTGAGGTGTGTGTGTGTGTGGTGTGGGGGTGGGGTGCCTGTGTGTGTGTGTGTGGTGCAGGGGTGCAGTGCCTGTGTGTGTGTGTGTGTGTGTGTGCGTGTGAGTGTGTGTATGTGTGGTGCGGAGGTAGGGTGCCTGTGTGTGTGTGTGTGTGGTGTGGGGGTGGAGTGCCTCTGTGTGTGTGTGTGTGTGTGTGTGTTTGTGTGTGTGTTTGATGCGGAGGTGGGGTGGCCTGTGTGTGTGGTGCAGGAGTAGGGTGCCTGTGGGTGGGTGTGATGTGGGAGGGGAGTACCTGTGTGTGTGTGTGTGTGTGTGGTGTGGGTGTAGGGTACCTGTGTGTGTGTGGTGCAGAGATAGGGTGCCTGTGTGTATATATGGTACAGGAGTGAGGTGCCTGTGTGCGTACTGCGTTGGTCAGGTGCCAATGTGTGTATATTAGTGTAGTATAGGGGAAGGGTGCCCATGTGTGTGGTACAGGGATGGAGTGCCTATGTGTCTTGGGGGCTGTGCCTTTTAGCATATATTCATTGTGCCCTTTTCTCCCCTCTCTTCAACCTCCAATCCCTTACACTCTTCACCCCTCCCTGCAAACTCTCTCCTGCTGCCACCCCCCCCAACTCTGTTCCCCTTCCATCCTCTGTCCCTTTTTCCCCCTTTCATTCTCACCCCTTGCCCTTAATTCCTCCCCCCCCCCCATTTTATTTCCCCATACTGCTCCTTTAAATGTGTTCTACTTCTTGTGCTTCTCTGGCCCCAGCTCCTGTAGCCACTATCAGCAAGAATGCTTTCTTCTCTGCAGTCCGTGGGATAGGCCGCTCCTATGGGCACAAACATCACTGCTGGCTGCGATCATCTCTTCAGCCTATGGGAGCAGCCTGGCCCACGGGAACACAAAAGTACTACTGGCCGCAATCACAGCTCTTTCGTTCTTCGGCCTGTGGAACAGGCTGCTCCCGCAGGTTGCAGAGCAAAGGAAAGCCATGATTGGGGCCAGCAATACATTTGTGTGCCACCGGACAGGCTACTCCTGTGGGCACAGGCACCATTGCTGTTCACCTGTTTGGCCTGTGGGAGCTGTCTGTCCCACAGACCCACACATCACTGCTAGCTGCAATCCTCTTCAGTCCACTGCAATCGAGGCCAGCAGTACTTTTGTGTGCCCGCAGGACAGGCTGCTTGCATGTGTACAGGCAGCGCTGCTTTTCTACTCTGGCCTGTGGCTGCAGCTTTGGTGTCCTCTTAATAATGGTGCCCCCTGCCGTGCTTACCTGGCTTACTGGGTAGTGTCAGCCCTGGTAAACACATACTAGCCTGCTAACATATTGTCTCCATTGTTGTTTCTGCTTTGGGTCTAAAGTTTCCAACATATTCAGCATGGTGGGATTAGAGTAAGGCAACCGGATTTCTATATGACTTCCTTTTCAGGTTGTAAAACATACTACAAGGACTAGCACAACTGCAAGACCCTAAAACATAGCAAGAGGGCCAGCAATGCACCCAGATCAGCTGTAAGGGCCTAAAGCACCCGAGCAGAGCCAACACAGCAGCAGAAGAGGTATGTCTCTGCCATTACATATCAATCAGTGCAGAAAATTTGCTAGACCACTTTTTGAAACTGTAAGATAATTTATGGGATGTGTTCAAGATATGCAGTTGCATTTTTTTTAAAACTAGAGACATGATTTCCTTTATGCATCAGTCTTGGAAATATTTCCTTGCTGGAAATTGCTCTGGGTCGCAAATGTGGATGAATCGATATTTTAACTTGGAATGCCAGCAAGCAGGGCCTCATACTCTTTCACATTAGTCACAGAATCTTGCGTCCTAAATCATCTGTTAGTTTATTAATTATATGACTTCTAACCATTCACTTTAGTTTAGCAAAGCCTGTCTAAGGCACTGTGCATTTTTCACTCCATTCAATATTCATTTTGAATTCTGAGACTTTAAAACATTACACTTTAGACCCTGAAGAATGAGAGCGCTTTGGAAAATATTTAAACTCGGTCTGAATCTGGTTGCAAAGGTTTAGAAGTGAACCATGCTGTAGTCTGTGCTTGTGTCTTTGGGCAGGTGGAAAAGAAGTTGTTGAAGAAAATGCTAGGCTTCTTCTTTGTAACATTTTCCTCGTCTTTTTTCAGTGTTTTTCGACTCCTGACAGAAAAGTATTTGTGCAATGATTCCATCTCTCCATTCACAGGCACTACAGCTTTCCTCAGAGTAGATCAATCAAGGACAAATTTGGGGTAAAGGCCAAACACGGCCTATAATGCATCTTATTGAAAGCATTCAGAACCTAATGAGGTCGAGGTCGAGGTCAAGGTCAACAGTTTCATGTAGAAAACTCCAAAAAATTCATACACATCAGATTTTCACTTCCTTCTTTATACCTCGTATGCTATAAGCATGTTTCCCACTTTTAGCTTTACTTGCCAAGCACATATTTTACATTACCTGGAATGTGGTTGTTGAAAGAAAAAGAAATCATCTGTACCACAGATGTCAAAGTTTTTGTTCAGGAAATCGCAAGGATTTAAAAATGATTATCTTCCAGTAATAAATAATGAATGTAATCTTGGAAAAAGTCTCTGGATAATGTACTGTTCCCTCTTGCTCGTTTGGTCTGGAATTTGTATAAAGAAATATGGCTTCCCTTCTATTCACAACAAAATATATTGGGACCCTCCGGAATTGTCACAAAAATGTATTAAACATAACTATTATCTTGAAACTGAAGATTATTCACATCATAGAAGTCTTCATGCCAAAATCTTCAATAGCACAATGCAAACTTTCTTCTCACAAATAACAGTCTCCAAACTTGTTTTTCACAAAATCATTACTAACACAAAGTCGTTCACTTGATAGCGTAACTATTCACTGAACCTGCTTGCAAACTCGCTACCCAACTTGCTTTTGCACTTGAAAGTACATATTAAATTCCAAAGCTCAACTCCACTCAGCTCAGCGGTTCATTGAACCTGACTGCCAGTTCTGTCGTCTCCACAATGGCTTTATCAAAGGGCTTTCTTGCCACCGGCTTGGAACTCCTTTTCACTCACGCCTCCTCCCCCTCCATCTCCTTCTCCTTCTCCTACACTGCCCTTGATATTGTCTGCAGGTGCAGAAGTGCTGGTTCCTCCACATGTGGGCTGGTTTCTGGGGCCTGCTGCTGCTGGTACTACTGAGGCTGCTGCTCTGACCTCTGCATTGGGGGCTGGTACTGTGGCCTGCTACTGCTGCTGAGGCTCCTCCTCCTCTTTATCCTCCTCTTCCCACTGAGGGCCTTTGGTTCTAGCTGCACAAATGATAACAATAGCTCTGTCATGAGATCAGCCTGGGTGGGGATGCTGATGGGCCCAACACATTACATACGGCAGCCAAGTACTGATGCTGTAAACATCTGCATGTCTCTGTGACAGAGCTGGGCAGCTGCAGCACTTGTAGGGGGAGGGAGTGAGTGGTCCTATATTGCTTGGCATAAGGGGCTATGTGTGGCAACTGCAGGCTCAGAATTGCAGGGGTGGAAGTTCAGGATAGGATATTGTGAAGGCCTCTGTATTGCAGCAGGTAAGCTAGATGTGTGTGGGGTGGCACGACCTCGGATGTAGTACGGTGGTCCCTCCTGTAACTTTGTGCAAGTTGTGCATTCATTGTGGAGATGATGTAAGTGACAAAATATATTCCCCCTTTCTGGACAGCAGTTAAGAGTGATGGAACAAAGCCCTTCCAAAGATTCCCAGAGGCCTACACAGTGCTGCACTGTGCATGTCTATGTCAGTAAGGCATGTTGGATTAACTGTTTTGTGGCAGGTAACATGGGCATCCATACTACAAGAGCAGCTTTATGGCTGTTTTTGTATGTGAGCCTCTACATGTCTGCAGCTGTGTGGTATTTGCTATCTGGTGTGCAGCCAACATGGGAGGGAGAGAATCAATTGCTACTGCTGTCTGGTGCATGGATGTGCCATGTGTGTGCCATGTGTGTGGGACATGGTCGAGGGTATATGTGCACCATTGAAGCAGGATTGATACAAGCATGTTCATCATCCTACATATTCCTTCAGCCTTTGGGCCCTCTATATGTGTTCTCTGGGTCTAAGGCAGACTCCTCTTGCATGCATCAGACCTTTTTCATCACTCATAATTGTCGTGCTCCACATATCCCATATCTGACCACTGCACTGCTTCACATGGGTCTTGTCAGACGGCTGCCTGGGTGAGAATCTTCACACTCTTGGCAAGTGCATATTTCTATATGATTTGCAAGATATTGTGGGCAATGTAGTTCATTCACACCAGACACAGCTGCTGACAATAATTTAGTTGTGCTCTTGGGTAAAGCCAATAAGGTATTTATTTATGGGGTTATTTCTCCCAACACAGATATGCTTGGTAGCAAATAATTAGGTTACTTGCTTTCAGTGTTAACTTGGAAAAACAAAGTCAAAATCAGGAAAACAACAAATGAAAAGCCACAAAGCAAGAAACAAACTGTTCTTTTCAGGTTAACTTCTGATTACTTCCCACATAGATACAGAAGTGATTCTCTCCTAGCTCACAAGCAATTAGGTAAGGCTTAATTGCTAGCAGTTATCCAGCTGAAACCCCTTAGCTGGCTTGCTTTCTACTGTGTGGGTCAAATCCTGCTTCAGGAGCTTTTCTGGGTAGATTAAAGAACAAATTTTTATTTCTTTGTGATGGTTGCTGTACTTTATAACAGAAAGTTACCAACGGAGTTTAGACAGAGAACAGTCCATATAATAGGATCCTCATCTGCTATTATTCCCCCTTGTTCAACAAGCATGGGTTCAATATCATGGATTGGCACAGATGAATCTCTCAATGGAGCACTTTCAGGAGAATACTTGTTTCCCTGCTGTCTTTCAAGGTTATAGCTAGGGCATAGATCAGTGTTCATACCTGAGCTTCCATTGCTGCTAGAGTTCCCCTCTATATAGCCTGGCCAGTATGTAGTCCAGTTCTTATGTCCAGCCTTCCAATCCAGATCCCTGGATACTGGATCTCTCTTCACATACCTTCTGGCACGGGTCTTAGGGTCCCTTCCACGTGCAGCCGTCTCCCTCACAGGTAGCGTCTGGAGATTCCTAGCTCTGCAGCACCATTCCTCTGGCTTTCCCCAGTCCAATGGTGTATGCTGGCCCTTGGAATACCTCCCAGTATACGTACTGCTTTGGACTCTTCTAGACCTCTCAAAGGCTTTTCTCCTCTTTCTTCCAGAGGGTTTCTTTCCCTCTCTGTCTGTCCGGTTTGTCTTCTGCTTCTGATGATCCTTCAGATGAAACTGATGATCCTTCTCTGGATATCCAAGGTGATCATGAAGATCCTGAGGATGGTCATCTGTAGAATAAACTCTACTCTTATTCTGCTTAGATGAGTGCTCCTCCCTAACACAGCGCAGCTGTGCTGAATCAGGCCCTGCCCTTTGAGATGAGTGCTTAGGGATTACCTCATAGCCCTCCTGATTGAACACACGTTTCCCCACTTCAGCTCCTCTAATGGCTGTTGGAAACCTGGTGCATTCTGGGACTGGTAGTCTTTTATGGGAAAATTCTGTTTTCTTATTTCTACCAGAACTGACAGGTTGCTTGTTCAGAGTCACTTCACCTTTTCTATAGCTCCTTCCTGAGCTATGATAAGCTTCCTTATCACATACCCCCCTGCTTAAGTTATTACGGACTGATGTCCCTGGTGAAACTTCTTCTCTACAGTCCGTAATACGGGAAAGGGCATCCGCATTCTTGTGTAACTTCCCAGCACGATGTTCAACTTGAAAATCAAATGCCTGTAAGGCCATGTACCAGCGTGTCAACCTGGCATTGTGGTTCTTCATTTGCTGCAACCACTTAAGTGGGGCATGGTCCGTGACCAACTGGAACTTTCTCCCTGTAAGGTAAAACCTTAACGCCTCCACTGACCACTTGATAGCTAAACATTCTTTTTCTATTGTGGAATACTTTTGTTCAGCCGGTGACAACTTCCTGCTCAGGTACATCACAGGATGCTCCTCCCCTTCGTGACACTGGGATAGAACCGCTCCTAACCCTACGTCCGATGCATCGGTTTGAACCAGAAAGGGTTTCTTGAAGTCCACCCCTTTCAGTACCGGTCCTGTACACAATTTTCCTTTTAAGACTGAAAACGCTTTTTCAGCTTCAGGTGTCCACTTTAGCTGGTTTGGACAATTCTTCCGCAGCATATCCGTGAAAATTGCACTTTTCTCTGCAAATTGCGGTATAAACCTGTGGTAGTATCCAATAAGTCCTAAGAAACTTCTTAGTTGTTTCTTTGTTGTTGGAGGAGGAAAATTCCTGATGCTATCTACTTTACTCATTAGAGGTTTAATTTTTCCTCTTCCCACTAGGTGGCCCAGGTATTTTACCTCCCTATTTGCAAAGGCACACTTCTTCGGGTTTAAAGTGATTCCCGCTTGCTTCATGGAGCACAAGACTGCCCTGATCCTCTTCAGATGCTCCGCCCAGGTGTTACTATGGATTATGACATCATCCATATATGCAAAAGCATAATTTTGGTGGGGTCAAAGTACCTGATCCACTAACCTTTGGCAGGTAGCCGCTGCTCCATGCAGTCCGAAAGGCATCCTCTTGAACTGGAAAAGGCCAACGGGGGTGCTGAACGCAGTCTTCGGCTTCGACTCCCTGGTGAGAGGGATTTGCCAATATCCTTTTGTCATACCAAGGGTGGTTAAGTATTGAGCCTGTCCCAGCTGGTCCAACAGCTCTTCAATTCTTGGCATTGGATATGCATCAAAAACTGATATGGCGTTTACCTGCCGGAAGTCAATACAAAATCTCCACCCTTTTCAGTTATCCCTGGCTTCAATTCCAGGGCTTTCTGTAGCACCTCCAGGCTATAGGGTGTTGGAGGCTCCAACTTTCTTCTTCTTAGGGCTTCCTTGACAGAAGATGTAGCTTGTGGCAAGATTTTGTAACGTTCACATACTAATAGAAGGGCAAGAGGGGATGAACAACCTGCCAGTCAGCTCGGGAACTTAGGTTACCATGGAACAAGTCTAGAGCTTGCTCCACACCCTTGTGAAAAGAATGCCTAAGGAAGAAGCAAAATCTGTCAGAACAGAACAATCAGGGGTCTCTGTTCTCAACATTCTGGAACAGAATGAGGGAAAAGAGAAGGGCGCAAATGAAAACGAGAAGGCCGATGAGTAACTAACTGCTGGTGCATTTTAAGCTATCTCTGCTCTTCTACTCTTAATTGTAACAAAATTAATAGCTTTATTAGGTTCCCAAGTTTTTGGTAATTGAAAGGGTGTAAATTAATTGGTTTAATTGTGTTTATGTGTAATATGCCTTGCCAGGCTTGCTTCACTGCTTCAACTTGTGCCTGCAGTAACAATTTGCCTCATCAACATTCCCGCTGAAAGGATGCAGCATCATTAGCTGCCAGTTTTAGGTGCAACGTTTTCCCTTAATAGGAGGATTTGTGGAAATAGTCTGTAACGGAAAGGGGCCTTGGCTGGAGGGGGAATACTCACAACTGGTAGTTGCAAAGAAACGTCAGCAATTGTATCTTGGTTTCCGATCTCCATACATTCCTGTAGCAGTCTGCTGATTGAGTTTAAAGCACTCCACTCTTAACCATGTACTTGCTTTTTTCTAAAGGAGATTGATGTTAGTCTTTTTTCACATAGTCCCACATCCCGATTCATGATTCATATAAGAGCAGAGCCATGGGACAGCATACCACCATCATCCTCCGCCCTGCTACTGCCTCAAGCACCTCCTACCAGAGGACTCAACAGTATATTTTGCAGCTAACAGCAGACAATCCCTGAAACACCTGTGGAAAGAAAGAAATCTGACCTCCGGGGAGTTTATATGTTAAGTTTCCATTTTGCTGTCTGCAGCCTCTGTTTCCAGTCTAGTCACTTGCGATAGACAAAATCATGGCACGTGGACAGAGGAATAATTGTGTAGAAAGGTGGTAAAATCTTGGCACTTAACCAGCTACAGTGAACCTCTACTGAAGTTCAACAGGATTAAAACAACTTGAAGTGGATGCAGTGAAAGATGAATGTGTCCTAAGGATATTAGAGGGACAAGACATAGAATAACTGCCCTGCAGATAGACATAGATGTGCTGGAAGCTGATGCTAGTTTTCATTTGCTTATAGTTGCATGCTCTAGCACTCATAAATGAGGATCCTCTAGAACGTAACAGAGAAGTTACCCAGCATAGAGGAGATAATGTAAATTATGGAATGTCCTGAAGTAACAACTGAAGACTTGGAAACTAGGTTCAAGGTTCAATTTTATTTGATATACAACCCCTCAAATTAAACATCAAGGTGGTTCCAATAAAAAACTGAAAAAGCAAATAAATATAGAACAAACCAATACATTAAAAGGGTAATTTCATAAGGGTTGCCTTTTCTTATAAAGAAAAGCAGTTGCATACTTTTTTTTTTATAAAATAGGAGTGCAAGTTGTAAGAGATGCACAACAAACCTAGGTGTAAACACTTATTTATTTATTTATTTATTTATTACAGGCTCTTATATACCGCTCTATTTAGCATCAGCGCGGTTTACAATATAACAAAAAGACCAGAGCAACAAGCTGTTTGGTTTTACATATGCCAGCTCTAGACGAGGGCCATTTTACTAAAGAGCTCTATGGGGTTGCAACAGGGGCGGCCCAAGGGGGGTGCGGGGCCATGTGCTGAGACTCGGTGTGGGGCCTCATTTGCATAAGGGGCCTCATTTGCATAAATATTTGCATAATGTTACCATATACTAACTTTTAGTAAACATGCCTCTTAATGAGTGTATGAATAAAGACTAAAAGATTTCTACATTACTATAATCCAGTGCCAACCGCCAGACACATTAGGAACTACTACAAACACTGCCCATTTAGAACCCATAGCAAACCCGCCGTATCCTAACAGCACTACCAGGACTCACAAAGCACCATACCCTACCTATCAAAAGGAAACATGCAAATATTAAACCAATACATTTCGGAGAATATCAATACACGACCTACTGGGAAAGAGAGCAAGTGGCAATGTCAAATAGGAATTATATAAACAGAATACCTCAGCTCAGTTACACATGAACAGAACATAAACCATCACCAAACAAGGAATCACAATTTAGAAACAGGACGACAATAATTAAACTGGGAATCCCAAAAGCCAAACTTGGAATGTACAACACTGTAGAAATAAAACTATACATTAATTTGCTCTTGTACTAAACAAAGTGCAGACGTTAATGATGCACATTTACCAGAGCTGACATATTCCAATTAATAAATTCAAAATAAAGAGATATTTTTCTACCTTTTGTGCATTTTTTTTCAGCTGCAATTGCTCCAGCCACTTTCTTCTGGTTTCTTCGTGTCTTCTGCTAACTCTCCATCGTCTGCTGTCCATTTGTCCTTTCTTCTCTCCTAGTTTTTTTTCCATTCTCTCTCTACATCTGCTTTAACATACTAATCTTTCTCCTTTTGCTCTTTCCTCATTCCTATTTCATCCACTCAAATTTTACCCCACCATCCTCAATCCCCACTTACTCTCCCAATACCCGGCCAATTGTAGATTTTTCATCCCTCCCACACAAAATATTTCCCCCTCTCCATTTTACTCTTCCAGCCCCATCCCATTCTAATCCTCCCCCAACATCAGCTCCCTTCTAGTTCCAGCCTCACCCAGCATCCATTCCCTTCTAGTCCCTGCATCAGCCCATTTCCAGTCCTAGCCTCCCATCAGCCCATTTCCAGTCCTAGCAACCCCCCAACCCAATACCAGTCCTAGCCCCCCCATCAACCCACTTCCAGTCCTAACCCCCCATCACCCCATTTTCAGTTTAAGCCCCCCCTATAACCCATTACCAGTCCTAACCCCCCATCAGCCCATTTCCAGTCAGCCCCCCATAGCCCATTGCCAGTCCTACCCCCCATCAGCCCACAGCCCATTAACAGTCCTAACCCAATCAGCCCACCTCAAGTCCTAACCCCTCCCCATAGCCCATTTCCTGTCCTAGCCCCCCCATAGCCCATTATCAGTCCTAACCCCCCCATAGCCCATTACCAGACAGCCCCCATCAGCCCAAAGCCCATTATCAGTCTTACCCCCCATAGCCCATTACCAGTTCTAACCCCCCCAACATCCCACAGCCCATTACCAGTCCTAACCCCATCAGCCCACCTCAACTCCTAACCCCTCCCCATCAGCCCATTTCCTGTCCTAGCCCCCCCCCCATAGCCCATTATCAGTCCTAACCCCCCATAGCCCATTACCAGACAGCCCCCATCAGCCCACAGCCCAGTACCAGTCGTAACCCCTCCCCATCAGCCCATTTCCTGTCCTAGCCCCCCATAGCCCATTATCATTCCTAACCCCCCATAGCCCATTACCAGACAGCCCCCATCAGCCCACAGCCCATTACCAGTCCTAACCCTCCCAACAGCCCACAGCCCATTACCAGTCCTAACCCCATCAGCCCACCTCCAGTCTTAACCCCCCAGCCCATTTCCAGTCCTAGCCCCCCCATAGCCCATTACCAGTCCTAACCCCCCTATCAACCCACAGCCCACCTCAAGTCAAGTCCTAATCCCCTCCATAGCCCATTAGCAGTCCTAACCCCCCCCACTCATCGGTTCAAGGAACATTAAAAAAAAAAAAAGCTGGCTGTTACCGCTGCTGCTACCGCCGCGGCAGCGGCAGAATGGAGTGTCCCGCGGGGCCCCCTCTGCCCGGCTGAGTCCCTCCCTCCCTCTCTCTGCGACGGCTGAGCCCCTCTGTGCTGGCTTTCAGATACGCAAAGGGAGAGTGTCTCCCTCGCGTCTCTGTTAAGCCCGCAGGGGCTGATGGGAAATTTCCCATCTGCCCCTGCAGGCTTAACAGAGACGCGAGGGAGACACTCTCCCTTCGTGTATCTGAAAGCCGGCACAGAGGGGCTCATAACAGAGACGCGAGGGAGACACTCTCCCTTCGCGTATCTGAAAGCCGGCACAGAGGGGCTCAGCCATCGCAGAGGGAGAGCTCAGCCGGGCAGAGGAGGCCCCGCGGGACACTCCATTCTGCTGCTGCCGAGGCGGCAGCGGTAGGAGCCGGCTTTTTTTTTTTTTACTTAATTTTGAAAAAAAGCAGAATGTTCTTTGCGTGGGGCCCCCTGAAACGCGGGGCCCTGTGCAAAAAACATTCTTGCTCAATGGAAGGGCCGGCCCTGGGTTGCAAGTAATGTACCAACAGCACCAAAACCATAGTGCATCAGGTGCAAAAATACCACATTAACTGTCGGTGGCATGGAAAGCATGTTCCCAGCACGTAACACAGAGTCCTGGGTCCTAATGCAGCTTAAACGTAGCACGGGTGCACTTAATGCCATCTGTTGAGGTGTCATGTGGTGTACCTATACTAATTGTAAGGGTCACAGCATGCAGTGTTTATCCCTGCGCTAACTATTCAATGCTCACCGCGCCCACTCTCCATCCCTAACCTGCCCTCTTACCACCCCAATGTGAAATCAGCCCTCACTAGCTGTCAATGCATGTCCCAGCATGCTTTCAGCCTATGCCAGAACTCGTGCTGACAGCTCGCACCCTTTAGTAAAAGGTCCCTTTGGTGTAAATGCGTGGGCCTAGATTTGTAAAGAACATACATAAGTTCTAGTATTTAGTGATGAGGCAATTTATAAATTAATTTAAATACATAAAAATAAATAAACCATAGAACTACATATAGAGAATTTGAGGTCTGTGCTCATCCATGTCTGCCCCAAAGCCAGGACCAAAGCTGCAAATGAAGTGTTTATTCTGCGATGAGGTGGCTATTCTGCGATGAGGTGGCCAAGGACCTCCATAAAATAAAAGGTTTTGAGGCTATGTTTGGATTGTTTTAGGGAAGTTTCTAACCTTAGGTCTAGTGGAAACCCTAAGATACTAAAGGATGACTGATGAAAATGCTCAAATCTAATTTGTCTGAAGGAGGGAATGATTACTTTCTGCTCCGATAAACGCATTGATCAAAAAGGGGCATAGGGAATTAAAAGATTTTAAAGAAAGACTGGCTAACTGGAATAGAACATTTTATGGACTAGAAATGAGTGTTTTAAAGGGTAGCCTCTATGAGATAGGAAGCCAATGACTAGATCGAAAAAAGCCCCAAAATGGAAAAGCACTGGCCCTGATGGCATGCCCATCTTTTAGCTGAAACACTAAAAATCAGTTGTTCAGAGTACCAGAATTAACACCATAATGGTTAATACAGGAGGAATATCTCTCCTTTCCAAAGGAGACCCAACTAATATCCTCAAAAACTACCACCCCATAACTAGCTTGCTTGCAATTTATAAGCTGTCCACTGCAATAGATACAGATAGAATATATGATCACATAGGGGTCAATATTCATCCTGCAGCAGTCAGCATTTTTTTTCTTAATGCTGGCCTCGGCAGGTGAAAAGATCTTGATATTCAGCAGCAGTAGTTGTCACTGAATATCCAGATATGCTGGTCAGCACTGGCAGCATTTGGATAGTGGCGATATTCCTCAGCTATTCAGATAGCCAATCCGCATATCACTTAGGTCAGATTTTTGTCTGTCCTGTTCATTTTCTTGAACAACCTTTACATTGATCAAGAAGCAGTTTGTACAGAACAAGAAGAAAGAGAATGGTTTAAAATCAGCAAAGGTGTATGACAAGGCTGCATACTTTCCCCCTATCTGTTTAATTTATATGCAGAACAAATCAGAGAAGCAGGACTGTATGAAGACAACCGAGGTGTAAAGATTGGTGGAAGACTCATCAACAACTTTCGCTATGCTGATGATACCACATTACTGGCTGAAAGCAAAGACGATCTGAATCATTTCTTCTCAAGACCAAGGAACATAGCCTTAAAATGGGCCTGCACCTTAACATAAAGATGACAAAGATCCTGACAACTGGCAAAATTAATAAGTTCATCATTGATGGAGAAGAAATGGAAATAGTTGACAACGTTAGTTTACTTGGATCAACGATCAATAAAGAAACAACAAGCAGTCAAGAAATCAGATGACACATTGCTCTTGGGAGAATGGCTATGAAGGACCTAGACAAGATTCTCAAGGAGAGATGTCTCTCTCCATGCAAAGATTTGACTTGTTCAAGCCATGGTATTTTCAATAACATCATATGGATGTGAAAGTTGGACAGTGAAAAAGATAGACAGGATGAAAATAGATGTCTTTGAATTGTGGGGTTGGCGACAAATACTGTTTATCCCATGGATTACCCGAAGAACAAACCAGTCAGTGCTATATGAGATGAAATCTTCCTTAGAAGCTCAGATGACAAGACTTTGGCTTTCATATTTTGGACACATCATGCGAAGAGAGAGATAATTAAGACATCATGCTTGGCAACGTAGAAGGTCAATGCAAAAGAAAAAGACCAGCATTGAGATGGATTGATACAATAACAGCAGCTACGGGTGCCACTCTGTTATCAATGAGCTGCCTGACTGAAGACCGAACACAGTTTAGGACAACTATCCAGAGGGTCGCAATGAGTTGACACCAACTCAACGGCACTTAACAACAACAAGAAGTCATGCAGATTGTTATTCGAATAGTGGCTCTGAAAATCACTGTTATCCATATAAATGTCTACTTGTGCTGAGGTGGTCACCAATAATATTCAGCGACACTATTCAGCTAGTGATTCCTTCAAACTCGAGGGCACACCTCGATGTCACTCGATAATCTGCATTTTATTATCTGGTCTCTGTGCTTTGGAATGTCATACTGCAAGAAATCCGGTTAGAGTAATTTTTTCCTAAGTTTAAGTCGGCACTAAAAACATTGGGGGGGGGGGGGGGGACAAACTTTATAAATTAAGGTTTAAAAAAACATTGAGGGGCATGTTCAAAGCGATTAACATGGTTTGCAGATCTGCTAACTGCATTAATCATGGTGGGAGTGATATTCAATGGTACTAAAATTATTAGTGCCACTGAATATCCCTGGAGCAGCACCACTGGATGCCCCAATGCTAGTCAGCTACATCAGGACATTTCAGGGGTGGATCAGAGACGGCGATATTCAGCCGTCAGCCAGTTATCCCTCAGCAGCGAAAGTTAGGCACCTGAAAAGCTCATTTAACTTTCACTACTGAAGCTAACCAGGCAGAGGCTGAATACTGTCATTTACTTAACTTCCGAACTCTCCGGCCAGCCCAGATATTTAATGCTGGTGGCTAGATATGGTCCTGGTGTTGAATATCTAGGTTTCAAATTCATTGGCAACAGCTAAGCATTGTAGAACGCTAGCTGCTGCTGTTGAATATTCACCCCCTACCCCTCCCCCCAATTTATTTTGGATAGGCATACCCTAAGTGAAGAGATTATTGCATGCTTAACAAGATTGATGTAGGCAGTGACAGGGATAGACTGTAGAACTTCTCTAGTTTTTCTACCCCATTGGTATTGTAACTCTTACTTTCTTACTCTTGACTATATTTTAACATTTGTATTCTTTTGATTGTTTTGATATCACAAACCACCTTGAACTGAAAACAAAGGGCGGTATAGCAAAAATCCAATAAACATAAATATAAATACTTGTCCTGTTAGTGCATGCTGCTTACCTAGAAACATAGAAAAATGATGACAGAAAAAGACCACATGGCCTATCTAGTCTGTCCTTCCATATCAACAACTACAACAGTCCCCTTTTTTCCTTTAGAGATCCTCTGTGTTGGTCCCATGCTTTTTTGAATTCAGATACCGTCCTCATCTCTACCACCTCCACTGGGAGACTATTCCACGGATCAACCACTCTTTCCGTAAAGAAATATTTCCGCATATCTCTCCTGACTCTATCCCCCTTCACCCTCATCCCATATCCCCTCATAGAAATAAAACAGAAGTGCAATACAAGGAGAACATATGGAGCCCAAATTGATGCTGAGTACAGTTATTATGACTAGCTGTAAGAATGGAAACTTCAATATAGCATGGGTTGACAGGAAATCTTTCAATAGCATTCCACACTCTTGGATAACAAATTGCCTAGAAATCTAAAGAGTGCCTCCAGGATCAATTTAGTACATCAAATATACCATGAAAATGTAGTAAACTCCATTTCATCTGAATTATGAAGAAGGACAGCTTGTTATTTCTACCAATCGAGATCCAGCAAGGAATATTTTCAGGGAGATTCCCTGCTACCACCCTTATTCTGTCTGGCATTAAACCCATAGAGTAGTCTCTATTAATTTATTAGGCTATGGATTTAGCCTTAATCCTAATGGTGTTGATAACCCTCAGAAACATTGCATCTTTTATTTGTGGATGACCTGTTATGGTATATACAAAATCAACCATTTTTGGAGACATTTTCCCACATTTCTTCAGGTTCTCTTGTCTGAGACTGTTATTCGGATAACATATTTGCAGAGCAGTACTAACCGGGTAAGGCGGACACGTCACCCTCTGCCCCTCATCACCACCCCTTTCATTTACTCTAAACCGATACATGTTAACAACCACATGACAACATTTTTGGATTTCAAAACTGGTCGCAGCTTTAATAACCTTTTTTAACAAACCAATTAATACAAATACAAAACATTATTACTCCCCCCCCCCCGCCAAGCAGAGCGAGCCATCACCAGCCATGTTAGTAGCAAGGTGACGCTGCTTCCGCTTCCCCCGGGCACAGGCCCAATAATTTTCCACGCCCTCCCTCTTCCGGCTTCGCCATATTATTAGCAAAAACCTGAGGGATTAACCGGGTCGGGGGTACCCTACCCCCGCCCTCCTGCTTGCCTCCGGCTCCGGACCCCGGAAACCTCCGGGATCCCGCCATCGGCTCAGGTCAGCCACGACCGGAGCCGCCCCCCAAAGGTAAGCTGCAACCAGCCCTCACCCTGAACCTAATACCTTCCAAGGCCTCCTGCCAATCGTTGAGAAGTAAATCCAACCCAACCGGGGACAAGTGCACGCCGTCTGGCCTATACAGGCCCGAGCACTCCACGTCAACCCAAGGGTGCAGAATTTGAATGCCCCCTTGCTCACCCACCCATCTGCCAATTTGACGGTTAATCTTTGTCACACCCCGTGACCACCGTCGTTGAGCCCAACAGGATGGCCTTGGAATGATATCAGACCACAACAATAACACTCCTGGAAACATCCCGAACACCACCCCCAAGTCCTTTTTGACTGCCCGAATCAACTGTCGACAAGTTCATGAAACTAAATCGTTGCCACCCAAATGTATCAGAAAATGTCCGGTGCACATCTGGGACGCTGGTGATGCCGCAGCAAAGGCAAAAACTGGATCCACCGGAGTCCGCGCTCGCCCAGCCATGAGACGGTCACCGCGAGCTCAGTAAGTCCCAAATCCGACCCGATCGGCCGTGTCGCTGCTCGCCGACCAGCCCAGAACACAAAGGAGTGGCCAATCACCCAACAGCAACACGATCCTCGGCATGTATCTGCAAATAAAGAACAAACAAACAAGTTAGTGACCCCCCCCCATGTCCTACGGGCGCACATAGCTGTGGAAAGCCCGCGACCGCCATCTCCCGATCCGTTGTATCTCCTGATCCGACAGTCCAGCAACTGCGGCGCTGGTCACCGCCCCAATCCGGAAAGAGTGAGGGGCAAACGCACATGGGTCCTCACCTAACCTCAGTAACGACAGTCGCAGAACCGCCGAAAATTGGAAACGCGTAAGAACCCGCGCATCGCGATGCATAAACAGGCTACCGCCGGTGTCCAGACGTACGCATAAGTACGCTTGCAATAAAGCCACGGGACACGAGGAGGAGCCTTGCACCGTTGTCAAGGCCACCCACGCACCTCGCCCCGCCTGATCCGTCATAGAATGAGCAAGGCGGATACGAACCCCTCCCCCGAGGAATTGCACGTGATGTATCTGCACCTCCCTCCCGTTGCAAATCTTACTCGACTCCGCAACCAACTCGCCCACCCTAAAAGCACCGAAAAAAGCCACTGAAAAAACCGCGCGGAAAAGCACCCCTTCATAGGAGGATGAAACCACTTGAGGCAAAACACCGCATAAACGCCGGAGCAGTTCGTGCATGATAGGGCGCCGCCAATCACCCAACGAAGGGCTGGATCGCTCCCAACCACGCAGAAGCATACGCGTTAAAAATCCCCCACCTGCTGCCCCCCACCCTATTGCGCGTGCAAAAAAGGAAAACCCCGCCAGATTCCTCCGAAAGGTAGCCCGCGACAGTCCCGCCGCCTTCGACGCCAGCACATACTGACCCACAAGCTGATCTGACGCTGGACCACCTTGCCACCCTTGAAGTACCAGGAAGGACACCACGCTGTTGCAGCCTCGCTGATAAGCTACCCACGTTGCCGGAGAGACTGAATTCCGAAGCAGCTCCATCATGTCACAAGGCCAATTCGCCAAAGGTGATCTGGGACCGACGCTCCCTCCTCGTCCGCCTCTGGCGCCAAGGTTCGAAACAGCTCCCACTTGAAACGAGAAAGAGCATCAGCAATCGTGTTATGACTGCCCGGAATATGCCGAGCCCTAATCACCAAGTTCAACCGCAAACAAGCGAGCACAACCTGCCGCATTAAGTCGGCGACAGGCCTACATCGTGGGGAATAATTATTGATCACGGA
The DNA here is from genome assembly GCA_033557465.1 of Ichthyophis bannanicus. Lineage (NCBI taxonomy): Eukaryota > Metazoa > Chordata > Amphibia > Gymnophiona > Ichthyophiidae > Ichthyophis > Ichthyophis bannanicus. The sequence goes on along the minus strand of CM066031.1, from coordinate 1,810,430,716 downwards.
CACCACCGCTTCATTGTCACACCACCAAAGAACTCTACGATTGCGAAGTCTGTCCGGCCATAATGAAATCACCACCAAAACGGGGAACAACTCAAGGAAGGTAATATTATTCGTAAGGCCGGCATCCTGCCAGGACTGTGGCCACCCTGCCGCACACCAAGAGCTCCCAAAATAAATCCCCAGGCCCACACCCCCAGCCGCATCAGTAAACAATTGCAGCTCCGCAGAAGTCTCCTCTCGGCCCCGCAGCACCGTGGTACCGTTGAAGTTACTTAAAAACTCATCCCAGATCCTGAGGTCTGCCCGCAGGCTGCGTGACATCCTAATCCAGTGATGGGGCTTCACCACACCCGCAGTAACAGCTGCTAGCCGATGCAAGAAAACTCGCCCCATCGGGATAACTCTGCAAGCAAAAGTAAGCGAACCAATCAAGGACTGCATCTCACGCAATGTCAGCTTGCTTGAAACCATCGCATTCGCAACTAACACTCGCAGCTTCACAACTTTCTCATTTGGCAGGCGAGCCACACGCGCTACTGAATCCAACTCCACACCCAAAAAGGTAAGGGTAGTCGCAGCACCCTCAGTTTTCCCTGGCGCTAAAGGAACCCCCCATATCTGGGCTAATTGTACAAAACCGTCCAGCAACGCCTTACACTGCTCTGTATGCGCCGGTCCAACGAAAAGGAAGTCGTCCAAGTAATGCACGACCGCATCGCACCCCATCCAGTCGACAAATGCCCAATTCAAAAAGGAGCTAAACTGTTCGAAATAAGCACAGGAAATCGAACAACCCATCGGCATGCATTTGTCGAAATAAAATCGGTCTTCGAAGCAGAACCCCAACAAATGAAATGACGACGGATGCACGGGCAATAACCTGAAGGCGGATTCAATATCCACTTTTGCCAACAAACATCCAGACCCACAGGCTCTCACCAGTTCGACCGCATCATCAAAGGAGGCATAGCGTACCGCGCACAATTCCTTAGGAATGTGATCATTGACCGAGGAACCAATGGGAAAGGACAGATTATGTATCAAGCGATACTTGCCCGGCTCCTTCTTTGGGATAATACCCAGCGGAGATACGACAAATTCAGCAAAAGGCTGTTCACCGAAAGGGCCCGCTACCCTACCCAAGGCAATCTCAGATGCCAACTTATCCTTGACTAAATGCGCAAAACGCCGAACTGAAGGCGAATTCCGGGCCGTGGCTACCTCTACGCTGCCGACCACCGGTATAGGAAAACCATCCCTAAAACCATTCTCTAAAATGCTGCTTACCCGTCACTTAGGATAGCTCCTAAGCCATGGACCCAAAACATCAATCGCAATCGGAGTGGGAGCCAAACTCAACAGGCGTCTATTGCCGGTGAGGGGGGGGGGGGTGCGGCGCCTCCACCACTCTTTTTGACACATTTGATCGCTGAGTGGCTGCCGTTACAGATAGAGCAGGCGTGCCGGAATTTGCAATCCGGAAAGGGGCAGGAAGACTTGTTGAACCGCCAGCACAAGTCACCCGCACCCCCCCCTGGGGTCCTCTGCAAAACCGGGGGCATGCCAGATCGAAAGGGCCTGTCCACCCTTGCAGGGCCAGACAGTCCACCCTTTTGCCTGCCCGAACTCCCTCCACTAGGTCTGATCGCCATCTGCGTCAGCCAAAGATTGATGTCTTGCATCCCCCAGGAAAGCAGGTGATTCTCTTCCATCTTATCATGGAATTTCTCATCATAGTTGAGCCAAGCCCAACCTTCATGAGTCTGTGACGCCTCTAAGATGGAATCCGCATATGCCAGTAGCATCCCATACTGATCCGGATGCGCATGACCCCATACACTAGCTAAATGCAGAAAGGAACGCGTCCAATTGACGATGTTCCGCGCTACTCTCCGAACCCTACCCGCCTTTTCGTCCTCTTTCCTCTTCCTCCGACTATCCCCCAACTGTTTTCGACCCTCCAACAAACGGAAGATATCTAAGTAGCGACGCTTAACAATCCTCCTCCGAAGATTCTTTGGCACTCCCTCCCATAACTCCGAGAAAGCCACGACCGAAGGTGCCGCTCCAACCGGTACGGCCTTTTCTGGATCTCGCTTACCCTCACGACCCCGCCCCCCTCCATCGGAGATGGAACTGGATGAAAACTCCGAGGTTGACGAAGAGGAGGATCCCGAACGCCGTCGCCGATGACATGAATGCCGCCCGCTCCTCCGCGACCACTTCTTACCTTTTTCGGCCGCCCTAGTATCACCCCCCGCTGCAGCACCAGCTTCACCCGTCGCTGCGCCAGCATCCAACTCACCTGCAGGTCCCGCGTAGTGCCATCCGGTAGGTACATGCGGAGAAAAAACAGGAAAGGGCGAAGGAACACCTGCCATAGCCCACGGAGGCTGCCACGCCCCTAGCCACTCCGCACGAGAAGAGCCTTGACCCCCGCTCTGCCAATGCTCCCAAGCTGGCGGGTAACCCCCTCCCGAACCGGCCGATAAACTCCCCTGACTCGCTGACCCAAAAGGAGTAACGCCCCCCTGCTGGCTTGACCCGTCACCACCGATTACAGGAGCTGGGGCAACACCACAGCTACCCGAAGACCCGTGAGCCTCTCTCAACCCCAGCACACCTCTCGCTGTCCCCCTAGACCGCCCACGACCACCCCGCTCAACCGGGGCCCCAGAACCCCCCCTATGCCCTTGCCTATCAAGGCCGGAGCCTCCTACAGAGCCAGAGCCCCTTTTGGAAGCTCTGCTCCGGCTAGGGGCTCTGCCCCTGACTTCCCCCCGCCCCCGGGTGACAGGAGAAGGCGGCTCCTGAGGCCCTCCATAAGCCCTGGACCCACCCCTTCTCCCCTGGGCCGGTTGTTGGGCAGGCCCTAAGGAAAATGCCCCACGAGCTCCAGTCTCACCCGGGATAGCCTGAACAGACCTTTTCTTCTGCCTGGGGCCCCCTTTTTTTTCTTTAGCCGACATAGGAGTAAGCTGGAGGAACAAAACCCACAGGTTCCGCTCCTCTTGATTTCTAATTTATTTTATTATTATTTTTTTTTTAAATGACCCTGCCACACAAAAGGAACACTTGCCTGAAAAATAGCACCACTTGCCTTAAAATTAGGTCCTTCTCCACCCGGGCCCCAGCCAACAAACAGGTGTTTTTTTCCCTGCAGAAGAAGCAGCGCTATGAGAACGCCGCCGTCCCGACTCCCCAGCTGCCTGTCACGCCACCAGGATTCTCTGCTCCCGGCTGCTGAAGAAATTGTCGGGCCGCTCACGGGCACGAGGGGAAAGCACGTCCGGCGCCTCCAGCCTCACCAACCGAAAGACTGGAGCAGCGCCGGGTCCCCGCACCTCCCCCCCTCCGCGGCCCGCAGACCTCGGACTCCCATTGGCTCCCGCGCACTTGAAAAACCAGCGGGAGCCAATGAGACCGCCGGACGGCGCGGCCTTCTCTGTGCACGCGCGCCGCCGAATCCCGAGGGGGAGGGCAGCCTGCCTCCCCCCCGGTTAGCGGCGGCCATGGGGACGCGGACCCGAGGCCTTACAATTACTGCAAGAAACATAATAAGCAATATGCATACAATCTGAGGTCTCTACCAGTCTTTCAGAGAAATCCTGTGTATCAGCAACTTAAAGAGGTGTGCTCCAGGGATGTCCAGTCATTTGAAGCTATGTATGAAATGTCAAAATCATTTCTTATATTGTTTCATGTTGTTTTTGAATAGAAACAGAAGAAAAAATCCTAAACAGAAGAACAGCAAATCTCAATACCCTCTGTGTCCCGAATAGCATTAGAACAGTCAAAGCATTTACGAGCAGCAGAGCATTTTCATACGCAGCTCCGCTTCTCTGGAACCAGCTCCCTGTCGAGCTACGTTTAAATAGCGACTTGAAAGACTTCAGAAAAGAGCTCAAGACTCACCTTTTTCAGACTCATTACAACCTACCCTAGTCACTTCACAAGAGAATTTACAACCGCTGACCTGTAAATATGTATATATATAAAGACACCCCTTTTCAATCAAGTGTACATTTAGTAATCCAGCTGCTGTGATATGTGTGTGTATCCCCTTAATTGAAATGTTTATCATGTTGATTTGTACTGTATTGAACCTTATATGTATAGTAAACCGCTGCTGATTGCTGGAAGTAGCGGTATACAAATGTACTCTAAATAAATAAATAAATGTCACTTCTGGCCTGTCCTTAATAGTGTGCACTGTGTTTGGGGGAAATGTTAATAGTATGCACTATTACTCAATAATATGCACTGTTGAGCAAAAGTGCACGTTATAGGTGAATAGTATGCACTGTTGAGCAATAATGTATATTATGGCGAATAGTGTGCACTATTGAGCAATTGTGTATGCTATTGAGCAATAGTGCACACTATTGCTCAATAGTATACACTTATCAATTATAGCACACAATAGTGCTCAATAGTGCTTACCATTCACCTATAACATGCACTATTGCTCAATAGTACATACTATTGAATGATGCTGTGCTCCCCCCATAGCCTTGCTAGAGTCGAGGAGTAGCCTAATGATTAGAGCTCTAGCTTAGGAACCACATCACCAGCATTCAGTTCCTGCGAGCACTCCTGGTGACTTTGGGAAAGTCACATAGCTATTGCCTTAGGAAAAATCCAAATTATCAATGTCCTTGTTTAATATACATTACCAAGTTTAAGTTGCAAGTACACTGCTTTGACTGAAATGATAAAGCAGTATAAAAAAACCTGTTAAATAAATAAAACAAAATGTATAAAAAACAGAAAATATTTTGCCTGCACAGCCCTAGTATGTCCTTTGGACCTTGTAAAGGCTGTGAATCTGGAACAGACAGAGTTTTTACACTTAGAGGGCTACAGTAAGTGTCCTGAATTCCTGTCTGCGTGGATTGAGTAGTAGTGTTTACTTTTTTGCTTTACCTGCTTTTTACAGGTCTGCCTTTAGATGTTTATTCTAGCTGTATTTCATATTATTCATTAGTTATATTGGTAGTGTATCTTTTATGTTGCTTTTACTGGATGCCATATTTTTTGTCTGTTTATCCTAAGATTTCTGCTAGATGATTTAAAGATATTCTTTGATGTGCGCTATTTCTGGGTCATTGCACTGGGTGGGGAAAGAGGTCTCTGGATTCAAAACATAGGGGTCTGTTTACTAAAGGCCGGTGGTGTGCGGTCCGCGGTGCAGAGCGGGTGCCGTAGAAGGAGTGGGCGTTCCGTCGGGAAGCTGTGAGTGACAGATGCGCGAAGGTGCGCGGCGCCCGTGTGGTTAGTGCCCTGTGCAATTAACGAGGTTGATCTGTGCACATGGGACACACTGCTCACGGATTTGGGCTTTCCAGTATTGTGCTGCACATTGCTGACGGAAACGGTTTCCTTTCCCTTCCCAGCACCTCTAACGCGACTGTTGGACTCGCGGTATATTTCTTTGGAGATTCGGGCACGCTCCTGTGCGGCGAGTCTCCCCCCTCCCACATTCCGCCCACTGACCCCGTCTCTCCGCCCCTAGGGGGCCTTCCTCCGCCCTCATTTCTCCTTTCCACGCCTGTTTCGCACATTACCGTCCCGCAAATGTGCGCGTTGTCGGCGCACGCTTGCGGGACCCGTTAATGTGCCGCGCACTCGTACGGGGCGCTTAAGAGCACTTAAATACCTCTTTTAGAGCGCTCATGTGCGCCCCGTACAAGTGCGCCGTTTAGTAAACAGACCCCATAGTCCATCTAGGAACTGGCTACAGATATATTAAACATATTTTATCTTAAAGTACCTTTTAATAAATTGTTGATGCCACTTTGATTGTTTTAAACATCGTTGACAGAATATAAAGAATTTTAGTAGAAAGACTACATTTTCTGCCTCCTCTCTTTGCTCTCTTTCTTTTCTTTGTTTACCCTGTAAGGAGAATCATCTCTGTTTTGTTTTTCTGCATCGATATAGAGCCCAAAAAAGAAGGTTCCAGAAGGTGCTTTGCTACATAGTTCCTGGTCTCAGGACCATCGCTGTAATGATCAGACTAGGAACAGTGGGAGAGAGAGTCTATTTAAAAATGGAGAGAGGTTTCCTGGCAGTTGTGAGTGAAATGTCACAAACCCAACTCTGATCTGGACTGCGCTGGAATTAAAAGGAGAATTTACCAGGCTTTGAACTAATGTGGCAAGGCGTTTCATTGCATTTCATTTGATTGAAACTTGATATACTGTCCTTAGTGGGAACAGCAGGGTGGTTTACAATAAAAACAAATAATTAAAAGCCAGAAAGGAATGGCATTTAATTAAAGAAAAGAGATAGAGACAGGACAGAGGCAAAAGGCAAAGGACTGTTGTTGTTAAATACCATAGACTTGTTGCGACTCATGGCGATCCTCTAGATAGTTGGCCTAAACTGTGCAAGGTAGCTTTAAATAATTTTAAAAAGTTTACAAACTAGGTTGCAAGAAAATTGCAGGTTTATCAAATTAGTTTGCCTAACTCCACCCTCCTATAGATTTAAGATTTATTGATTTATTAAACTCAAGACATAGTCCTGTATAGAAAAGAAACGCTCCGCAATAACCAGTAAAATAAAGAGGAAATTAACAAACAGAGAGATTCTATGGTCCACAATGACATAAAGGGGAGCAGAAAATCACTTGAGGGTAAGAGGAATTCCCCAAGACAGAAATAGAAAAAAAAATACAAAAACTCAAGACAGCCACAGAGCGAGCCAGGCATCATCCTAAATAGAGTGCCACATTACCATACCATAGACAGCCTGGCGCTTAAAAAAGCGACTAGGTCTCTCGGCTGAAAGAAAACATATCTAATCAAATTGTACATCACCAAATATTTACAAGGAAAGCACAAATGAAATATTTCCCCTGGTTGCAAAACCCCAGCTTTATGAAACACAAATTGCTTCCTCCTTTTCTGCGTCTCTCTGGCTATGTCAGGCAACACTGATATAATATAACCACAGAAGATATCTCTCCTTTTCCTATAAAACATTTTCAACAGCCACTCCTTATCTGTGACCAAGGCACAAGACACTAGCAATGTAGCTTGCTGATAAATTTCCACATCAGATGATTCCAGTAGGTCGAATACATTTATCGTATCCATATTAGAGTCACCTCCTGAAGCCACTGGCTTTTTCTTCCCCAAGGGAAGACAGTATGCTTTTGTTAGAGGTGGAACAAGATCTGATGACACTTTTAACACTTCCAACATGTAACGTTTAAACATGTCCATAGCAGATACTCCTCTAGCCTTAGAGAAGTTCAAAACCCTAAGGTTTGTTGCAAGGGCAGTGTTCTTCAATGCCTCCCACTTGAATCATAAAGCCTCATTATCATTATCTGTTGTATCTGACAACTGTGCCAGTTGGCTTCCATGATCTTCTACCTTCAATTTTACATCATCCAACATACTCACAATAGCAGTTTTCTGATCCGAGTTCCTCTGAATCCTAGTAGAAAAGTCTAGTGTCTGTCTGCTCATGGCATCAGAGAGCAAAGCAATTGCCTCCCAGGTAACCTCCAGGGTAAACTCCTTTGGACGTGGAATGGAGAACACGAACGGAGTAGATGTAACAACTGAAGAAAATGCAAGAGGTTTTTCGCCAGCATCTAGGCTGCTTGTCGCCAATACTTCTTCCACCACTGCATGCCTCAGGAACCACAGACTCCCAATGACTGGTGCCAGATTCTCCGACTTGTGAACGAGTTGGCCCAGGGTCTGCAGAAGCAAGGGAGGGGACTCCCAGGCATGGAGATCAGGGGAGAGTGAGATATCAGCATCTAAAGATGGCAGAAAGTTCTATTGCTCACCTGCCATCAAGTCAGACCTCATCCTCTGTTTCATTGCCTTGGTAACCTCCACAGATCGATCCATCGGATCAGGAATGGAAGGTAGGGGTTCAGAGGGAAAACCTCTCACCTTTCCTTTGCACTTAGGCATCAGGTAAAAAGCAATACTCACTCATGCGGCCATCTTGGTCACACCCTCTCTCCAAAATAGACTCCACCCTCCTAAAAGACTACAACTCGCCTGATTGGCTGGGGTTTCATCTGTATCTGGTAGATTCACTACAGAATTGAACAGATTGACTAAACCTTATCGTAGTTGTTAGATTTTCCTTGGATTCAATGGGAAAAATAGTTTGATTAACTTGTCAGGCAAATCTAAGGAGAGGCTGACAATATCTTTAACCAGACTGAAATGCCCCTGGTTTGAGTTCTTGTTCAAATTAATCACACATCCGTAATCTGGATAACTACTTTTTTCTGCAAATGTCAATCAGCCCAACATTCTGGAAATAACTTTTCTTTGCTGAGAGCAGACTTTTCCCTCAGAGGAACTCTGGCTGAAGTTGTGCTCGTCTGTTGATCTATGACACACACATTGCATTTGGCCCTGAAGCATTGAACTGTCACTAGACACCTATAAGTTGCAGGTTTTCATAGTGTTCAGAAGTCCTGTACATTGAAATAGGTTTGGAAGAAACATGGAGCTTGTCCTATATTTATTTACTTGCTGTGTTTAAGATTTGGGTCAGTACTATGGGAGCGTACGGATTGCCAGCAGTTTCTGAAGTGCAAAATGGATAACTTTGCTTTGTTGAGGCTGCTTTTCCCATTATATCAGTGTGCTGTTTAAATTCAAAGCAGATGCCAAAGTTTTCCTCTCTCAGGCAGAAGCTTTAGGAAAAGTATTTGGAAAACATTTCAGTCTTTGGTTTCATGTTAGTTTTAAGAATACAAAATGGAAGAATGACAATATAGGTAAGGTTCCTGTATGTCATTAATCAGATTGTACCCTAGCAATCTTTCCCACTGACCCTTCCAAAGCCACAGTCATACCCTAAACAATATTAGGACAGATGTAGTCATAGCTTAATAAGGGGTGTACACAGAATAAAATGTTGGTTTGCTTTTCTATTTTTTTTTATTTTTTTGGAAACTTTTCCGTTTATTTCAGAAATTTATGGATGTAAAATGTAATTAATGTGTGCAAAAATATTTTAATTCATGTAAATCAATCTTATATGTATTGATTCTGAAGTTTATGCACATAAAATAGAAGGACAACGTTTATGCACATAAAATTGAAGGACAAAGCGGTATAGAAAAATGTTTAAATAAATAAATAAATAAAAGAGGATAAATTGCTTATGTGCATTAAGGGGACGATGCACATTTTTTAACTCCTAATGTGCATTAAATGCAAATTCATGCATTGTTTTATTGTAATGCATGTTAGTTTGTTACAATGTGTGTTGAATAATACTGAGATGCAAATCATGCAAATACATTCAAAGCACCTCATTTTTATCAAGTTGAACAATGCAGCTTGTGCTGAGAGCTGTATTATTCCTGGAAAAGTAATGCCAGCTCAAAACTGGTGGCTTTTTGCTGCTTGGGAACATTGAACCACTAAGATGCAACCTGATGCTCCCAAGCACCATTACCCTTTGAAGGCCTACTTAAAAGTTTTAATCCACATTCTGCAGCCGGGTTAATTTTTGCATATTTCAGGAAAATTGTACCCGTCTTATTCAATATGTTCTAATAGTGATTTTCCTTCTGCTATGGTCATGTATTATATACCATTTGATAGGAATATTTAGTCAGAATTTTGGATCTCCAGAGTTTTGAGCTCGGCCTGGAAAGGGTTAAAGGAGTTGGTACTGGCAAGACATATGGACTCCTCTCTCCTCTCAGTCAAGCCCCCCTGAAGACTCACCCAGATCTGGTCAAGCCCTAGAACAATTCTTGAAGTCACCCTGCAGAGCCTTTTTCCCAGTCTCTGAAGAAGTCCCACTTCCCTGCCCAAAGATCTTCCAGCTCCCATAAGTCCCCTGGGCTTACCTGATGAAATCTGTAGTGGTCTAGGCTCAGCAGGCAGGAGCATTTCCCGGCCACTCCTGCCCCTTCCAGTGCTAGTGATAGTATCATAAAACTACCGCTTGGGGTCAACCAGTCCCATTTTGATCTGGGTGCCACAAGGGGCATTGGCAACTGAGAATCACTCCTACCCAAGGATCTTAGACTTCTGAAGATTTCATTATATAAGCCCAGGGCAGCTTACAGATGAGTTTTTGGGAGGGGGGCTCAGGGATCTTCTTTGGATGCAGTGTACATTGGGAAGAATAACTCAAACTATAGCTACTCAATGCTAGATTTGACATCATTTATTTATTTATTTATTTAACAAGTTTTTTTATATCGCTTTATCTTACATTCAAAGTGGTTTACATTATAACAACTGGAACTTTACACTGAACAGGTAATTAAACTTAGGAGATAAAACAGGTAAAAGAACTAACCTTATTGATGAATTCCTCGATGGGAGGGTTAGAGTAAGAGCAGTTGTATATAGCAGATGGAGATGGGGGATATACGAGATGCATTAGGGAGGAAGGGGTTAATTAGAGATGGAGAGATGGGGACAGTGGAGAGCACAACTTAGCTGAGCAAGGTGGTGAATGAGCTGAGGGCTGGGGGAAGAGAATATGCTCAATCAGAGAGAATTATTGATATATGCCATAATACTCTAAAAGCCTTTCTGAAATCCATTAAGTCTTTGATAGTTCTTATAGGCTCAGGGAGTGTGTTCCAAAGTGCAGGGGCATAGAGTGAGAAGGCCCTGCTACATGTAACTTGTCTAGCTTTGATTTTGAATGAAGGGGTAAGTAGTAAGTTCTTGTGTTGATGTTCCCTAGGAGTTACCACCCAGAAAAAAGACCTAGACGTCATCATGGAGAATATGTTGAAATCTTTTATTAAGTGTGCTGCAGAGGCCAGAGGCAGCAGAAGGTCTTTTTTTTTTTTTTTCTCAAAGATTTATTTATTGAAAACACATAATACAATACATAACTACATAAATTGCTTCACTTTTCCAGTATACAGTCATGATAAGCAGACATACCCCGGGCAGGGCTGTGTCTTGTTCACCGTCCTAGGGTTTTACAACGATATAAAACAGAAATTGTCAACTTCCTACCTAAACCCTCCCTTCCCCCTCCCCCCACCCACTCCACCCTCCCGGGACCTAAGGGACCTATCGAACCTTCTCTCAGCAGTCATCTAAGGACCCCCTCAGCGCCTATCCCAAACACAAAATTTCACTGCAAATTTTAGGCCTCAGCGCTTGAATATAGGGTGTCCACACCAAAAGAAAAGAGGCCCAGCTCCGGGGGTGTCTCTGTGCACTCCTCCGTTCCAAAAGCATAAACTGGTGGAACCCATTACGCCACTCCCAAAAGGAGGGGGCCGCAGGCTCTAGCCATCGCCACAGCACAGGACTCTTCCCCACCAGACATGCTTTCCGTATCAACAGTTTCTGCCATCTGCCCTTCGGGTGGAGTGCTCCCAACTGATCCAGCACCACTAACCGCCCTGTCCAGCAGACCTGCTGTTGTAGCAAGCCGCTTAAATAGTTTGCTATCCTAAGCCAATAGCGGCGTATATGAGGACAGCCCCACCACATATGGCCCAAATCCGCTAACGGACAAGCACATTTCGGGCACCCACCATAGGCAGTGAGACGACTACGCAGTGCTTGCCTCGGGGAAAAATGGGCTCGCACTATACATTTGAATTGAATTTCCCGCCATCTAGCTCCTTCCGCTAGCCGGGCAACCCGGCTCAACGCAGCGCGAACAGAGCCCGGAGCCACCTCGCAACCCAGTTCCCGCGCCCAGGAAGCTTCTTCTGCCGAGTAGTCTAACGGCGTCACATAAGGCTCCAATGCTTTTTTGAAGTTTGCAATAGTGAGTGTGGTCCCCTCCCCAAGGGCGAAGAATTCTAATATCTGTGCGGAATGGTCCCCCATCAATTCCCGTCCCGCAACTGAACCCACATAATGAGAAAGCTGCAAGTATGCAAACAAGGAAGCTTTGGGGCACAAATCGTATTCCCGACATAACACTGCCAGAGGTTTACACCGCCCTTCCAAGTCAATTACATGCCCCAACGACCGCATTCCCAGCTTCGCCCATCGACGGAAAGGGACCAAGTCTGATCCCGGAGGAAATTGGGCATTGCCTTGCAACGGCAACCAACTCGAAATCTCCGGCGAACTCCCCCACAATTTGTTCAACCGCTGCCAGGTACGCCGCGCCGCCTGGACCAACACACTGTTCGTTACTCGACCCAGCAAAACCACATGCCGTAAGTGTAAAACCACCAGCAAAGAATGTGGTGCCACCAGGGCCTCCTCAAGCTCCCTCGGAGTGTACACCTCAGTATTACCAAACCAATCCCCCAGGTGCCTAGCCTGGCAAGCCAGGGCATAGGTCCAGAGATCGGGTACACCAATTCCCCAAGATCTCCATCCCCCCTCAGACGGTTCATCGGTATACGTGCTCTGGCCCCCCTCCAAAGAAACCCACGAAATTCACGTTCGATGCGCAGAAGATCACGGCATAGCAGCCACACCGGCAAAGTTTGTAGCCAGTAGAGGATCCGTGGCAGTATCACCATCCCCAATGCTGCCGCCCTGCCCAGTAAAGACAGTGGAAGAGGAGCCCAAGCTTGGAGCTGTGAGCGAACCTTAAACCAGATACGCTCAAAATTCCGCTTATACAATGCCGTCGTATCCTTAGTTAGCTCAATCCCCAAATAGATAAAAGAATCACCGGCCCATCTCAGAGGAAAGCTCCCTCCCCAATGCCCCTGGAGCCGACCCCCAATGTCCAGGGCCTCTGATTTGTCTCGATTATACGCAACCCCGCAAAGTCGCCATAACGGGAGAATTCGGCAAGTAAACACGGCAACGACTGTTGAGGGTTGCACAAATGGACTAGGATGTCATCTGTGAAGGCGGCCACTTTAAAACCACAAGACCCAATACGGACACCACGAATATCTTTGGAGTCTGCTATACTCTGCAGCAGCGGATCTAATGTCAGCACGAACAACAGCGGGGAGAGCGGGCAGCCTTGATGAGTGCCCCTTTCAAGGTTAAAGTTGTCAGACAGCACCCCATTGCACAAAATGCCAGCTGTAGGATTTGCATACAGTAACTCCACCATCCTAATAAAGGAGTCGCCCAGCCCATACCAAGGCAAAAGAAACTTCATGTAATCCCAGTTGACCCAGCCAAACGCCTTTTCCGCATCAAAACTGATCAATAATGATTGCTCCTCTCGCGCACGCACCCATTCCATAGAGGCTAATATCTTTCGCAGATTCCGCACAGCATACCGCCCCTGGACAAAACCCACGTGCGACTCATGCAACAGGCCCCCCAGGACGGCGGCCAATCGGTCAGCCAGAACTTTCGCTAACACTTTCAGATCAAAATTCAGTAATGAGATAGATTGATAGGAAGCTGCCTGCGTAGGGTCTTTACCGGGTTTAGGTATTAAAGTAATAAACGCGTGGTTCGTTCCCCAACCGAACCTCCCCTGCTCCACCCTTCAGTGGTACACCACGGTCAGAACAGGGGCAACCCGGCCAACTAGTAACTTATAGAACTCCGCCCCAAAACCGTCCGGACCCAGTGATTTATAGCAGCTAGCCCCCAATATAACTTTGTGGACTTCCTCTTCTGTTACTGGTGCGTCCAGCACTGAGCATTGTTCCACGGTCAGCCTAGGTATCCGCAGCCCCTGAAGATAGCTTTCCATTAATGTCGTGGACCCTTTACTTCCCTGATATAACTTCTGAAAAAAAGAACGAAACACTTGAGCTATCGCCTGGCTGTTTTTATGCAGCTGACCCTGATCGTCACGCAGCGCTACTATGGAGCGGGTCCCTCTACTACCCCTTAGGCACCGCGCGAGAAGCTTCCCCGGTTTGTTCCCAAAACGGTGAAGCTGATACCTATAATACATCAAAGATTTCTTTGCTCTCTGATGAAGCAGCTCATTAAGAGACGACTGTAGCTCCCAAAGTAATCGTTTGTTAACCGCTGTGGGATTCCCTGTGCACCGCCGCCGGGCCTTTACGACCTGTTTTTCCAGTTGGACTATTCGTGACGCAATTAATTTTCGCTTCCATGCCCCATAGGCAATAATGTCGCCGCATAGGACCACCTTTGCTGTTTCCCACAATAGCTCTGGCTCATCTCTGTGTTGTGCGTGGACGTCCATAAACTCCCCCCATCGCTGTACGAGGTAGGTATGGAATTCGGTATCGGTGTACAGCCCCAGGGGGAACTGCCAGATTCGCTGCGAGGTAGCAAGGCCCCCCCACTGCAAATCCACCCAAACCGGTGCATGGTCCGATACCGCCATTGGGCCAATCTCCGTTTCCCCAACCTGTGCAAACAGCCGCTCAGAAACCAATACATAATCAATCTGTGCGCTTGAATCATGGGCTCTCGATTGATGGGTGAAGTCCCGCTCCAAAGGATGGAGCAGACGCCATGGGTCCACCAACCCCAGTCGGCGCCGTAGGTCCTGAAGTGCCCTGGTAGCTGGGACCCGCCAACCATCCCGCCCACCTCCAGATGTGTCCAAGTCGATATCCAACACCCCATTGTAATCTCCAGCCAAAATCAGAGGAACATCCGGCATTTGTTCAACCCTTGAGGCCAGGCAGGCATATAAAGATTTATCCAAGACATTTGGGGCATACAGGTTACCCAGCACCACTGGCCTCCCCTCTAAGTTACCATATAACAAGATGTATCTACCTTTAGGATCTACATATTGCTGCTCGAGGTCAAAGCGCAATCTTTTATGAATCAGTAGGACCACTCCACCTTTTTTCCCAAGCGCCGGGGCACCCCAACTTTGCCCCACCCAAGCTCTCTGCAGTTTCGCATGTTCTTCAGCAGTCTGGTGGGTTTCCTGCAAGATGGCAATATCGCACTGCAACCTGGCCAAAGCCTGCAGCACCTTGTATCGTTTAACAGGGTTACCTACCCCACACACATTCCAAGAAACGATCTTCAGCTTAAAGCGTAATACCCCACAGCAAATAATCCTATATTCCAGACCTTCCCTGAATGAACCCCCCCAGCCTGGGGTCCACCCCTAGTCACTACCAGAATCTCAACCTCCCCAACCCATATGGTCCATTGGTCCCATCCCACCCACAACCTCTCCCTCCCTCCAATCCCCCCCATATCTCCCTCCCCTCCCCAACCTGCTCCCCCCCCAATCCGTTAAACTATCCACCCTTCTCCCCTCCCCAATCCACTTCTCTAACCCTTATGGCTCTCTCCACCTACCCACTCCAAGAAAGCCCCACTGAGGCCCCTCTGAGTGCAACCGACCCCCACCACCCACAAGAATCGATCCTCAATCCCGCGATCTAACCCGGCACCCTATCGCCTATGCCTATCGTTGTACTCTATGCTCTCCCCTACATGCCCAATTAACTCCACTCCCATAAGGCCCAAGTCCTCGCTGACCCCCACTTATACAAAACAAGCCTACGGCGCGCAGCCCAACCCCATCCGCTACCATTCCCCGCAGTGGTTCAACATCCCTGCGGAAAATGCTGCGTTCCGCAACCATGAAAAGGCATAGCCCCAACTATGACACACCCGCTACTAAACAATGCCTTAACATTCTTTAACCCAAACACCTGCGTCACGAAGGCACACAATTGCCCTTGCTGCTATTTAATTCAGTAAGGACACCCCACACAAAACTAGGGTCAGAAATAATAAGTTTGCCTCCTGGGTTCACAACCGAGGGTATTATCCGGTAGCATCTTCATTTCTCCAGTCACTCTGAGGCTCCAGGGGTGCCCGACTAAGGAACAGGTCCCAGAGTCTTCCTCGAGACCATATAGGTCTGACATGTACCATGCCCGCACCCCTCCTTCCACACCCCCCCCCATCTAGCTTACCCCAATATGCCCTCCAAGCATCATCTCCAAAGTGAGGGGGGAGCATCTCGGGATTGTGTGTACCCAGGAGGCATCGCAAGGTTGTATCCATATTTACCAATCATCCTCCCCCCGAAAATATAAACAACAAAGAAAAGAAAAATCTTGGGCTTCCCCCTGGCCCCAACTATTGGGGAGCGGGGGAAAGAGTCACAAGCAGGCAATGCAGCAAAAACAGGGCACGGGTTTATTCATGCTGGAGGATCCCCTCTCCCACACTAACTAAAACCATCCGGGCAGATTTGCCTCAGCATCGGGCCCTCCTTGCCCATTCTTATAGGCCCCATCATGTCTTAAACACTCCCTCCGCCTGCATTGCTTGCCCGTGTTCTTCTGGCCCAACTGCCCCTAATAAAAAGAAAGACTGCTGCCCAGCATCATAATTACTGCTATAAAAAGAAAACAGGGACAAAAAGAAACACAAAAGGACCATATATACTGATCAAAACGTGGCTGCTAAAACTGGTTCAACCACTTTAAATGCCTGTAAATAAAGGCCAATAGAACCACAAAAAAAAAAAAAATTGTCCAAGAGGTGCCATTGTTCTGAGGCCCCCCCCACACCCATACTTAACCATACAAGTGAAAAATACAATACAAAAATCAAAGAAAAAGAAAAAGGAAAGGGGGGGGGGGGGAGAAAAAAAAAATCCCAACCGAGGTTCAAAAGGCAGCAACAGTAACAAGTGTTGCTAGCGAGGCCTGTATAACTGGAAACAATATTAAAGTTCAGCACATGGCAAGTTTGTAGTGAACGAAAGAGCTTAAGGGACACAAAGTAACTTGGTTACAATGTCCCTATTCCAAACACACCAAGCTATTAAATCTTTTGCCCACCACTACACCATATTGCCACAGTCTGCGCTCCCAACAGGGAGCCTGAATATCACAAACCAATCAGCCTCGTTGAGGTTCACGATGAAGACGCCGACACTGTCTTCTCTCGAACAGGGAGCTGGTTCATGTAGCCTTCAGCCTCTGCAGCCGTTGCAAAGGCCCGGTGAGCCCCTTCATGCATCACGTGCAATTTGGCTGGATATTGAACGGAGAAGCGGATGCCTGCGCTGATGAGCTTCTCACATAGGGGGGCATAATCCCGACGTTTCCGACTCAGCGCTACGGAGTAATCCTGTGCAACGCGGATTTTACAGTTATTGTAGATGACTTCACCCCTTTGTCGAGCGGCCCGTAGAATCGTTTCTTTCTGTGGAAAGTATAGAAACTTTGCAAGCACGATTCTGGGGCGGAAATCTCGGGCCTGTTTGGTGCCGACACGGTGCACTCTCTCAATTCTCAGCTTGTCACCCAGCTCCGCCTCGCCCAATATATGCGCCGTTAGCGCTTCCAAATAGCTGCTCAACTCCTTGTCCAAGACAGTCTCTGGGATCCCCATAAATCGCAGGTTATTTTGCCTTGACCGCTTCTCTAGGTCGTCGAGTTTTGCCTCTTGCAGGCCAAGTTGGGTCTTTAGGTCTGCCACCTCTGCCACCAGCACCTCCACTTTTTCCTCGGTCTGACCCAGTCGATCCTCAGCCTCGCGGAGTCTGCTCCCCAAGGTGTCCACTGAGGAGCGCAGCCCATCCATTTTTTCGTGCAAGGCTTCAAACTGAGGCAACAGGGCCACTACCACGGCTGCCGACATCTCCTCCAGAGAAGCAGGGGATCTAGGTGAGTTTGGCGATGGGGTTGACTCCGCCATCTTGCTCGTGCCGGCCAACCGCTCTCGGTCTCTCCTCGTCTTTTTACCAACAGTCGCCATGCCGTTCATCAGCAAAAACCACACTATGGGAATCTGCAGACCCTCCAACACACCTTGGACACACTTCCGTCTAGTTACTGCGGTTTTACACAGTGCTAATACGCCGGCCTGGGCTGGGGGTATCGGAGCACACTCAAGATGCGACCACTACCTCACCCGCATCACGTGACCTCCGCAGAAGGTCTTTTATTTTGGAGGGGACCCAAGCACTGATTGAAGCTCCACCTTAATTTTGCCCCAAGCTCTACCCCATAGGGGGAGACCCTTCCTGTTCTGCCTGCGGGTGATCGGATCCCCCAAGGCAGAACAGGGCTTTGCCATGATCATGGCTGGAAGACTGCAGGCTGCCTGTGGAGATCCAATCACCCGTGTGCAGAAGAAGAAGAGAAGCTGCAATGACAGAAAAGATCCTTCTTGTTCTGCCTATGGGAATCCGATCTCCTGTGGGCAGACAAGAAGAGTCCTTGCTGCAACGGTGGCTTCTCTTTTTCTTCTGCCCTCGAGAGATGGGATCCCTGTGAGCAGCCTGCTGCCTGCCACTGAGATTTTAAAGGGGGCCAGGGCTTGTGTGGCCTACACCTTTCTGACGCCTATGGCAGAGGCCAAAAAACCCCAAAGAGAATGTTAGGAAAAGAATAGAGAATAAAACAAAGAATATCTTAATGCCTCTATATTGCTCCATGGTCTGACCATAACTTGACTATTGTGTGCAATTCCGATCTCTGCATCTCAAAGAGGATATAGTGGAATTAGAAAAGGTAGAGAAGAGTGACCATAATGCTAAAGAGGATGGAACAACTTCCCTGTGAGTAAAGGCTATAGAGATTCTGGCTCTTCAGCTTGGGGAAGTGATGGTGGTTCTATACCCACTAGCACTCCTTGTGACCTTGGGAAAGTCATTTTACTCTCCATTGCCTCAGAAGAAAAGGTCTGGCCATCTACTTTCAGTGATACATTGCCAAGGAAAACCAGAGGCAGCTGGTTCACCAGGAGTCAGCACTGACTTGATGGCATTAAAAAAAAGACATCCCAAGTAGTAAGGAATGAATAAATATGAATAAATTGTTTCAAAAGGTATTTGCGATGAAGTTACTAAGTAGGATATGGTAAATGCAGTTAATACAGCTGGCTTACAAAAATGTTTGGACAAATTCTTGGAGGAAAAATCTCTCAACTGTTATTAAAGTGGTCTTGGGAAAGCCACTGCTTCTCCTTGGAGATGGGCAGCACAAATCTTCCTACATTTTGGGAGGTGGTAAATTGAAAGGCAATGTCAGGAAATACTTTTTCACTGAAAGGGTGGTGGATGCTTGGAATGCCCTCCCGATGGAAGTGGTGGGGGCAAATACAGTGACGGAATTCAAAATGTCATGGGACAGACACAGTGGATCCCTTTACAGCAACAGGATAAAATCAAAATAAACTGAACCATCTAATTTCTCAACAAATAGGGGTGTCCTACATGGAGCGGTGGGTTCACCCCTAAACAAAGACATGGGGAGGGGTGGCTTGCAGAGAGTGGCAGGTACACCTACTCCTGCCATCTTACTGGACAGACTAGATGGACCATACTGGTCTTTATCTGCCATCATTTACTATGTTACTATGATAAAAATCAAGTAGACGAACAGCCATTTCAACCTGTACCTTATGATCCCGAACCATTGGTGATGAAAGAAGAAGTTGAAGCAGCATTGAAAGCCTTATCAAAGAACAAAGAACCAGGCATTGATGGCATTCCCATGGAAGTATTACAGCAATCTGATGCAGCTGTTACCATACTTACAAGGCTCTGCCAAAAACTTTGGAAGGCAGCATCATGGCCAACTGACTGGAAAAGATCTGTGTTTATACCAATCCTAACGAAAGGAGATCCAACTGATTGTGGAAATTATCACACAATCACTCTGATCCCACATGCCAGCAAGATTCTACTGAAGATTATTCAACAGAGAATACAACCATACCTGGAACAAGAACTACTTGAAGTGCAAACAGGGTTCAGGAAAGGGCGAAGAATGAGAGACGTCATCGCGGATGTGAGATGGATCCTTGAAAAGACTAAAGAATACCAAAAGAATATCTATTTGTGTTTTATTGACTACAGCAAGGCTTTTGACTGTGTAAACCATGAGAAACTCTGGGCCACATTAAGAAGCATGGATATACCAGAACACCTTATTGTTCTCTTGCACAATCTCCAGTTCAATGTAAACTGTTTGATTGCTCATGTTATATGTAAACCACACTGATTTCAAAGAGCGCTGTATATAAAAATAAATAAATAAATAAAATCTGTACATTGATCAAAAAGCAATAGTTCAAACAGAACTAGGAGAAACAGAATGGTTTAAAATAAGTAAAGATGTATGACAAGGCTGCATACTTTCCCCTTATCTGTTTAATTTATATGCAGAACAAATCATCAGAGAAGCAGGGTTGTATGAAGACAACAGAGGTGTGAAGATTGGTGGAAGGCTCATCAACAACCTTCGCTATGCTGATGATACAACATTACTGGCTGAAAGTGAAGATGATCTGAAACATTTGCTTCTCACAATCAAGGAGCATAGTCTTAAAATGGGCCTGCACCTTAATGTAAAGAAGACAAAGATCATGACAACTGGCAAAATCAATAAGTTCATCGTAGAAGGAGAAGAAATTGAAATCGTGGACAATTTTAACCTTCTAGGATCAACTATCAATAAAGAAGCAACAAGCAGTCAAGAAATCCGACGACACATTGCTCTTGGCAGAATGGCTATGAAAGACCTAGACAAGATTCTTAAGAGCAGAGATGTCTCTGTCCATACAAAGATTTGACTCGTTCAAGCCATGGTATTTTCAATAACATCATAATGATGTGAAAGCTGGACAGTCAAAAAGATAGACAGGAAGAAAATTGATGCCTTTGAATTATGGTACTGGCGGCAAATACTGCGTAAACCATGGTCTGCTTGAAGAACAAACCAGTCAGTACTAGAGGAGATCAAACCTAAGCTTTCTTTAGAAGCTCAGATGACGAGACTTTGACTTTCATACTTTGGACACATCATGCTATCATTAGAGAAAGACATCAAGTTTAAGAACATAAGAACATAAGATATGCCATACTGGGTCAGACCAAGGTCCATCAAGCCCAATATCCTGTTTCCAACAGTGGCCAATCTAGGTCATACGTACCTAGCAGTTTCCCCAAAAGACACAGGTTCCACAGTGCTTGTACTGGGTCAAGCACTGATATCCTGGGTCCCTTCTTAATAATGGTTTATGGACCTTTCCTCCAGGAAGTTGTCCAAAACGTTTTTAATCCCAGCAACACTAACAGCCTTTACCACATCCTCCGGTAACAAATTCCAGAGTTTGATTACACATTGAGTGAAAAAATATTTTCTTTTATTAGTCTTAAATAGTTTACCCTGTAGCTTCATTGCACGTCCCCTAGTCTTTCTATTTTCTAATAACGTAAACAATCGATCTACGTTTACCCGTTCCACTCCGTTCATTAATGCTTGGCCAGATAGAAGGTCAATGCAAAGGAGGAAGGCCAGCAATGAGATGGATCGCTACAATAACAGCAGCTACGGGTACCAGTCTGTCAACAATGAGCTGCCTGACTGAAGACCAAACACAATTTAGGACAACTATCCAGAAGGTCATCATGAGTTGACACTTACTCGACAGCACTTAACAACAATAGGATGCTGTTTTACTCAAGGAAACAGATTTTTCTATTGTTGACCCCATGTTTTGGGGTTAATGTGCATGCTAATACTGCATATATTGTGATGAGAAAGAGGGCAGGAGGAAGCCTGGGAAGAACTGGAGCAAAGTCTCTGGTCCTGTTAGAAGCAGAAGCAAAGGATGTAGAAACCGGGAAAGGATCTGTGCTATTTAAGAAGGTGCTTCCTTTAAGACATGGGGGCAGGGCAGGGCAGTAGAGAATGCTGAGTCAGACTGGGGAGAGCAGGAGGGCTCTCCCAGAAAGTCTGATTATGTCACAGATCAGGAGGAGGAGGAAGAGTTCCTTTAGGAATGATGAGCAAGTGAACAAAGTATGGAGATAGATACTTACAGCCTCAAACTATCTGACTATGAGGCAGAGGAACAGAAGGAATTCTTAGAACAAGGAACAGAATATCTGTGACAACAGGGTGCTGAGAAATTTTCTTTTTGCTGTTTTTTTTTAATATTCTTTTTGAGGTAGCAACATTGGTGTGGTGTTACAGTCAGAATCTGATATGACTGCAGTTGGGTGGAGCTGCAAAGCCCCCTGCCTTTTCTCTGGACAAGGTTAATGCTGAGGAGAGTGCACAGTGTTTGATTTTGTTTGCTTAACCTAAGTAGGTAGTTGGTGGTTTGCCCCTTCAAAAAGTAGAAAGATTAGGGGACACACAATGAAGCTACAATGTAGTACAGTTAAGATTAATCAGAAAAAATATGTTTTCACTCATTGCACAAACTCTGGAATTCATTACTGGAGGATATAGTAAAAGCTATTAGCATAGTTCGGTTTAAAAGAGGGTTGGACAAATTCCTGGAGAAAATGTCCATAAACCATTATTAAAGAGGACCAGGAAAATCTGCTGCTTGCTCTTTTGGGAACCTGGATTGGCTGCTGTTGGAAACAGGATACTGGGTTTGATGGCCCCCTGGTCTGACCCAGTATTGCATATCTTATGTTCTTATTTTCTTAAGTGTAACAGACACTAAGGGACCCTTTTACTAAAGGAGGCTGTGTTGTTGCACCAAACACACCCGTAACATGTAAATCCATGTTGCGATAAGGCAACACTCCGCCTTGTCAGGGTGCAGGTAGGCTCGATGCCACCTATGAAGGTGCCTGTCGTTCAGGTAATATGGGTACCCTGCCAGTGTGGAGCTCAGACTCACCACTCTCTTCCCCTAATTCTCCCACTTGCAAACTAATGCACCATGGAAAGCTAATGCCAAAATCCGGAGCTGCTCTCATGGCACCATGCTAGTTAACATCATGTACCCAACATGCACTTGTGCCAGACCTGCACTGACAGCTGGTGCCCTTTAGTAAAAGACTCCCTAAGTGATCAAGGAAGAGAGACATGCCCTCTTCCTGAGGGGGCAGCATCACTGGATGGAAAACCCGGGCTGGAGCAAACCGCAACAATTCACTTTGGGAAAGCCATCTTAAGCTTTGGAATAATGCACTGCTGTTATTGAGACTGAACCTGGCGAAAGTGCGTTAAGAGCAGCATTTTACGTAGAAGCCCAAAAGGGGCTGAAAGATTATAAAGCCTGGAAAATACATGCATTGAAGTACAAGTTTTTTCATTTTGTTTTGCTAGAAGTTTCAATAAGACTGATGGAAATGGTTTAGGACAATATGCGCCTTTGCTAGGCATTGAAAGACAGAGCAGGGCATTTAAGCGGATTGTGTTGGTTTCCTGAGGACTGTAGGTCTATTGGGGCTACTGTATTTTACAATGTAAAGTTTGAGTACTGGCTTTTAAAGCTACAAGGGAGCTTTCCTTGTTTGATTCTTATGAGAGATCACCTAGACATAGGGTAATGTGTACCACAGCACCAAGGACCATTCCAGGAGGATCCAAATCGGCTCACAGCACCTCCCCCTATAGCAAAATTCTATGGATAATGTTTTTTTTGAGCCCACCCGATTTTAAAGGATTTGTGTGTGTGATTGTGCACTTATGCATGTGCTTTGGGCAGTCGCTACGCATACTTTCAGTTGGAGTGTGCACAGAGGTAGAACTTGGATGGTGCATAAGCAGGACCTCAATTTATAGACTACAAATGCATGCTTCAGACCGAATCTAGGCATGGGCAGTTACGTCTGCTGGAGACCAGGTGTAACTGCCGTAACTTGGTGAGAGCATGTCAGTACACCCTTATTTTATAAAATAAAGTATACGCCTGCTTCACTTTATAAAATAGATACCAAATACATATGTAGTAATGTATGTTCACTGCGTGGGAGTTTATAAAAATTACCCTCTTTAAGTGGTGTTGTGAAGAGCAATTCTATATAGTCCTACATAGGTAATGCATGTTTTTCTGCACCTATTTCATTAAACCAGATATGTGTATACTCTACTTCACTAAAGAGAGGCATAATTGGGCAATTCTCAAATTGTCCTATTTATCCATGTTAGCCTAATTTAATGTGGCCAGATCAATTTTGAAAATTGCCTTCTAAATTTTTAATTGCATACACCCTCTTCATGTTTTAGTAGGATGTTTATTTAGTGCATTGTCCGATCTTCATTTTAAGCTGTTTGCTTGATATGGCATTAGTAGAAATTTAAATAGATTATGATTAACTTGTAATGAGACTGTACATTGCATTTTTTTCTGTAACTCTGCATAAGTCATATTTTTCAGCTGGTAAAATGCAGTCAAGGCACATTTTCATTTGTTGTTTTTAGAGTATATTGCCATATTTTTCTTTCTAAATCTTCCCTGTTATTTGTACATAAATTACATGGCTTAAGTTTGGTTGTAAGAGTGAAATAGATTGGAGTATACAAAAATATTTGGTCTATTTGCATAATGTAGAAGCTTGGTTTGTTCAATCTATTGGCAATCATGTAAATTATTTTAGCCATGTAAATTAGATTGGTTTGTTGAAAATATATTCATATGCATGACATGGTTTTATTTGTGATTTTAAAGAGAGGGGGGGGGGGGTATTTTCAGTGGCAGTGGCCAGCTGTCATCACTTAACCCTAGATTCAATGGTGGGGGGGGGGGGGCATATCTGGTCATAGGCATGGAATATCTGGGTTGGTTGCATTGCCACTTTGCAATCTGGGCTGCAGTGATATTCAGCCACTGGCCAGATTGCAAAACCGACTAAAGATAGGACAGCCATTCAGCAATACTAACTTTTAGCCAGTTTGGGATAACTGGCCAGCGGCTCAGTATTGCTGCTCCCCTGATAACCCTCCCCCAACAGCTAACGCAAAGGCTCCACCTCCAGAATGCTTCCACTCTATTTCGAAAACCGTCGATGCTACTGTAAGTGGTTAGCATCAGAGCATTCAGTAGGGTTATGTGCTCACTGGTATTAATGTGATTAACAGGTCTGCTGACTGTATTAATCTTTTTGAATCTGCTCTTCTTAATCTTAAGTAGTGATAAAAGGTTTTGGGTCAATTTTCAAAGGTATTTATTGGGATGACAGTAGCCGTTATCCAGATTAGTGCTCTAGCTGGCCCTACCCATGGATTTTAAGAGACACTATATAGATAGCACCACTGGATAGTGCTGGGGCAGCGTGTAAATATTCCAATCAACTATATGGATAGTGGCAATGGATATTGGCCAACCAGAAGTGGGACGCCTAAAGGTAGACCTGATTCTGATCCTGCAGAGGCTAGACAAGGCCTTGGGATCAAAATTGGGTCTATGGCCTAAAAGTGCAGGCCGGGCCCTCATTTTGGTCAGCCTGCATGCCCAGCAGATCCCTCGCTATCTCAGTCAGGCTCCTGAATGGAGCCGCAGTGCCATGGCGCCCTGTAGCCATGGCACCATGGCTCCATTCAGGAGCCACAAATGCCAGCCGCCACAGATATTCTTCTTTCCCCAAAGCAGGACTCTTGATCCAACCTCCCATGACCAGGGTCTGGCTGCGAGGATCCTCCTGTACCCCTACCTTTTTGTCCCGGCCCGGCTTCAGGATCCCTGATGTCCAGGCGGACTCATTCCACCTCTATGGTGGAATAAATCCCCTGTCCATGTTCATGGCCCTGGACATACAGAGCGACCTCATAATTGGCCCTGTACATCCATGATCACGGCATGCCCATGCCCCACCCTCGCTCTCTCTCAGTACCATCTCCTTCCACCCCAATCACAGCCTCCACGTACAAACAAGCTATTTGTATGAAGAGGCATTAGCTGGGGCTGGCAGGGGAGCGAATAGGAGGGATGGACGTCCAATCCGGAGGTCCGTCCCTGCTATTCGCTGTACTGAATGACCCCCATAGCTATCCATACAAATTTAGGAAACAAAAACATTTTCCTTAAATGTATGTAGATAGTTATATGGATAGAGGACTGAATATTGCCATTATCCATATAGCTGGGTGGAATGTTCACATTCTGCCATTGCACTATTTGGACATGCCCCATGCAGTCTAAAATGACTTTCAGTGGCCCTATCCATATAGTGCCTCTGAACGTCCATGGCTAGGGCCAGCTAGAATACTAATGTGGATGATATCTGCCCTAAAGTTAACCAGATAACTATATGAATGTTGCTGTTGTTAAGTGCTGTCAAGTCATTGCTGACTCATGGTGACCCTCTGGATAGTTCTCTTAAACTGTGTTTGGTCTTCAGTGAGACGGCTCATTGTTAATAGGTTGGCATCCATAGCTGCTATTATTGTATTCATCCATCTCATTGCTGGTCTTCCTCTTTTATTTTGACCTTCAACCTTGACAAGCATGATGTCTTTCTCTAATGATCTCTTTCTTTGCATAATGTGTCCAAAGTATGAAAGTCAAAGTCTTGTCATTTGAGCTTCTAAAGAAAGCTTAGACTTGATCTCCTCTAGTACTGCCTGTTTTGTTCTTCTGGCAGTCTATGGTATACACAGTATTCTTTGCCAGCACCATAATTCAAAGGTATCAATTTTCTTCCTCTTTCACTGTCCAACTTTCGCATCCATATGACATTATTGAAAATACTATGGCTTGGATGAGTCGAATCTTTGCATAGAGAAAAACATTTCTGTTCTTGAGAATCTTGACTGCTTGTCATTTCTTTATTGATTATTGATCCAGGCAGTTATTTCAATTTCTTCTCCATCAACAATGAACTTATTGGTTTTACCAGTTGTCAGGATCTTTGTCTTCTTTATGTTAAGTTGCAGGTCCATTTTAAGACTATGTTCCTTGATCTTGAGAAGCAAATGTTTCAGATCATCTTCACTTTCAGCCAGTATTGTGGTATCATCAGCATAGCAAAAGTTGTTGATGAGTCTTCCACCAATCCTCGTACCTTGGTTGTTCTCAAACTGTCCTGCTTATCTGCTTTGTATATAAATTAAGCAGGTATTTATTTAACAGTTTAGATACTGCATTTCCAAAGGTCAAGGTGGTTTACAAGGAGCACAACTAGAACAAGACAGCGAACATTGCAACAATTACAGTGAATATGTAACTATTTATTTATCAGGTTTTCTATATCACTTCAATCAAAGTGGTTTACATTGAAACTTAAACTTGGTAATGTACATTAAACAGGGACATTGATAACTTGGATTTTTCTGAGGCAAGGCATGCTAGTGGGAATTGAACCCTGGTCTCTGGGTTCCCAACCCAGTGTTCTTAACCATTAGGCTACTCCTCCACTCCACTATAAAGAGAACAATATAACAACTACAGTAAACAATGTAACCTGTAGAGATATTAACAAAACAGTGGGCATTGTGAGTGGGATGGGAGAGGATAACTCAAATTAACATAATCGTGAAATGGTAGTAGGGTTGGGGGGGGGGGAGAGAAGCAGGAGGAGGTAAGTTCCCATGGAGAGGGCATTGGAAGAGAATCTAATAAATAGGGAGAGTAGAGGCTGTCCTAGGGGTGATTGGTGGGGTGTATTGATCGGTTCAGGTTATGTCTTTGAAGTGATCAGTAAATAAAAGGTTTTTAATAGCTTGCGGAAGGTCGTGAGGTCTGAGATGGTTCTGATGTCTTCTGGGAGAGCATTCCAGAGGCTCAGAGCATCAACATGGGCTCAGACAACATCATGGGGTTGAAACCCTCCTAACCTCTTCACTAAATACACTCCTCACCTCCTCAAAAGACTCCAGCAACAACTTCATCCTTATCTTCCTTGACCTTTCGTCTGCATTTGATTCTATCTCACACCACCAACTGCTGCAGAGACTCTCAGAGATTGGGATCCAGGATATCACATTCAGCTGGTTCCAGTCTTACTTGAACTCCCAAAAACAGCAAGTGAGAGTGAGACTGTTATCAAACCCCTTCACCCAACAAACTGGAGTACATCAAGACTCAAGCCTCTCAGTCCTCCTCTTTAATATATATATTCAACCGCTATGTCAGATATTCAAAGCTCATAAGATACAATACAGGATCTATGCTGACAATATAATGTTCGTCATTCCCACTAACCTCCTATCCCAAGACCTCTCTAACCTGCAGAAATGTTTCACAGAAGCACAGAAGCACAGAAGCTTTATATGTAACTACTGACCCAGCTTTCACTGCCCCCCCCCCCCCCAGCAATACTGAAACTTGACAACAGAGTCAAAACAGAAACAAAATACTTGGGAGTAACTATTGAACAACAACTGAGCTTGCAATCACACATTTAAAAAAACAACCTCTGCTATCTATTACAAACTAAGAACTCTAAAACCTCTCCGTCCCCTCCTCATCACAGAACTATTTCGGACTGTCTACCAAGCCATGATCACCCCAATATTAGACTATTGTAACATCATCTACTATGGTCTCCCAAAAACCACCTTCCACCAATGTTCCTCTAATTTTCTGTAAGCTGTGTGTGCATAAAATATCAGCAGTGCAGCTTTTGAAGGAAGGTTAAATTTTTGTGTGCCACATAACGACACTTGGAGTTTATACTTTAAAATTTGAATACACATCAGAATACAGTATGTACACCACATTGACTTTAATCAAATTAAATGAAAATAGACGATTACTAAATGAAGTGGAAAATTTCTAGTAATTACAATAACAACTTTTAAATTTTAAGACGTCTGTGTTGTTTTCTATCAGAATCAGAACCGTAATTTTTGTGCACTCTATTGTAAAGTATGTGCGCTCACTCGGCGAGGTGTGTGCGTGCGCACATGCGCACAGATTAGAGGGAACAGTGCCTTCCACCCTTTACAGATGGCACAGAACACAATGGCACACATCATCTATGGAGCTTCCCACTGATCCCATATCACCTCCATACTGATCCAGCTACACTAGCTTCCCATTACAGCCCAAATCTGGAAACTGTAAACACTGCAACTTCACTGTCCCTGAAAAGCACTGGGATCATGACCCTAAGAGAATAACAGAGAATGAAGAGGTTAAGATCACCTGGGTCATTCCCATTCCAACGGATAAGAAACTAGATGATAAAGGAGAAGAATATCAGAACGGCATTGATAATAGAAGTGTTGGTACCGAGTGATTATTCTGTGAATCGCGTGGAGAGACAGAGAAATCTTGAAGTACAAGAAATGCAGTCAGAGACTAAGAAAATGTGGCAGAAAGATACAGAAATATTGGCCATTGTACTGGGAGCCACAGGCTTGATAAAGAAGAATTTCCAAGCACATCTTGACAAACTACTCATCCGTGTTACATTTTACAAACTCCATCAGGATTCTCTCTTCGGCACAATGCTAGTATTACGCCGAGCATTGGCAGTAAATTTGAGAGACTGAGATCATATTCCACATACCCTGGCTTAGAAGTGAGGTTCACGACCGCCATAGAATGCGCAAAACTAACCCATTTTGAAAAACTACCTCAAATCAAATACAAAGCACGCACCACAATATTCAAAATACTACACAATGAATCAGCCAACAGCCTCCAGACTCTACTCTCAAAGCCTCCCAAAGAAAGGTCATGGAGAAATGCTTCCATCAACCTCCTTGCAATCCCTTCCCAGAAGCTAAAGAGTAAACAATCTATTTGCAACCGTGCCCTCTCACTATTTGCACCCACACTCTGGAACTCCCTACCCCCAATGCTATTTATTTATTTATACACCTTTTCTATGCCGCCACTTCCAGAGATCAGTGGCGGTTTACAGGAAACAAAAATGTTAATAATAGGGAGGCTATTATTTTACAGAGAACAATTTTAGAACAGAATTAACATTAAAACCCAAAAACATTGAGAAACTAATGAGAAAAAACACTGAAACTGGATGCAACATTTGGTAATGCTTCAAATAACAAATTAAATTAAACCTTAAAAAGGTGATTATTTACATAAATGAAAATACTATGCTATGCTATGAGGATGTCCAGACATAACTGAATTCCGAAAAAAGCTCAAGACTTTCATATTCCAAGAAGAGTATAAGACACATCTGGAACCATAAACCCAAACTAAACCAACTCCACTCCACTACAGAAACCTACTAGCCCAAGCCAATGTCAATATGTACTCAGCTCTATATGTCTGACTACAATGTAAATAATTAAGAACTAAGAATATTGCTACCCAAATTCTAATATCTTGTAAATAGTTGAGAACAATGTATACGGTTATCCTGTTCAAAAGTTACAATGTCTAGTTCTATGTACAGAGGCCCACTAAAGCCCTGCTATGTTCTTGATAAAAGTAAACCGCCTTGAATGGTAGAAAGACGGTATAAGTAAGTTTAAAGAAATAAATAAAAATAAAGAGAGAAGGATCTGGCACATGTGCTGTGGTTCCTTTTTGTCAACTCTTGGAGAAATGCAAACATATTTTGAATAATTGATCTGAGCCTGTTTTCTGGTATTCTCTGCAGCAGCTGCTGAAAGTACAGTGAGGTCAATTTGTAGTAGATGTTGAAGGTTATGAGTATTTTGTGTTAAATGTGGGAATGAATAGGTAGCCGGTGGAGATCCTTTAATATGGGGGTAATATGGCTGGATCTGGGTGCACCCATGAGTATTCGAGCAGCTGTATTTTGAGCAGACTCTACTGGGTGTAGAGAGCTTTTTTGGATTACTTGAAGGATGGAGTTGCAAAAGTCGAAATGGGATATCAATGCTTGGAATACAATTCTGAATCCTTTTGTTTCGAGAAGCGATCTGAGGTTTTTTTGCATCAGCCTGTTTGATTGGAAATTGTTAGCAAACTCCCATAGACTAGGTGTGGTAATTGGAGATGGTTGACTTTTCTTTTGTCAAGGATTTCACAATATCAAACAGCTCCCTGGGTTTATTGAGTGATTTCATAAGTAAGTTTGTGTGGCATGCTTTCTTGGCTTCGTTGGCTTTGGTCCAATAATTGTGAAGGCCAGACAAGTATCTTTCCTTGAATTTGTCCACTAGGGTGTGTCTCCATTTTTGAGTTCAGGGGTGTACAATGCAGTATAGGAGTGGTGGCAGTGGTCTATTGCTTTGGAGAGAGGTGCGATAGTATTTTTGCTTATAACATCCTGCCAGTAATTAATAATGAAGTCCAGGTCATTGGAATTTGTGATTGGTCCAGGGAGGACACTGTCCAAAAAGGAAATCTTGTCAAAGTGTTTGAAGTGATGGTGTGCCAGTTTGAAGTGGTTGTTGTGGATTCTAGAACTCACAGGGTAACTTCAAGCAACTTCCAGACCTCCTTGTAAATCCTTGGCTCTTCGTATGGCTGGACAGATGGAATGGTTGTGAAGCACAAAGGAAAACACGCACTGTTGGAATTGTATAAAATCTTAGGCCAAAGAGGAAACAGCCAGGGACTACTGAGTCTCCCCATCTGCTTCAAATTTGATATTTCCACTGGCCCTTTTATTGTAGTTTTTGCATAAATCAATTCAAACAGAAATCTTTGAAGAAAAACAGCTCTTTTTGTCCTGTATCAGTCTTGTCTCTCTCAGACTAGTAATTCAATTGGGTAAATTCCAGAGTGACACCTTCACAGACTCTCTGGCACCTATTCAGAGCAAATGAGCAAAAAAGGGCCTCACATTCCTGGTTAAGATAACCTGCTTTCTCCTTAAAGGTGGGATAGGGGAGATATGATGGTTATGAACATAATTTATAATATTGCCAATACAAGCTTATACTTTCCATCTATAACTACAGAAATAATTCATAATATTCCAGTAAGCTGCTGAGGGGAGGGGGGAGGGGTTCATGCTTTGGTCTCTTCAGTTGTTGATAGCAAGAATTGGTTTGGAAGGAAGCTGGAACGTGATGGTGCAGTGGTCTGACCAGAAGACTTGTTCCAACAAGGGGTGTGGTGCAGACCCATCGAGAAGCCTGGATGAGATAAAGAGTAGATCCAAAATATTCCTCTAACATGTATCATCAGGTGGTGGACGATTTGTGTAACGTTAAGATGCTCCATGGCCTCAAGAAAGGCCTTTGCTATCTTCTGTGGTATAGATGATAGGTTCAAGTCACCCTTAAGTGTAAGCGGCCAATTGGGGTTTAGGTACGAGCACACCACTTCCAGAAGTGCAGCTAACTCATTGCTTGCCGTGGGGGATTTGTAGGTGAGGCAACGGGATGTTTGTCTATTTGAAGTTATGATTATGTCCAGGCTTTCTGTGCTGGTGTGGAAATGAGATTGAACTGTAAATTGCTTTTTGCAAGAATGGATAGGTAAGGGGGAAGTATGCAGCCTTGTTGTACACCTTTGCTGATTCTTAAACATTCTGTTTCTCCTAGTTCCATTCGAACTGTTGCTTCCTGATCAATGTAAAGGTTGTGCAAGAGAACTATCAGATGTTCTGGTATACCCATGCTTCTTTATGTTGCCCGGAGTTTCTCATGGTTTACACAGTTAAAAGCAGACTGAATAATGCCACTACCCATATATCTATGCATATTTGTTTATTTATAAATGTTTATTGACCATCATCCTAGATAGTTGTTAAAAGCGGGTCGTAAACATTATAATATACAACAATAAAACCTATTAAAAAATGCAAAAATAAACAAAAATATTTGGATAAGAGCTCTAAATATGCATAGAAGGGGTTATTTTGGAAGCCCAATTTATGATTTGGACATTTGAAAAACAGGCATAGAAATTTCTCCAGAGCCATTTTAGAAACCGGGTCTGTGGACATTCAAATCTGAACAGGGGCCTTCCCAGGAACCTGAACATTACTGCTTGATCTCGTGGACATCCGGAATCTTGCCTAAGGGGTATATTTACTAAGCAGCGGTAGCGGCTGCCATGTGGTATCGGAGCAGCGGCCCCATTGAGAGCCAATGTCTGTACTGAGTCCTTTTGTATTAGTTTCAAAATGTTTGATCATTCTAATTTCAAAGGTTTCGCCATTTCTGTGCACTTCTGTGAATTCAATGGGGCCGCGGCTCTGGCATGACAGGCCGCTAACACTGCTTAGTAAACATACTCCTAAGTTTAGACCTGCTCCAGGCATGAATAAGCATGGGGAAAGTGCGTGATTTGGCTGAAATAATTCCGGAGAAGGTAGCATACATTCATCCCCTGCTCTCAGCACAATTTCAACGCTAGTAGCAGTGGATATGAACTCTGGCTTCCCCGGTCCTAGCCCACTACTCTAACCATTAGGCCATTCTTAAATGTCTAGGTTCTGAAATACTATTCTGGGGATGTCAATGTAGATGCCCCTGTAGACCTCCATAGCGGGCACATCCATGTTTGTGAAATCATGTCTGCACCTGGACATGCCTGCTTTTTTTCCAGACGTCCTGGCTTACACCTCCAAGATTGCCCTTGGACGTCCTTTCTAAAACGCCCCTCAAAATATTTAAGAATCATGGCTAGCATTTAAAAATCTGCCATCCGTGGTGTTTAAATATTAGGCCATTTGACTGTAATCTAAAAACATTGTCCTCTTCAGATACTGCTTCACTCAAAACTAACTACTTCAGACAACTATGAATATAAAGCATTTGCTTCATGTTATGTGTACCTGTGGATCTATGTAAATAGTTCATCCTCTGTTCTTCGTAATATGTTGTGTTAGATGTAAACCACCCCTGATCTCTGGAAGGGGTGGTATAGAAGAACCAAATAAATAAATAAAATAATTAATAGACCCATCTTTAGCTTCTGTCTAAAGTACAGATTCTGTGAGTATGTCTGTTGATTTCTATGTAAGTTCATCTGGGTAGAAAATTAGCTCTCAAAGAACATTGATTTCTACTGATAGCCCATAGCTTTGTGTGAAGCATGATGCTTTAGACAGCGGTGCCAATGGCTTTCCACTGAGACACTATTTTCTTTCTACAGAATATTGTGGTCATTTTTTTCTCCACTGTTCTGTGTTAGAAAGTAAATCCATGCAGAAAGTGAAGACTGATGCTACTGAAATGTTCCTAATATCATGAAATTGTAAGGTTTCTATTTACATCTGGATGATTGATTCAAAATTCCTTTTTGAAATCAATTTCCCTTAAATCAGATGTACTTTCTTTATTTCTCTTTTCACTTTAGCAGAGAATTGTTGCCATATTTGTCCACTTGGATATGTGGAAATCCCAAGGCCGCGGGCAGGGTCCCGGCGGCCGATGCTAACCGGGCGCGCGGCCCGGCGCGGGGACCCTGCGCGCGGCCTGGGCAGGGTGCGCGCGCTCGGCCCTGATGGGCGCGAGCGCGCGTCTTTTGAATTGATTGGCTCCCGTGGGTTGCGGCCCCACGGGAGCCAATTAGAGCCTTGGAGGTTGGGGCGTGGGGGGGGGGGGTTGGATCCGAGCAGCCTCCGCGTGGTCAGTTGAGCGGAGGCTGCTTCGGGGCCGGCGGCGTGGTACCTGGTTCCGGTGAGAGTGGTCTCCTGTTGTCGCGGCTTGGGGTGTCTCTTCCTGCGGCTGTTGCTGGGTGAGTGTGGGGGCCGCGTAGCGATTGCGGTTAAGTTGAGTTGCGGCGTGGTGGGGGCCTACCGGCTCTGGGCTTCCCGGGTGCTGCCGGTGCGGTTGTCTTCAACAAAAAAATAAATAAATAAAGAGAAGACACATAAGGCCTTATGCAGTTCCGTAAGGCAATCAAACACCACATTTTCCTACTTCACTTTGCTCAAGCATCTGCCCCACCTCTACCCACCCACCCACCAATGTCTACAAACTGCATCCTGTCACAAGTATCTTGAGCCCGCTTTAGACCTACTGTATATACAAACCAAATCTAATTATATTTTGTACATATGTTTATAGTCTCTCTGTTACTCCAAGTTTATGCTCCTGTTACAATGTACTGTCCAAGTTTAAACTCCTGTTACAATGTAAGCACAGAACAGTTTTCTGACTGTGCACCCTTGTTGTATGTAAACCGCACTGATAACAAATAGCGCGGTATATAAAAGCTGTTAAATAAATAAATAAATAAATAATTAAATAAATCATTCCACGGAGGTTGGTGGCTGGACGGGGGATGCCTGGCAGGGCTAAGGCTGGGGGTTTGGCCCCTAAAAAAGCTGCGGGTAAGGGGCGGGGGCCCAGGGCACGGGGGGGCACTGGGAGAGGGGGGGGGTTGCCCGGGCCGGTGGGGGAGGGGGGGGTGGGGGCGGCTGCGGCGGGAAAGGGGGGTGAAAAGGGCCGGGGCGGGGTGGTGCGGGGCCGCAAAGGCGGGAGGGGTTCCCTCCCTCCCTGTGGGTCGCAGGGGGTAGGAGAGGGGTTGCCGGGGGCTGGAGTTGTGCGGGCGGGGGATATGGGAGGGGGGGCTGGGGCGGGGCTGTTGGGGGGGCAGGGGGTGATTTCGGGGCACCGGGCCAAGGGGGAGGGTTACGGCCTGATGGGGCACCGTGGGTGGCGAGCTGTGGTGGACCCGTGGGGTGGTTCCCCGGCCCCGGGGGTTTTGGCTCTCCAGGGGGGGGGGGCTTCCCCATGGGAGCAGTGGATGTCTGGGGGGCAGGGTACATCTAGGGCGGGTTGGGGAGGTTCTTGGCCTCCGGCCTGGCCGGTGTCGGTTTCCCCCCCTGTTTTTCCCTTTTTGTCTCCGCAGGGGCAGTTTATGGCGCAGTCCTCATGGCCCGTGGGCGCAGCTCGCGGAGAGAGCTGTGTGAGTTCTCCGGCTGGAGCGCAGCGTGGAGCGACAGCGGAGTTGGCCCAGCAGTGTTCCAGGGATTTGGCCTGCGCAGATGGTGCGGACCTCGCGGTGGCTGGTGAGCGGCTGGCTTCGCCGGGTGAGTTATTGGGTGAAGGGGGTGAGTTGACCTCTGCGACAGGGGGGGCTTCACGGAAAAGGCACCGGTGGTCGTGTCGGCGGCGTCGCAGCTCTGACTCGTCCTCATCCTCTTCGTCCTCGAGTGGTTCGTCTGGGGGGTCGGAAAGGGGGGGGGATCGGTGGCCTACGTATTGTGGGGGGGGTGTGGGTGGGGGGGCCTCTTCGGTGGTGTCATTGCCGGAATTATGGGTGGGGGTGCCTCGTAAGCTGAGGCGTAAAATCCGCAAGCGGCACTACATAGATATCTTCCGTTTGCTGGAGGGGAGGAAGCGCTCGGGCGAAAGTCGAAAAAAGAGGAAGGACGATGAGAAGGCCGGCCAGGTTAGGAAGGTGGCGCATAATGTGGTTAACTGGACGTGCTCCTTTTTGCGGTTGGCCAGTGTTTGGGGCCAGCGCGATCCGTCGCAGTATGGGATGCTGCTGGCGTATGCCGATTCCATCCTCGAGGCGTCTCAGACGCACGAGGGTTGGTCTTTGCTGAATTATG
The DNA here is from genome assembly GCA_033557465.1 of Ichthyophis bannanicus. NCBI lineage: Eukaryota > Metazoa > Chordata > Amphibia > Gymnophiona > Ichthyophiidae > Ichthyophis > Ichthyophis bannanicus. The sequence continues at coordinate 1,810,394,779 of CM066031.1, read as the reverse complement.
ATGAAAAGTTCAGGGACCGGATGGAGGAAAGCCGAGCGCTTTCGTGGGGCACACAGGATATTAACCTGTGGTTGACCCAGATGTCGGCGAGGTCCAGGGCGAGTGCGGGGGGCGGGGCCAAGAGTGGCGTCGAGGCGGTGGGGGGGGGGGGGCGGTGCGGCCCTTTCAAGGAGGGGCGGCCGGGGTGCCCGCAAAGGCAGTCCCGGCCGGGAGCGGTGACGTGTGCTGGCGTTTCAACCGTTCCACCTATCCCTTTCCCGATTGCAAGTTCCAGCACGCCTGTTCCTTGTGCAGGGGTCCCCATTCCGCGGTCAAGTGCATCAAGAAGGGCACCTCTGGCTTGGCCGGTCTTGCCCCAAAAGGGCAGTGACTGGCGCGGGCGCGCCCCCACCCTGGTGCGGGTGGCGGCATTGGTAGGGTGGCTCACTCTCTATCCCAGGCGGCGTGAGGCGGCGATTTTAGGCTTTGGGTTTCGTAATGGTTTTGTTATCCCGGTGAGGGGGGTGGTGTCGGCACCATCTGCTCGGAACTCCCCTTCGGTGCGTCGTTGGGCAGAGGTGGTGCAGGACAAATTGTTGCGTGAATTGCAGTTGGGGAGGGTGGCGGGCCCCTTCACGGAGCCGCCATTTTCTAACTTGGTGATTTCGCCTTTGGGTGTTGTCCCCAAGAAGGAGCCGGGCAAATTCCGCTTGATTCACAATTTGTCCTGTCCCATAGGGGCTTCTGTGAACGATTCTATCCCGCGTCAATTGTGTACGGTTCGCTATGCTTCCTTCGACAAGGCGGCTTCGTTGGTGCGTGGGGCCAGTCGGTCGGCGTTACTCGCGAAGGTGGACATTGAATCGGCTTTTCGTTTGTTGCCCGTCCACCCGGCTTCCTTCCCATTGTTGGGGTTCTGTTTTCAGGGTGGGTATTACTTTGACAAGTGTATGCCGATGGGCTGTTCTATCTCTTGCGCTTACTTTGAGATGTTTAGTACTTTCTTGGAGTGGGTGTTGGTTCGCGCATCTGGCTTGTCGTCTGTGGTCCATTACCTGGATGATTTCTTGTTTGTCGGAACTGCGGATTCAAGGGAATGTCAAGGGCTGTTATCTGGCTTTGTGCAGCTGGCACAGGAGTTCGGGGTTCCCTTGGTGGACGGGAAGACTGAGGGTCCGACTACGCGGTTGACCTTTTTGGGTGTGGAGTTGGATTCAGAGGACATGGTGGCGCGTTTGCCTCCAGACAAAGTTGCTCGTTTGCGGATTTCGGTGGCCTATGTGTTGTCGGCTCGTAAGGTTTCCTTGCGGGAGTTGCAGTCCCTGTTGGGGTCCTTAAATTTTGCCTGTCGGACGATTCCGATGGGGAGAGTGATTTCCAGGAGGTTGGCCTGCACGACGGCTGGGGTGCAGAAACCCCATCATCGGATTCAGGTGACGGCAGCGATGCGCGCTGATTTGAGGGTGTGGGATCGTTTCTTGGGGGACTTCAATGGGACTTCGGTGCTTATGGAGCCCGAAGTGTCCAGTGACGATTTGCAGCTGTACACCGATGCGGCAGGGGGGGCTGGCTTGGGAGTGTATTTCGGAGGGGCCTGTGCGCTGACCGGTGGCCGGCGTCTTGGTGTGCGGCAGGCCTGACCAGGAACATCACGTTTTTGGAGCTCTTTCCGATTCGGGTAGTTTTGGAGCTCTGGCCGGAACGCCTTAGGAACAGGAGGGTGCTTTGGTGGTGTGATAATGCGGCGGTAGTCAGTGTGATTAACCGATACACTCCGAGATGTGTGTGGGTGGCTAGTTTGATGCGGGAAGTTGTCCTAGTGTGTTTGCAGTTGAATGTGGCGGTGCGGGCTCGGCACATCCCAGGGTCCACTAACGAGATTGCTGATGCTCTTTCTCGTTTTCAGTGGGAGCGGTTCCGGGCATTGGCCCCCGAAGCGGACAAGGATGGAGCTGTGGTCCCCGAGAAATTGTGGAGCATTGGCCTCGAGAGATGCTAGACCTGCTGAAGAATTCGGTGTCTGCAGGGACCTGGTCTGCGTACCGCAGGGGGTGCGACCGTGTGGTTGCTTTTTTGTGCTCTTGCGGGTGGCAGGCGGGGGGGGGGGGTCCCGGAGGGTTTGCTGGGCCAATATATTGTGGCGGCCAAGGGCGCCGGTTTTTCCCGATCGGCGGTGCGCGCGCATTTGGCGGGGTTCCACTTTTTTGCGAGCACGGTGGGCTGGGGTTTCCCGGCTGGGGGGGTCCTAACGCGTCGGCTTTTGCAAGGTTGGGAGCGGGCGCAGCCGACTCCGTCTGAGTATGAGGCTGTGTTGTTCCGGGCGGTTTTTTGCCTTGCCTTTTTTGGAGCTTTTCGTATCGGAGAACTGGTTGCGGGCTCTGGCCGGGGGGGGGGGGGTGCTGGGGGGCTTTTGGCGCGCCATGTATGGATGGTTGAAGGGGGGGGGGTGCGGATTCTTTTGGCTAAGTCCAAAACAGATCCGCTGGGTAAAGGTTTGTGGGTGTGCCTGGGTGTGGGCGCGGAACCATGGACTTGCCCGGTTCGGGCGCTGCTCCAGTATGTTGCGGTGCGTCCGGCGGGTGCAGTCGGGTTTTTCGTACACGCTGATTCTCGGGTTGTGACCCGTTTCCAGGTTTCTGCGGTGTTGAGGCGGGTGTTGTCCGCGGTGGGGGAAGATCCATTCCGATTTGCCCCCCACTCCTTTCGGATTGGGGCTGCCACTAGTGCGGCGGCTGCGGGGTTACCGGCTCAGGTCATTCAGGGCATTGGGAGGTGGCGGTCTTCGATTTTCAAAGGGTATGTGCGGCTGTAGGTGCCGGGGTGTTGTGGGGTGTGGATTTTAACTGTTTATTTCTCTTTCAGATGGGGGTGTCGGTCCTGGTGGATGTTGGGTTGCTGGCCACTCCTTCGTCCATTGGGCGAGTCTGCGCGCGGCGGACCGCCCTATTGGCGCCAATTTGGGATTGAATCCATCGTCGGTGGCTGTCCAATGGTTGGCGTGCGGGGCATGCGGTGGCCGCAACTGCTGCCTTTGCTGCGACGCCACGGGATGACGTCGCGGTGGCCGGCCGCCCTGTTGGTGCATCTGGGTGGAAATGACCTGGCGTCTTGGTCCTCCCTACAGCTGATCCGGGCTGTTCAAGATGATCTGGGACTGGTGTTGCGGATGTTTCCTGGTGTTATTGTTATGTGGTCAGACATTATTCCAAGGCCGGCCTGCCGGGAGCAGCATCGTTGGTCACGGGGGTTGACCAAGGTCAATCGTCAGATTGGTCGTTGGGTCTGTGAGAGGGGAGGGTATCAGATACTGCACGACTGGGTGGATGTGGGGTGTTCGGGACTCTATCGGGCTGATGGGGTTCATTTGTCGCCAGTTGGACTGGACCTACTTCTTAATGATTGGCAGGAGGCCTTGGAATATATATCTGGCCATGATTCTCGCTGGTCGCAGCTTGGAGCCGGGGGGGGGGGGCGGCACATGAATGGTGTTATGTGCCGGTGGCGGGATCCCGGAGGTTTCCGGGGTCCGGAGCAGCAGGCTACAATTGGGCGGGGGCGGGGTGCCCCTGACCCGGTCAAACCCTCGGCCGACTTTTGCTTAGCATGGCGAAGTCGGGGAGAGGGGTATGGTAACTTGCCGGGTGGCGAGTTATGGCATTAGCGGTGGCAGGCACTTTGCTGAGGTATGGCTGGTGCAGCCGGGTGCCGCTAATTGAGGGGTTTTGAAAATGTATTGTTGGTTTGTTAATTGTTATGGCTAATAAAGGCTGCGACCAGTTTTGTTCCATAATATTTTGGTGTGTTGTTTTTGTAGGGGGGGGGAGACGAGGGGGGGGCGGGGGTTGTTGTGGAGCAGATGGGGGGGGGGGTGTAAGGCAGGGGCCTGGAGCGCCAGGTCCGCCTGCCTCGGTTATCCCAAGGCCGCGGGCAGGGTCCCGGCAGCCGATGCTAACAGGGCACGCGGCCCGGCGTGGGGACCCTGCGCGTGGCCTGGGCAGGGTGCGCGCGCTCGGCCCTGATGGGCGCGAGCGCGTGTCTTTTGAATTGATTGGCTCCCGTGGGTCGCGGCCCCACGGGAGCCAATTAGAGCCTTGGAGGTTGGGGCGCGGGGGGGGGGGGGTTGGATCCGAGCAGCCTCCGCGTGGTCAGTTGAGCGGAGGCTGCTTCGGGGCCGGCGTCCCACCCACCCACCCAAAAATTAGGCGGTGGGTGGTTGGGGTGTTGCAGCTGGGGGTGGGGGGGGCGGGATCCCGGAGGTTTCCGGGGTCCGGAGCAGCAGGCTACAATTGGGCGGGGGCGGGGTGCCCCTGACCCGGTCAAACCCTCTGCCGACTTTTGCTTAGCATGGCGAAGTCGGGGAGAGGGGTATGGTAACTTGCCGGATGGCGAGTTATGGCATTAGCGGTGGCAGGCACTTTGCTGAGGTATGGCTGGTGCAGCCGGGTGCCGCTAATTGAGGGGTTTTGAAAATGCATTGTTGGTTTGTTAATTGTTATGGCTAATAAAAGCTGCGACCAGTTTTGTTCCATAATATTTTGGTGTGTTGTTTTTGAAGGGGGGGGGAGACGAGGGGGGGGGCGGGGGTTGTTGTGGAGCGGATGGGGGGGGGGGTGTAAGGCAGGGGCCTGGAGCGCCGGGTCCGCCTGCCTCGGTTATAAGGATCAACAAAGAAGTTGTAGGTGAAAATGCTTTATTGGACAAACATGATGCATCTTTGACAGGTTTTCAAGAGTTATCCTCAAAGAGAATGAAGAATAAAGAAGTGGCACAGTTATATGGGATTTAAATAGTACAAACTCATCTAGGTCGCAGGCTCAATGAAGGGGTGAGGAGTAGACAGAGGTGTGAGACAGTGATACTTCACAATTCAAAGGTTCTACCTCTGTTAATGGTTGAGAGAGCCAATGTCCGTACTGAGTCCTTTTGTGTCAGTTTCAAAATGTTTAATCATCCTGATTTCAAAGGTTTTGACATTTCTGTGTACTTCTGAGGTTTCCTTTCAGTACCTTTATTGTAACATCATTAAGGTAGTGATCCTCCTTTGAGAAATGGTCACCTAGTAAGCTGTCATGTTATAGTATACTCAGTGAATTTTTCCTAGGAAAAAAAAAGTGCCATACTCATATGCAGGGCTCTTTCATTAGTACATGAGGACCATGAATCCATTTTAGCAGGATACTGAAAAAGATGCCAGTACTCCCTACCACTGTGTATCCCCTCAAAAAAAGCTCTGAGTATACTGTATGTTTGAAGATTTAAATGTGTCCTCAATATTTGGCTTGTTTCTTCATAGAAACATGATGACAGAAAAAGACCACATGGATTAGTCTGCCCTTCCATAGCTACAATAGTCCCTTTTTTCCTTTAGAGATCTTCTGCGTTTGTCCCATGCTCTCTTGAATTCAGACACTGTCCTCATCTCTACCATCTCCACTGGGAGACTATTCCATTCAGCTACCAGTCTTTCCGTAAAGAAATATTTCTGCATATTACTCCTGGGTCTATTCCCTTTCACCCTCATGTCCCCTCATAGCAGAGCTTGCTTTCAATTGGAAGAGACTCTCCTCCTGTGTATTTATACCATGTAAGTATTTAAACATCTCTATCATAAAATATCTCTGTATATAAAACTATTCATGATGTAGCTCCAGATTATCTTGCTTCTTTGGTTTCTCTACACGCTCCAGCTAGAGCTCTTTGCTCTGTACACGGCTTTCAGTTGTATATACCTTCTGCCTCGATTATAAAATACAAGTCCATGCATAAGTTGGCATTTTTTGTAGTCACCCCTTCTCTCTGGAATTGTTCACCCACTTCTGTGTGTGCTGAGACAAATTATAAAAGTTGCGTCTGCCCTTTTTGTCAACTTTTTTGTTTGAGTCTACCTTTAACTTGCCATCTTCCTTTTAGCAGGCCTTTTTCCCTTGCTTAGTTATTTTATACTATATATTGTATTCTTTTCCTTCATTTAATGGCATTCATTTTCTATTATTTATTGTTATTTTAACTTTGTAAACCACATAGATTGTTTTGTCACACTTGCGGTATATCAAATAAATGAAACCATAACCATAACCATCATATCTCCCATATCCTGCCTTTCCTCTAAAGTATACATATTAAGATCTTTAAGTCTATCCTCATATGCTACATAACGAAGACCACTTACCATTTTTGTACCCAGCCTCTTCACCAACTCCAACCTGTTTATATCCTTTTGAAGGTGTATGAATTGCACATAATACTCCAAATTAGGTCACACTAGAGACTTACACAGAGGCATTATCACCTCCTTTTTTTCTGCTGGTCATTCCTCTCCTTATACATCCAAGCATACTTCTGGCTTTTGAGTTACCTTTTCTACCGGTTTAGCTACTTTAAGATCGTCAGACACAATTACGCCCAGGCCCTGTTCTTCTTTCATGGACATAAGTACCTCAACCCCTACACTGTACCAGCTCAAATGCATGATCCTGCATTTTATAGCATTAAATTTCAGCTGCCAAATTCTCGACCAAGGTTAGCTAGATCTCTCCTCATGTTATCTACTCCTTCTTGGGTGTCTATTCCAAATTTTGGTATCATCCGCAAACAAGCAAAACTTATCCAACAGCCCTTCCGCAATATCACTAAGAAAGATGTTAAAAACAATCGGACCAAAGACAGAGCCCTGTTGCATACCACTGGTTACCTCCTTATCCTCAGAGTGAACTCCATTTACCTATACCCATTATTGCCTCCCACACAACCAATTTCTAACCCAACCAGTAACTTTAGGGACCATCACTAGGGTGCTTACCTGTGCAGAATGTTGTCAAAGGCTTTATTGAAATCTAAATATATCACATCTAGGGCTCTCCCTCTGTCCAACTACCTGGTCACTCAGAGAAATCAATCAGACCTGTCTCTGGTGAATCCATGCTGCCTTGGATCCTGCAAACCACTGGACTCCAGAAATCTCACTATTCTCTCTTTTGGTAGCCTTTCCAATAATTTACTAACCACAGAGGTTAGGCTAACTAGTCTGTAGTTCTCAATGTCATACTTACATCCGTTTTTGTGTAAAGGGACCACATGTTCCTTTCTCCAGTCCTCTGGTACCGTTCCGGACTCCAAAGAAGCATTGAAAAGGTCAGACAGTGGAACTGCTAGAACATCCCCAAGTTCCCTCAGTATTCTTGGATGTATCCCATCCAGACCCATGGCTTTGTCTACCTCTAGTTTAGCTAGTTCCTCAATATAGCATGCCTCTTCATACTTTTTTCCATTAGATCATATACATTCAGTGTGGTGGGTAGACTTTTAAAAGATATTCAGCACAGGAATTTATTTGGTGCTGATATCGGGGTTTTCTAGTCAGCGTGTTGCTATCCTGTCAGTGGCAATATTCAGCCGCTAAACAGATAATAACTGCGCCCCTGACTTTAACTGTTTTATCAATCCAGTTAATGGCTGGATATTTATTTATTTAACAAACTTTTATATACCGCAACCTTCCAGTGATCAGGTGCGGTTTACATATAACAGTTAGGGGGACAGAAAGACATTTCTGTTTTTACATTGAACATTGCATGAATTATGTACATTAACAATTAAACTTTTAAACTTTGGAGAACTATGTACATTTAACTATGTACAGTTAGCAGAAATGAGTTCAACAGTGAAGGTAGATATATAAAACATCCTAGACAGTGTCAAAGGTCATAATATCATAAGGCAGTTGCGGTGTTAGTTTCAGTGTGTTATATAGATTATCCCTTTTCATTTTGGTGTTGGGAGTTTGCCAGTGGACCGTAGTGGGAGATAAAGAGGTGGGTTTTTAATGTTTTGCGTAGGGCTTTAAGGTCGGTTAAGGCTCTGATTTCGTCTGGTAGTGAGTTCCAGAGTATAGGTGCAGCATGGGAGAATGCTTTTTTATTGGTTGTTTTTTTGGTCTTTGTGAATTCTTTTGGAATCCTTAATTTATTAGTGTTGCCTCTTCTATGTGCGGAGTGGGCTGTGTCTTTAGTGAGTAGTTTATTAAGGGTAGCTGGGGCACTGTTATTTAATGCTTTAAAGGTAGTTATTATTAATTTATAGTTTATTCTACATTGAATAGGGAGCCAGTGTAGTTTGGCTAGATAAGGTGATATGTGCTCAAAAGGGTGTACCTTCATTATAGTTCTGGCTGCAGCGTTTTGGGCCAATTGGAGCCTTTTGATGTTTTGGTTAGTGGTACCTAGTAGAGAGAGGTTGGCGAAGTCAAAATGTGGTGTGATAATGGCTTGAATGATGCTCAGGAAGTCTTGCAGGTGTACTAGAGGGCGTAATTGACCAGATAATGACCGGCACTGACCAGATAATGACCGGCACTACTCCGCCCCTGATCCACCCACAGACTGCCCTTGTTTTAATTGGGTATTTTTTATGTGGCCTGTGGTAATAGTCAGCGGCACTATCCAAATAGTGCCGCTGAATATCAGGATCGCTACATTTTAGCCAGTTAGCGGGTCTGCTAACCGGCTAAAATGCTTTGAATAAGCCCCCCCCTTCATTCATTCACAGAGAACCTTTTATTTTGAATAAATAAAAGGTTCTCTGTGAATGAACGAAGGGGGGGGGGGCATATTCAAGGCATTTTAGCCGGTTAGCAGGCCCGACAGACCTCCCAGGAGGGAGAGAGTTTCCCGCCGAGCTGGGCTACCTCTGCATGCTCCTGCTGCTCAATCGGGGCAGCTGCCAGCATCAATTATATCACAAGCCTATAGAAGAGCTCTCTATAATGACAGGATGTTACTGTTACAAACTAAAAACTCTAAGTCCCGACAAAGTTTGAATGAGGATAACATTAATTTTATCACGTCGTATACTCCACTTAGTAAATCCATACAAAAGTTGTTCTCTAAACATAAAAGTATTTTAAATGTTGTTCCGGGGTTAGAAACTAAAAATGTGCGATGCGTTTGGAAACGAGCTCGTAATTTAAAAGAATATTTAAGTCCGGCGGTTCTTCCTCCGATAGAAAGCCCTCCAAGATTTGGAATCCATAAACCCTGTGGCACTTGTGATGTATGTGAAATAATGCTAGAGACGTCCCAATTTATACATCAAAATAAAACATATAATATACATTCAAACACCACCTGTGATTCGGAGGCAGTGATTTACAACATCACATGCCCGTGTGGTTTAAGGTATATTGGTAAAACAATCCGGACTCTTAGAATTCGTCTAAGAGAACAAAGAAGCAGAATAAAATGTGGGAAAATGGAAGCTCCTTTAGTAGCACACTGCTTAGCCCACAAACATACATTTGCACAACTTAGATGTTTCGCAATTGAGCAAATCACCCATGCTATGGGTGCAAAAACACTGGACGAAACATTATTGTGGCATGAACAACGCTGGATCTATTCATTAGACACAATACATCCAGGAGGCTTGAACAACAATATAGAGTGGACAGCATGCATTTGAACAAGGCCCTTACTATAATTAGAAAATAGGATATAAGGATCGAAATGTTAATTTTAACATAAACTTTGTTGTTGTTGTTAAGTGCCGTCGAGTCGGAGTCGACTCATGGCGACCCTCTGGATAGCTATCCTAAATTGTGTTCGGTCTTCAGTCAGGCGGCTCATTGTTGACAGACTGATACCCGTAGCTGCTGTTATTGTAGCAAGCCATCTCATTGCTGGCCTTCCTCTTTTGCGTTGACCTTCTATCTTGCCAAGCATGATGTCTTTCTCTAATGATCTCTCTCTTCGCATGATGTGTCCGAAGTATGAAAGTCGAAGTCTTGTCATCTGAGCTTCTAAAGAAAGCTTAGGTTTGATCTCTTCTAGTACCGACTGGTTTGTTCTTCGGGCAGTCCATGGTATACACAGTATTCGCCGCCAGCACCATAATTCAAAGGCATCAATTTTCTTCCTGTCTGTCATAAACTTATGGAAGGATAAAATATACCGATTTAACTTAATTAATGAAGGGTAAAACACACCGATTAAAACTGAGGTATATATCTTCGATTTCCTTAAGTGAAGAGGTTGTTTAATCTCATTTATACCATCTGGTAGACTATGCTGGAGACTTTAGAGTAACATAAGATCTCAATAGAGTTTGAGCAACCATTTAATTTTTATCGTTATGTTTTCCTCACGATAGGAACACACAACGTAATTCATAAAGTTCGAGAGGTTGTTATGTATAGTTAAGGGGAATAAGATGAGTTAAATATAAATGAATAATGATAATATAATTAGAGCCTTTTTAAGGATTACGACATTAACGGAGGAAAAGGTGGAGTTAGTCTTCCCTTTAAAAAACAGAGGTATACCTGCAGTCCGCATGCGCGGCGTCTCTCCAATTCAGAAATTTTAACGTGGAGACGCGGGCAGCAACAACCATAGTGAGTAGAAGTGATTTTTAATAAATTCTGTTTAGGAACAATGATATTAGAGAGCACATGGTGATAGGAAGATAATTTGTGAAATTGTATGTGTATCTGTTTTATTTTTTAGACACTAAGAAGAATCTCCTGATGAAAGTAATATACTGAAACGCTTTAAAGACGCTGCAGTTGAGCGTCGGGAATTGCTTCTATCAGTGTTTCATAAGTTTGGCAGATTCAAAATACTTTTAAAAGAGAAGAAATGTTTGATGACAAGTGTGGATAATCAAGATATTCTTGAATGATATGTTTTAAGATTAAAGAAGATATTTGAGAAGAAATTTTTGTCCACTCTGTTTTAAAGATAGAAATTATTTAAGACCACCACATGAAGTTAATATGGTTCACTACTACCAATTGAAGATAACATTGAACGTATGAATTTTGATATAGTGCTACACAAACGTTCAGGAAGTAACTCCAATTATAGACGAGAGCATTTAAAAAGGAGCATGAGGCCTGCTGTTCCTCCTCTTCGGCCCGGCAGACCTCCCAGAAGGGAGAGAGTTTCCCACCAAGCCGGGCTACCTCTGCACGCTCCTGCTGCCCTATCGGGACAGCCACCAGCATTTAAAAAGGAGCGTGAGGCCTGCTGTTCCTCCTCTTCGGCCCGGCAGACCTCCCAGGAGGGAGAGAGCTTCCCGCCAAGTGGGGCTACCTCTGCAAGCTCCTGCTGCCCAATCGGGGCAGCTGCCAGCATTTAAAAAGGAGCGTGAGACCTGCTGTTCCTCCTCTTCGGCCCAGCAGACCTCCCAGGAGGGAGAGAGTTTCCCGCCGAGCCGGACTACCTCTGCACGCTCCTGCTGCCCAATCGGGGCAGCTGCCAGCATTTAAAAAGGAGCGTGAGGCCTGCTGTTCCTCCTCTTCGGCCTGGCAGACCTCCCAGGAGGGAGAGAGTTTCCTGCCGAGCCGGGCTACCTCTGCACACTCCTGCTGCCCAATCGGGGCAGCCGCCAGCATTTAAAAAGGAGCGCGAGTAGGGGCGCCTGCGCCTGTCGGGCCCGCGCCTGAGGGCCTTGCCAGAGGGCTTTTTGGCGTGGCCCTTAGGCGAAGGTCCGCAAGTGAGTCACACACCAAACAGCCAGGCACGAAAATGGGCGCATCATCAGCTAGAGCGCCCCACCCAGGGTCAAGCTCGCTCTAACCAGCCGCCACAGGACACCAAGCTAAGACCCTGTAAGTCTAACTAAATAATACAGATAGAACTTGGCGAGATCTTACAGCCCTAAACAGACCATCACCAAGGTCCCCGGTATATATCTGAACTCAATGAGATTCTCAAAGAGAGAACATAACCATATCCAGCTCTATTCCACTCAGGTATTTGCTGCTGTCTTAATTTGAAGTATAAGCTATTATTAGTAATTCTAAATAGCTACTCACTTGAGAGCTTGCAAAATGTGTACAACCCATGCTTAACATAAAATTGTAATTTAAATATGGCTTTACCTTCTAATGAGCTATTGTTTACTGAAAAGTAGATATTATATTTAATTTGCAAAGAGTAGAAACAATATTGAATCCTTAATAGATACATTTTGGCTACAAAGTAACACACAAAATATCAAGGACCAATTACTGCTACACAGTTCATACAAAGTATCAATCTCAATCCCTTAACCTCACAACCCAGTTGCTATACAACACACCAAAATCAAATGACGGAATTCCTTAAAATACTATTAATCTCTTTGCTATGTGTTTTCCTGTATGCAAAAACATCTTCAGCATACCTCTATGCATATCCTATATATACATCCCCAAGCCATACTCACATCTATCAACTAGCACAATGTACTCCAAACAAGATCAAATCTAATATACACCAACATAACCCCAAAACAATGAAACCACGCTCAAGACTAATTACAATTAAAACTACACCTATGACTCCACCCTATAAACCTAACACACTAATCCCCCAAACATGCATATTAATAAATACAAGGTCCATCAAAAACAAAACACATATTATACAGGACCTTACAGTGCTCAAAAATCAGTTGAAGGAATAGACATACTCAAGGTGGAGAATAAAACCTTTGCTATCTCCCTCATTTACAGACCGCCTTCTACAAAGCATGAAACCCTAGCAACAGCATTTGAAACAATATGTGATCACCCTCAATAAAAAAATACCAAATGATATTGGGGGACTTAAACCTTGCATCACTTACCAATACACACACTAACACATTCATCGAAGCCATGGATCAAATGGGATACCAGCAAATAATAAAAACACCCACGCATGACAAGGGAAATGTCCTAGACATGGTATTCCTTCCCAAAAAACACTCAAACAACATAGTAACAAGCACAACACCAAAAATAATGCATGTGCCTTGGTCAGACCACCACTTGATACAATTCACATTTGACATACCAAAGCAGTCATCCAATGTAGAAGCTAATACCAATGCACAAAAAAGCTTGTTTAAAACACTAGACAAGGAAATGCTAATAAAATCAATTTTTTTCCCATGTAAATACAGAAACTTCAAATCTAGATGACTTAATCAAACAATGGAACACTGGAATAGAAACAGTTTCTAAACAACCACTCAAAACCACACCCAAAACTAAGAATAAGAACTGAACCATGGTACACATCAGACATAGCCAAAGCAAAGAAAGATCTCAGAAGAATAGAAAAAAAATGGAGAACTAGGAAATCTATAGAGATCAAAGAACAATACATGATATTACTCAAATCCTACAAAGAAATAATAAAGACGGCAAAAAAGAATTACCACACAAAAAAACTAAACAATGCTTTAAATAGGCCAAGAGAATTATTTGAGCTTGTAAAATCCCTCACCAAACCCCCAAAGGAAGCCAATACAAAATATCCGATAAATGCACAAATACTTGCGGACCACTACGCTAAAAAACTAAACCCTAATGAAGAATTAATCTCCCATAAAATTGGAATCAACACATCTCAAAAGGTAATACAAAATATTAATTCCATAATATTATGGGAAGACTTTCACATAATAGATAGTAGACAATTACTAAACACAATTACAAACATAAACACCACCACTTCCCCTCTAGATCCTTGTCCGGTTTCCTGGATCAAGTCTACAAAAACAGAAATTGCACCCATAATACTAAACATAGTAAATCAATCACTACTACATGGAACCATGCCAGCAGAACTAAAACGATCCCTTATATGCCCTATACTAAAAAACAAATCTCTAAACAAAGCAGACCCATCTGCTTACAGACCAATATCAAGTATACCTTTCATAGCCAAAATCATTGAAAAAACCATACAATATCAATTACAAGATCATATAGATAGCACAAATGCACTTGATGCTCATCAATATGGTTTTCGACAATCACACGGAGTAGAAACACTTCTACTCGTACTATTTGACAAACTTTATAGAGGCATAGAAAACTGCAAGAAAATGTTTGTCTTAATATTCATTGACATAACTGCAGTCTTTGATTCAGTGAATCATAAGACTCTATTAACGAGATTGGAATCAATAGGAATAATGGGAACTCCCTTAAAATGGTTCACCTCCTATATATCTAATAGGTTACAACAAGTATACTTTGACCAAAACCTATCCAATACCTTTCCACAGACACAAGGTATTCCTCAGGGCTCAGCATTATCTGCCATGCTATTTAACCTATACCTAAGGCCCATCTGCACAATATTCAAAAAATACAAAATCGACTATCATCTATATGCGGATGACATAATGCTTTATACACAACTCGATATAGGTAACCCAGATTACTGCCACATTGAAGCTTGTCTCAAAGAAGCACAGCAATGGCTCCAAAATAACAGCATGAATATCAATCATAAAAAAACAGAAGTAATATTTATATCTAAAAACCCAGAATTTAAACACCCTCCAACAATTACTCTAAATAACACAACTTACAACATTAAAAAAGAATTAAAATACCTAGGTGTCACTGTTGATACAACACTTAACATGGAAACCCATCTAAGACTATTAAATAGAACAATCTTCTACAAACTAAGAACCTTACAGCCCTTACGCACCATTATTGAACTTCCAGACTTTAGATCAGTAATACAAACACTCATCACCCCACATCTGGACTATTGTAATGGCATCTTACAAGGTCTCCCTAAAAAAACAACAAACATACTCCAGATGGCCCAAAATGTAACGGCTTTCTGTTTCTTGAGAGATTGCCTTTCTGTTTCTTGAGAAGAGCAGTGCTTTCCAGGGCTCTCCCAAAAGGTGATTTTTGCTGAATTTGCTGCTAAATTGTGAGTTTTGTCTGTTTGTCTCCACATATTTATCTATCTATTTGCCCTTCTTGGTGGGTTCCCTTACCTACTCCCTTGCTGTGTGCCCACTGTTCAGGAACAGCCTCCATTGCTGTAGAGTTTTAAACTATCTTTCTCTTAGTCTACCTGAGTGACTGCCCCTCCCCCCTGCTGAGGCATTGTTGTAGACCTCCATTTCCTGTTGTGCATGTGGGCTTGCTCAGATTGCCTTTCTGTTTCTTGAGAAGAGCAGTGCTTTCCAGGGCTGTCCCAAAAGGTGATTTTTGCTGAATTTGCTGCTAAATTGTGAGTTTTGTCTGTTTGTCTCCACATATTTATCTATCTATTTGCCCTTCTTGGTGGGTTCCCTTACCTACTCCCTTGCTGTGTGCCCACTGTTCAGGAACAGCCTACTGGCCAGAGACACTTAGGTTCCCGCCCACCATACCCCTCACCCCACCCACCCCAGGGGCTACATTGCCTATATAGTGGTCACATACGTGCCATCTGTCGTTCCTAACTTGGGTAACGCCCACATCTTCAACTTTTCTTATTATTCTTCCTCTTCTGGGACTGCTTAATCAACATGTCGTGTATTCAGTGCAATAACTGTGATACTTTCATTCAAAGAAGAATCATTTGGAGCCTAAGAGCTTGTCCTATATGCCTAAAGTCAGCTGCCATGCATGAAGAACTGACTCTACTAAGGAAAGACCTAGCAGCCATGCATAAAGAAGTGTCTCTACTGAGGGAGGAACTGGCTGCAATGAAGCGCACCTCTTCTAGGATACAAATTGAACAAAGTCCACCACCGCTCCCACAAAGAATCAAACACCCCAGGAACAAATGGATCACAGTGGGTTCCGGAAGATTGCGACCTGTAAGGGAAGAGACATCCTACACATCAAGAGATATCCCTGCAAAATGCCTTCTCTGCCTTGGCTAATGAGGATGCCCAATCCAAAGAAACTGAAGGGCCCTTAAATGAGTCAGACAATGCCCAATCTCCTGCTAAAGCACCAAATATGAAGAAAACCTCACCAAACAGAAAACTATTACTACTTGGAGATTCCATCATCAGAGGCACCAACTTGGGAATACAGTTCAAAGGAGAGAAGATAGTCATGTGCCTACCAGGCTCTTCAGCCAGCAGGAATACAAACCAAGTTGTTGAAATACTTAGCGCAAAAAGTGAGCACTCCAAACCAGATGTTATTATCCACTTGGGCACAAATGACCTGGCTAGAAACAGTGCCTCTACAGCCCAAAAGGACTTCCAATCTCTGGGAGAGAAACTCAAGCCCATTGTTAACACTGTTGCATTCTCAGAAGTTCTACCTGTTCTTGGTAAGGGGACAAAAAGGCTGCATCGCATTAACAACTTTAATACATGGCTCCAGACCTGGTGCAAACAAGAAGGATTCAGATTTATTGGCAACTGGGGCAACAGATGGACCAACAAGAGACTATACTGTGCTGATGGACTAAATCTCTATCTCGCAGGGAAAAGAAACCTAAGTGAAAAATTCAGGCAGTATGTGGATATGCATTTAAACTAGGAAAAGGGGGTGACGGATGTGGAAGGTCATCATCTGCACGCCACCCCCTGCAAAAGCAGAACAACATCAGAAACAGCCACACTCTTAAACCACACATCAAAAACAAGTGGGAAGAAGTGGGCAGAATAAAATCAATGCAAAATACACACAAGCCAGGTAAATGCTGGAAAGCAATGAGCACAAATGCTCGAAGCTTAGCCAAAAAAATTCCAGACCTGGAAGCCCTAATGGTGGAAACGGATTTGGACATCATGGCCGTTACGGAAACATGGTTTAATGAATCGCATGATTGGGATATAGCCATAGCTGGCTATAATCTATTCAGAAGAGACAGAGAAAATGGAGAAGGAGGAGGAGTAGCCTTGTATGTCAAAAGCAGTATTAAAGCTACTGAAATGCAGGGAACATGGGGAAAAGAAGAAGCGCTCTGGATTGCGTTGGAAAGAGGAGATGGCACTGTCATCCATATTGCTGTAGTCTACAGACCTCCGACTCAAATTGAAGAGAGAGATAACGAATTGATTATAGATATTGCCAAGATAGCAACAAAGGGGGAAGCGATCATATTAGGTGACTTTAATCTACCTGATGTGGATTGGATTACTCCTTCTGCACATCTGGAAAGAAGCAAAAAAATTGTGGATGCTCTCCAAGATGCATTACTTAGACAAATGGTGACGGAACCAACCAGGGAAAGCTCAACGCTGGATGTAGTGCTTACCAACAGTGATAACGTGTCGAATGTCTGCGTGAGTGCCCCTGTGAGCAACAGCGACCATCACACGGTGTGGTTTGAGATAAAAGCCATGGTACAGGCCAATCATAGCAAGCTCAAAGTCCTAAACTTCAAAAACACTGACTTCAATAAAATGGCCGAGTACTTAAAGGAGGAGATGACGGGGTGGAAGGAGATAAGGGAAGTGGAATTACAATGGACTAAACTAAAGGCGGCAATAAAAGGGGCAACAGATAAATATGTAAGAAAAATAAATAAAAACAAGAGGAGAAGGAAACCTATTTGGTTTTTCAAAGAGGTGGCTGCGCAAATAAAGGCAAAAAACACAGCGTTCGCAAAATTCAAAAGCTTGCAAACAGAAGAACACAGAAATGAATACAGGATCCAACTCAAAGAGTCTAAAAGAGTAATAAGGATAGCAAAATCAAAGGCAGAAGAAAAGATGGCTAAAGATGTTAAGGGTGGCAACAAAACTTTCTTCAGGTATATTCAGGAAAGGAAGAAGATCAGAGTTGGAATTGCAGGACTCAGAAGTGCTGGGAAAGGACTCGTGGAAAGTGACACTGAAAAAGCGAAATTGCTAAACAAATACTTCTGCTCTGTTTTTACTAAAGAAGATCCTGGAGATGGACCAGCTGTGACTCCCAAATATAAAAATAGGACTGAAGTAGATACCACACCATTCACAGAAGATGAGGTGTTAGAACAATTTGCTAAACTGAAAGTGGACAAAGCCATGGGACCAGATGGGATACATCCCAGGATACTGAAAGAGCTCAGAGAGGTTCTTGCAGGACCATTAAAGGATGTCTTCAACAGATCCTTGGAAACAGGAGTGGTTCCTCAGGACTGGATAATGGCTAATGTTGTACCTCTACACAAAAGTGGTGACAGGGAAGAAGTGTCAAATTACAGGCCCGTGAGCCTTACCTCTGTGGCAGGAACAGTAATGGAGGCGCTCCTGAAAGAGCGAATAGTGAACTTTCTCAAAACCAACAGGTTGCAAGATCCAAGGCAACATGGTTTTACCGAAGGACGGTCTTGCCAAACAAATCTGAGTGAGTTCTTTGATTGGGTGACCAAGGAACTTGATCTGGGGCATGCAATGGATGTCATCTATCTGGATTTCAGCAAAGCCTTTGATACTGTTCCTCATAGGAGGCTTGTCAATAAACTCAGTAGCTTGGGGATGGGTCCCAAGATAGTAAACTGGATTAGAAATTGGTTGACTGACAGACAACCGAGGGTGATGGTACATGGAGCTCACTCGGATGAGAGGAAGGTGATTAGCGGGGTGCCTCAGGGTTCGGTTCTGGGCCCGGCACTGTTCAATATATTTGTGAGTGATATTGCTGAAGGACTGAATGGAAAAGTCTGTCTTTTTGCAGATGACACAAAAATTTGCAACAGAGTGGACTCCCCCGAGGGAGTGGATAACATGAGGAAAGATCTACAAAAGCTGGAAGACTGGTCTAATGCTTGGCAACTACAATTTAATGTGAAAAAGTGCAGTGTCATGCACTTGGGTAGCAGAAATCCAAGGGAAAAATACACAATAGGGGGTGAGAGGTTGGTATGCACGGTTCAGGAGAAAGACCTTGGTGTGATTATCTCTGATGATCTCAAGGTGGCAAAACAGTGCGACAAGGCGGTGGCAAAAGCCAGGAGGATGTTGGGCTGCATACAAAGAGGGATTACCAGCAGAAAGGAAGAGGTACTTATGCCACTGTACAAGTCACTGGTAAGGCCTCACTTGGAATACTGTGTTCAGTTTTGGAGGCCACATCTTGCAAAAGATGTAAAAAGACTGGAAACTGTTCAGAGAAAGGCGACCAAAATGATTTGGAGCCTGCATCAGAAGCCTTATGAGAAGAGACTTGAAGACCTAAATATGTACACTTTGGAGGAGAGGAGGGACAGGGGAGATATGATTCAGACCTTTAAATACTTAAAGAGAAATGATGAACAAACAAACCTCTTCCAAAGACGGGGAAGCTGTAAAACTAGAGGGCATAACATGAAGCTGCAAGGTGGTAAATTGAAAGGCAATGTCAGGAAATATTTCTTCACTGAAAGGGTGGTGGATGCTTGGAATGCCCTCCCGATGGAAGTGGTGGAGCAAACACGATGATGGAATTCAAAACGGCATGGGACAAACACAGTGGATCCCTTTACAGCAACAGGATAAAAACAAAATAAACGGTACCATCTAACTTCTGAACTATCTAGCGTCTGAACAAATAAGGGTGTCCTACATGGAGTGGTGGGTTCACCCCTAAACAGAAACAAAAACATGGGGAGGGGTGGCCTGCACAGAGCGACAGGTGCACCTACTCTTGCCATCTTGCGGGGCAGACTAGATGGACCATGCTGGTCTTTATCTGCCGTCACTTACTATGTTACTATGTTACTATGGCTCGAATTTTAATGAATGTACCATTATCTTCTAAAAAAAAAGTGGCCAGTGAAAGGGCTTTGGACTATATATGCACACATGTTTGACACATAAAATAATCAAATAAAACAAGATCAATTAAAAAAGAAAATAGTAGAAAATAGTATAAAAACTGGGACATTGCGAGGACATGATTATTCACTCCCAAATTACTAGGGCATGATTATTCACTCCTAAACTAAGCCAATTCCAGAATGAAGAAAATGTGAATTTCACAGAACAAGAAACTTCATTCAAATCATCCACAAAAAGGATTTTTATAGAGTTATGTTATAGTATGGTTGTTATAATCCTTAAGAAGGAGGAAAAGGGGATTTCAGACCAAATCAAGCTCAATTAGCATAGGCATAGAATATTTCAAGTTCACCCAAGTTCAGGCACGAGTTCACAAACATGGACATGCCTGATATGAACATGTATGGAGCCATCTATCTAGATGTCCCCAGAAGAGCATGCTAGATTAGCAATATCTATATAGCTTAATGGTTCATGTAGTTGGCTAGGGTCTGGGTTCAAATCCCACTTCTGCTTCTTGTGAATTTAGGGCAAGTCACTTAACTCTCCATCTTCTCTACACTCTCTGGCTGTTTTATGACCAAAACAAGCACTTTACCAATGCCTATTCGTGCCTGGAACAGCTCTAAACTTGGATGGGGTTGCAGACATCCTGACATTTCTGAAATTGAGTCATGACATCTAAGTCCATTGCACCACTCCAGACATGCCTCCTTGACATCCCTGTACCAGAGACATCTTTAAAAATCATTTGTAAAATGGTTTAGTGGACGTTTCCATGATTAGGACATCCACATGCATGTTTTTGGACATCCAAATAACAACTTAGGCTTTTAAGATGACCCTCTTAATATTGTAGAATGAATACTGTAGAGTGAATACAATATAGGGGTCATTCCCATCCTCGTTTAGCAGGTCTGGACATCCAGACTTGCTAAATGTCCGGATTGCACTGGTGGCCACAGAGTCGCCGCACATATAGTCGACTTGTGCGGGGAGCTCTGTTCGTGGGTGGGATGGGGGGTGGGCCAGTGGTGATGCGAGGGCGGGCAGAGAGCAGTAACGCGACCCCGGACATACAAGGCTGATTCTGAGGTCAGCCCCATATGTCCAGCGTCGGCCAGTTAGACAGGGGACTTATTCCACCTCTGAGATGGAATAAATCTCTCTGGATATCAGTGGACGGCAGTACCGAGGGGCGACAAGGAGATGAAGGGGTGCAGGGGGTTTCCCCGCAGCTCGATCCCAGCCATAGGAGGTCCAGTCAGGGGTCAGGCTATGTGGAAAGCATGTTTTGGAGGACCACCGTGGATTGCGGTTCCTGCATGGAGCCGCGGAGCCATGGCAACATAATGCCATGGCACTGTGACTCCATGCAGAAACCTGGCTGAGCTAACCGGGTAGTTGACTGGACATCCAGGGTGGCTGAATCAGGGCACGTCCAGCCACTATGCCATGATTCTGCTCCCGCAGGGATGTCCAGCCCCTGCGGGAGCAGAATCGGGTGCATCCCCGGACCATCCGGGTGTCTCGATGTCTGGACGGCCCATGGATGCACAACTTTGAAATGGCCTCCGCGTGTCTAAAGAAGATATGTGAAATGAAGATTAAAAAGCCTGAAAATCAGGAAAAGTTACTTTTAAATGAGGACCAACCATGCACTCAGCCACTTTCTGGGCCTTCTTCTGTCCTCCCACTTTGTTAGGCGACTTGAATATGATTGTTTCAGAAGTTATGAGGCACAGCGTGAAGCAAGTTTTAATCTGACAGTGCTGTAAGCAACATTACGCTGAAATGAAATCTTCCACTATAGAAAGAACCCTGGTAAAACTCAATATATAAAGATTAAAAACATAAGTTTTTTTCCATTAGCTTTGGATCATTACCCAGTAGTAGAGCAAGAAGGAGACTGAAAGGAGAATAAATATCAATAAATATGTTCACATTTTGTTTAACACCCTCAATATGGTACATTTCAACAATTCTAAAAAAATTAATCTCTGCAGTGAATTTCTGCTTTAAACTTAACATTGGCAACAGATTCCTTTAAAGAAGATCTTCAAAGAGAAAACTAGGAGATCAAAAAGACTGCTTTGACAGCATTCTAGTGCTGAAAAATGATTGAAGAAATATAAAATGCACAGATCAAGGAGAAAACAAAAAGAAGAAAAAGAGAAGGCCACAGTTTACTAATACCTACATGAATGCCATAGACTTAATATTTATATTGTTATCTACTAATAAAAGTTGTATCAGTTATAAGAACGTTGTTGATTGCATTTTTAAAAC
Source organism: Ichthyophis bannanicus (assembly GCA_033557465.1). Classification (NCBI taxonomy): domain Eukaryota; kingdom Metazoa; phylum Chordata; class Amphibia; order Gymnophiona; family Ichthyophiidae; genus Ichthyophis; species Ichthyophis bannanicus. The sequence continues at coordinate 1,810,373,041 of CM066031.1, read as the reverse complement.
AATCAACAGCTAGTTTGACAAAAATAATTTATGGGTTATCACTACTCACCTGCTTTTACTTGCGGAGATATGGGACACAGTGGGACTAATTTTATAAGGGACACAGAAAGTTACATACTAGTTGCATATATGTCCCTATTTTAAAGGATTTACATGCATGAATGAGAAGTAACACACTCCTTTTAGGCAGTCACTATTACTACACCTGCTTATTATTTGTATAGCGCTACAAGGCACATGCAGTGCTGTAAGAGACAGTCCCCGTTCTATAGGGCTGACAATCTAATCAAGATAGTCAACGCTACAAACTAGGGGTGAGGGGAAATCTTGGGGAATGATAAAGATACACATGGGTGGCGAGCAGGAGAATAACGGGATTAGGATCCAAAAGCAGTCTTGAAGAGGTGAATTTTTAGCTTGGATTTGAATAAGACTAGCAGACATGAAGCCTGATGTACTGACTCGGGTAGTTTGTTCCAGGCATATAGAGCAGCAAGGTGGAATGAACAGTCTGGGGATGGCAGTGGCAGAGAAGCGCACAGTTTTATCTAAAACTGTTTTGTAAACAGCTTTGACCTGCAGAGAAGCAATATAGAAAAATAGTCAAATAAATAAATAAAGAGATCTGCCAGAAGAGTGTAGTTTCTGAGGAGGGGTGTAGGGAGAGATAAGAAAGGAAAGGTAGTGAGAAGCAGCAGAATTAATGCGTTTTGAACAGATTGAAGGGGAGAAAGATGATTCAGGGGGAGACCAGCAAGGAGCCGCTTGTAATAGTCTAAACAGGAGGTGACAAGAGAGTGGATAAGGGTCTTAATAGTAAGCTCAGAAAGGAAGGGGTGAATTTTGCTGATATTATTGAAAAAGAAATAACTGGTTTTAGATTTCTGTTGGATGTGTGCTGAGAAAGAGCTAGAAGAGTCAAAAATGACCCCATAAACCCTATTGCAGAGCAGTCATAACTGCCGCAACTAGATTGAGGTGCATCTTTGTGCCTGCTTCAGTTTATAAAATAGGCCCCAAATACATGCGTGGCAATGTGCATTAACTATGTGTGAGTTTATCAAATTATCCTCCATGGGGTAATTTTATAAGGAGCTACATAGATTTAGGAAGCAAGAAAGCACATAAACCATGGTAGCTGAGTCATTTATGTGTGTAGGCAGCCACATATGCACGTAAATGGCCTCCTATAAAATAGGGACTAACGTGAAGTATGCATGTGGTGGGCATCACATATATTTTCTTTGTTGGCGTGCACACGGGCAAGTTTGGGCAGAGTGTGCATTATAGAATGCTATCATTGACATGATTACTTGCAAAATGTAGGCCTGGTAATTTACATCAGCTCACAGTTCTGGGAGATGATCGCTAGGGGTCATGGGAGTCATTTTGATAATTGGAACCGCAGGGGCAGGAGCAAGTGGGCATTTCTCCTGCTACTTCTACTACTACTGAGCATTTGTATAGCGCTACAAGATGTATGAAGTTTCTTGTATTGTGAAATTCACATTTTCTTCATTCTGGAACTGGTTTAGTTTAGGAGTAAATAATCATGTAAGAGACAGTCCCTGCTCATCAGAACTTACAATCTAGTCAAGACAGACAACACAGTAGCTGTAGACATGGGATACATCCAGGGGGAATGGTAAGGAAACACAAAGAAGATAAGGTGAATCAAGATAAGAACATAAGAACATAAGAACATAAGACATGCCATACTGGGTCAGACCGAGGTCCATCAAGCCCAGTATCCTGTTTCCAACAGTGGCCAATCTAGGTTATACGTACCTAGCAATATCCCCAAAGACACAGGTTCCACAATGCTTGTACTGGGTCAAGCATTGATATCCTGGGTCCCTTTTTAATAGTGGTTTATGGACCATTCCTCCAGGAACTTGTCCAAACCTTTTTTAAACCCAGCTATACTAACAGCCCTTACTACATCCTCCGGTAACAGATTCCAGAGTTTGATTACACGTTGAGTGAAAAATATTTTCTCTTATTTGTCTTAAATAGTTTACCCTGTAGCTTCATTACATGTCCCCTAGTCTTTCTATACTCTGATAGCGTAAACAATTGATCCACGTTTATCCGTTCCACTCCATTCATTAATTTATAGACCTCTATCATATCTCCCCTCAGCCGTCTCTTCTCCAGGCTAAAGAGCCCTAACCTTCTTAGCCTCTCTTCATAGGAGTAGCCTTCCATCCCCTTCACCAATTTTCTGGCTCTTCTCTGTACTTTTTCTAATAACGCTATGTCCTTTTTAAGATTTAAGATTCGAAAGCGGCAGCCAAGAGGTGAGTTTTTAGCCTAGATTTGAAAAGAGCCAGAGTAGGTGCCTAACATATAGACTCAGGTGGTTTGTTCCAGGCATAAGGAGCAGCAAGGTGAAAGGAGTGAAGTCTGGAGTTAGCAGTAGAAGAGAAGGGTGCAGATAGAAGCAATTTGCCAGAAGAGTGGAGTTTCCAAGGAGTGGCATAGGGAGAGATAAGAGAGGAAAGTAGTGAGGAGCTGCAGAGTGAATGCACTTATAAGTTAGAAGAAGAAGTTTGAACTGGATGTGGAAACGGATAGGAAGCCAAAAAAGAGACTTGAGAAGAGGGGTAATATGAGCATGATGAGGCTGGTGGAAGATAAGCCACACAGCAGTGAGTTGAACAGACTGAAGGAGAGAGAGATGATTTAGCGGGAGACCAGCAAGGAGTAGGTTACAATAGCAAGATGGGAGGTGATTAAGGAGTGAATAAGTGTCTTAGTAGTGTGTTCAGAGAGGAATGGGTGGATTTTGTTAATGTTATAGAGAAAGAAATGGCAGGTCTTAGTTATCAGATGGATGTGTGTGGAGAAGAAGAGAGGAGTCAAGGACGACCCCAAGGTTGCAAGGCGAGGGAACAGGGAAGAGTAGAGAGTTATCCATAGAGACTGAGAAAGGAGGAAGAGGAGAGGAGGTTTTAGGGGGAAAAATAAGAAACTCAGTTTTGGCCAAGTTCATTTTCAAGTGGCAGTGAGACACTCAAGCAGCAATATCAGAAAGGCAGGCAGAGATCCGGATCTGGATTGCCAGAGAGATTTCAGGCGTAGAGAGGTAGATCTGGGAGTCATCAGCATAAAGATGGTACTGAAAGCCATGGGAAGAGATTAGTGCACCACGGGGCGGGTATAGAGAGAGAAAAGGAGTGGACCCAAGACAGATCCTTGGGGTACACCAACTGAGAGTGGGATAGCAGCAGAGGAGGATCCACCAGAACAAACACTGAAAGAGCGATGGGAGAGATAAGAGGAGAACCAGGATAGTACAGAGCTCTTAAAACCAAGCGAGGACAGGGTATCAAGGAGAAGATTGTGGTCAATAGTGTCAAAAGCAGCAGAGAGGTCAAGAAGTATGAGGACAGAGTAAAGGCCCTTGAATAGTGCCAGAAACAAATCACTGGAGACTTTTGCAAGAGCCATTTCAGTAGAATGTAAAGGACAAAAGTCAGATTGTAAAGGATCCAGGAGGTCTTGAGAGGAGAGAAAGTCAAGGCAATGGTGATGAACCGCACACTCAAGTAGTTTAGAAACACAGGGGAGGAGGGAGATGGGTCGATAGTTAGAAGGACAGGTAGGATCAAGTGAGGGTTTCTTGAGGAGAGGTGTAACTACAGCATGCTTGAAGGCTGCAGGGACAGTTGCAGTGGAGAGCGACAGGTTGGGAATATGAGAGATGGAAGTGACAACAGTGGAGGAGATGAGGCTTAAGAGATGGGTGGGAAAAGGATCAGAGGAGCAGGTACTGAGTTTGGAGGAGGAAAGAAGATGTGCAGTTTCCTCCTCAGAGATCATAGAAAAGGAAGAAAGGGTAGCAGAGGTAGAGGGGAAAAGTTGAGAGTCTAGAGAGGGAGGAGGGGAAGCAGCTGACTGTGTGGGGAATTGGAGGGTGATCTAGTGAATTTTATCATGGAAATAGCCAGGGTTTGGGCAGAAAGTGAGGGAGGGGTCAGAGGTGGAGGCACCTTGAGGAGAGAGTTGAATGTAGTAAAGAGACGGTGAGGGTCAGAGGCAAGAGAGTTAATCAGATGGATATAATGGTCTTGATTGGCGAGTGCTATGGCTGACTGGAAAGAAACAAGCACGAATTTAAACTGTAAAAGTCTGCAAGGGTGCGGGATTTGAGCCAAGCACGCTCAACTGCATGGGCACAGGAACTTAGCAGGTAGTGGAAGAAAACCAGGGTTGGGGTATAGTGTGCCTCACAGGACGTGACATAGGCAGAGCGAGAGCATCCAGAGCAGAGGAGAGTGCAGCATTATAGGAAGCTACTACCTTATCAACAGACTCAGATGACATAGTGGAGGAAAGAGGTGATGAAACAGTGGAGGAGAGAGCCAAAGGGTCAATAGCATGAAGATTTCTAAATAGGTTGGAGGAGACAGGATGAGGTTGAGGTGGTGGGTGATGAAGAGTGAAGCTTAGCAGGTGATGAATGGATAAGGTAAGAACTAAGGTATAGAAATTTGAGGGTAAGCAATTAGAGAAAAATACAAGGTCAAGGCAGTGGCCTTACTGGTGAGTTGGGGAAATAGAGCAAAGCTGGAGGTCAAATGAGGAGGTAAGGGAAAGGCGCTTTAAAGCATAAGGATCAGAGGGGTTATCAACATGAATGTTAAAATCCCTGAGAATAAGAGTGGGGGAAGAGGAATCCAGAAAAAAGGAAAGCCACGAGTCAAAGTCAGTGAGAAAGGTAGATGTGGACTTCTCAGGAGGTTGATAAATAACAGCTACCCGGAGAGGAAGTGGAGTGAAAAGGCAGATAGAGTGGACTTCAAATGAGGGAAAGAAGTGAAAGTGAGTCCGCAGGAGAGGTTGGAATTGGCAGGAAGGAGAAAGTAGAAGCCCGAGAACACCACCACGGCCAGTGGGACGAGGCATGTGGGAGAAATGATAACTGCATTGACAGAGAGCAGTGACTGAGGCCGTGTCTTCTGGGAGGAGCCAGTTCACAGAGCAAGAAGATGGAGAGCATTAGAGATAAAGAGATCTTGAGTAAAAGCAAGCTTATTAGAGATGGAGTGTGCATTCCACAAGGCACATGAGAAAGGGAGAAAGGAAGGTGAAAGGAGAGGGATCTGAATAAGATTAGAGGAGTTGCGTGCATATCTCTTCTCAGAGTGTAGGGAGGCCAGGATTGGGGTTGAATAACTCCGGATGACAGAAAGAGAAGAGTGTGGGGCAGAGAGGAGACAGCACAGCGGAAATGAGGGTGAGGTTGTCTTAGAGAGAGAGGAGATGGCTGAATGAAAGGGAGAAAGTGGTGAAGCTCAAGAGCTGATGACAGGGTAGAGGACAGAATGGAGGGAGAAGTGAAGATCGTAAAGGGGAGATAAAGAGGGGAGGAATGAAGGTGTTGGTAGGAGGGGAGACAATTAGGGAGTATGAAGAATAGGAAGAAAAAGTGATAAGGAGCCATAGAAAAGATATGGAGAGGAGAACAGAGGCCAAAAGAAGTAGATAGGTTGGAGAGAGCCCATAGGGGATTAGGTGCACCTGTGAGTAAATGAGGTAATGGGCAGATGACAGCTATAAGAAATGGAGTGTCAGGGGTTTGGTGGGTAGGAGGGGTGGGGTATAAGTTATTCAGCTGAGAAAGCTGAACAATACTGCAGGAGGGCACAAACGAGGTAAGAAAGCACACTAACAATGATAAATAAATAAATATATAGAGACAGGCGGACAGGACTTACAAAAAAGCGAGTAGATTCACTCACAAACAGCAACCAGCAAGCAGATTCAGAGTTCCAGGAGAGCTTGCAATGGGGGCTCTTCTCTTCCCAGAGGAGAGAGAGGCAAAAACGCTCCCATTAGACATCAAGGATCCCAGTAAAGCTGGGGATGAGGACTGGGGAGTGGGGGCCAGTGGGGGCCTCTGTGGGTTCCTTGTTGCCGAGAGGATCAATGGTTATTTTCTAATTAAAAATTTTCAGCCTAGTTTTTGACAATTTAGGCATTGGATGCCAATGTTCTGATTAGGAGAATGTTTATTTGCCACCCCTTTAAAAATAGTGCCTGCAGATGCTGCTATGAAACACTGACATTTTTAAGACGTTGGGGCTAATATACCCCTATTTTTGGTAGTGCAGAGACCAACTTATCTCAGTTTTCCTCTAAGCAAACTTCTGCCAAAACATTGATAGTGGATCAACTTCGGGGACTGCTATTGTTATGAGATAAGCATTTAGTCAACAATGTTTTTAAACAGGTTTGACAAAATCAATTCAAATGACGTTATAATAATTGCTTTTGTAAAATTGAAAACTGAAAATACTTTGAAGCATATGATGATAAAGGATGTTTGTAAGTAAATGTGCTAATTAACACTGCTGTTTGATACCTGATTATACATGCATATATCTCTAGTTTGTGTATATATATAAAATAAATAGAGGTTAAATTAAGCTTTATCATCTTGATTCTGATTTTTCACTTTGAGCACTTTGATATTGTTTTTAGTATTTTATAAAGTCAACATAGATGCCTATGTGTCTTTATTAAATAAGCCCCCAGAAGTATCCCCAGTAGCAGGGCAATACCAAGGGCTGTGCGAGCGGTGCAGTTAGACAGGGTACAAGCACAGAAGGGGCCGCTGATAGCAACACTGAGCTTCTAGAAAGCTCAAAAAGGGTGAGTTACTGACCATGGGGAGTGGAGGAGTAACCTAGTGGTTAGAACACTGGCTTAGTAGCCAAGCAACCAGGGTTCAATTCCCACTAGCACACCTTGGGCAAGTCACTTACCCCTCCATTGCCTTAGAAGAAAGGCCTGCTAATCTACTCATGACACTACCAAGAAAACCCAGGAGCTTCTGGGTTGCCAGGAGTCAGGACTGACTCAAAGGCACACATTGCATTACTGAATGTGGAGGGGGCACCAGATTTGTTGGTCTCCCAAGGTGCATTTCTAGTTTGGTACAGTCTTGCCCAGTAGCATGCAAATTTAAACATGCTGAGAAACATAGAAACATGATGGCAGAGAAAGACCACATGGCCTATCTAGTCTGCCCTGCCATATCAACTACTACAACATTTAAAGATCCTCTGTGTTTGTCTCATGCTTTTTTGAATTCAGATACTGTCTTCATCTCTACCACCTCTACTGGGAGACTATTCCATACATCTACCTCTTTCTGTAAAGAAATATTTCCGCATATTACTCCTGAGTCTATCCCCTTTCACCCTTATCCTATGTTCCCTTGTAGCAGAGCTTGCTTTCAGTCAAAAGAAGCTCTCCTCCTGTGCATTTATGCCACGGAGGTATTTAAACATCTTAATCATATCACCTCTATCCTGCGTTTTCTCTAAAGTATAAAACAACACAAAAAAACCCTAAAAGGTGAATAAATTGAAATACTATAGAAAAAGATTCACCAATAAAACCCCTTTTCTATTTTTATCGGAGCGTGTCGAAGGAGGGTAAGAATGGAAATCTGACCCACGCCAGACGACAGGCTACTTTTATTCAAGTTGAGGTTCTCCACCTGCAAAAAGTTTTTTTTATTATCAAAAAGGCTTTACTTAACTTAACTGTCCAAAATTCTTTATCCCATGATAAACTCTCCAACGTTGCAAAATTCCATTATACTTCACACAACGCACACGTTTCGGGAATAATCCCTGCTTCAAGTGTTTTTTATCATTTCAGGAGCAAAAGCAACTGTGTCCCAAAAAACACCGTCTCGCAGCTTGAGGTTATCCATTAATCTGAGGGAACATGACACAATGCATTTTTCAAAGGAGAACCAGCCAATAAGAAAAGGGGAACCCCACTCACAGGGGAATCCCTAACATAATTGGCAGTCGACAAATTAGACCAATGAATGAAGATCTTGACATCAGTAGTAAACCATCCAATCATTATCAAAATCTGGAGAATGATACTACCAATAGGGGAGGCCGTCATGAAAGGCTCATCCAATCAATTTCACGATTAAGTCCACCCGGAAAAACCGTGTTTAATTTAAAGATCCATCTTTGTTCACACCATTGAAGTTGGTTAATACGATCCCCTCCTCTCGGATCAGATGGAATCTGATCGATCACTGACCAACGAAGATCTTCAAAGGTATGAGATCGAGAAACACAGTGGGTCACCAACGGTGCTGTATGTATTTTATGGCATATACGTGAAGAATGTTCCGCAAGCCGCTTTTTAATAGAGCGGATAGTGCGGCCAACATAAAGTAAATCACAGGGGCACAATAAAATGTAAACAACATAAGAAGATAAACAAGTAGTATTCCAGCGACGCCGGTAGACATATGAAGAACCAGGAGGTTGCCAGGTAGAGCCCGATATAGTAGAGGAACAAAAAACACAATTCTTACAAGGGTCATGACTACCCCCCGATAAAGGTGTCAAAGGCCTATCAATAACAGAAGTTGTTTTCATCAATTGGTCAGATAAATTTGATCCCCTTGAAAAAGCAATCCGCAAGGGCTTCGCAAAGCAAGGATGTAAACTTAATATAGACCAATGTGAACGGAGAATTTTCAAAATTTCAGAACTACGCTCCATATAAGGTAAAATGGCTCCAATCACCTCAGGAGGTTGTCGATCTACCGATGAAAATGATGGATCAAGGAGCCAATCACGGTGAGTATAATAAGCCCTCCGATAGGCCCGTTTCACAACAGAAGCAGGATAACCCCTCACAAGAAGTCTATGGGGTATGTTTACTAAACTGCGTTAGTGCAATTCGCGTTAGGAGCTGCGTTAGTGGAAGGAAAGCCATAAAAGGACATGGGCGGTACATCGTAACCGCTAACGTGCAATAACACGCGTAGTAAGGTGCCGCGCAGCAACGATCGTTTCAGGGCGCGTTACTGCGCGTTAAGCATAAGAAGGCGCGCAGACACCCAGATGCAGAAACAGAGCTGTAGCTCAATGGTTACTACACAGACCAATGGTGCAAGGGTCATGGGTTTGATTCCCCAGTGTGCCTAATGAAGAAGGCTGGCTGAGGCATCATGTGTAACCCTTTGAAAGCCTACTATAATATTTTAATTCACATTCTGCAGCCGAGTTTATGTTTGCATATGGCAGGAAAATTGTACCCGTCTTATTCAATATGTTCCAATAGTGACGTACCCCCTGCCATAGTCATGTATGATATACCATGTGATAGGAATATTTAGGCAGATGTTAGGATCCCGAAAGTTATGGGCTTGGACTGAAAAGGGTTAAGTATTGGGCTGTGAGGAAGTTTAGTAGTACGTTAATAGTGTTGCCAGCAAACACCCTCACAGTGTTTAACCTAAGATGCCACATAAGGCACCCTAGAAGGCACTCCAGAGGGCACATTATAAAGTGCCAAGGCACCCTATAATGTCCCCCCATAGGACACCATATAAGGCACCTTACAATGCACTATATAGGCATCCAGAACTGTAGCACATTGGCCAATACACTGACAAATGGTGCAAGAGAAGTGAGTTCAATCCCCCCTTGAGCTCAATGAGTAAAGCTCGCAGAGACATCATCTTTTACTCAAAATCAGTGCTATATGAAGCAGTTTGTCTGTTAAGATTAATTAGTGCTGCCAGCAAACATATCCTCACAGGTCCGCAACCGAAGGTGCTGCAGAAGGCACCCTATAAGGCACCCCAGAGGGCACATTATAAAGTGCACTGTCCGCCAAGGCACCCTAGAATGTTCCCTATGGGTCACCCCACAGGGCGCAGTACAGGGTTCTGCAGAGGGCACTGTATAGGGCGCCTGATGAGGCACTGTAAGGAGACAGCACTATGAAGGTCTCATGCTGGCAGCACCAATTGAACGTAAAAAAACAAAATGACACAGACAGTGCTAACAAATATCCCCACTGTGGGATCAAACACATGACCCCTGGCCCCACAGGCAGTGAAGTAACCGGTGGCCCACATTGCTAGTGCTATGAACCAATCCCTGGCTGGCAGATGAAGGTTGTCAGGTCACCACACAAACTGTCGGCTGTGGTGGCCAGGATCAGGGTCAACCCACTCATACCCATGGTGCACTGCACATGCAGATCAGCAGTCCATAGATGAACACAAGACGGGGTATGCACCCCCACAGCACCTCGGCCTGGTTGAGGAAACTGACCGTGTGTCCCACTGGCACAGAGCATCTACAGACAGTAATCCAACAGGGTGTGCCATACAGTGCATGAAAAGGTAACTAGCAAGGCATCCAGAGCTACAGCACAATGGTTAATACACCAACCAATGTCAAAGTGGTCGTGAGTTCAATACCCCTGTGGGTCGAATGAGTAAAGCTGGCGGAGATTGCACTGTGTACCTTCTAGCAGTGCTGAGAGAAGCATTTATTATGTTAACCATAAGTAATGCTGCCAGCAAACACACCCTCACGGGGCCATAACCTAAGGCGATGCAGAGGGCACATCATAAGGTGCATTGCCCACCAAGGCACCCTAGAATGCCCCCTATGGGCCACCCCACAGGGCGCATCAAAGGGTGCTGCACATGGCACGTGAAAGGGTGCCTGATGAGGTACTGTAAGGAGACAGCACTGTGAAGGTGAGGTAGCTGGCAGCACCACTGCAAATAACAAAAAGAATATGCTTCACACAGCCCCACCAAGTAACCCCACTGTGGGTTCCAACCCATGACATCTGGCCACACAGGCAGTGAAGTAATATGTGGGCAATATTGCCAGTGTGACCAACAATGTCCTAATAATGATGTGGGCAACCTATGGAGTATAAATGACAGATGGTCAAAGCTCCCACACCAGAGCAACAACAGGTTAGCTAAGTACAAACCAGAAATGCCTGCCAAACAAACAAAACAAGGTCTCAGCAAACAAGGGCATATGGCAAATACAATCAAGACCAAGGTCTAGACCATTACCAAAAACAACACGCCCAATAACATCACTGACCTTGTCAAATACGGAGAGCTACTGTAAAAATCCAAAGAAACACCCAAACTACGATGAATACATGGAGACAGAGTAGCCAGATGCCTGTTCCCCCAGCTCTAACAAATCACTGCCTGGAAGATGAAGGATGTCAGGTCACCACACAAACTGTCTGCTGTGGTGTCCAGGATCTGGGTCAACCCACGCATACCCACAGTGCACTGCACATGCAGATCTGCAGTCCATAGATGAACACAATATGGGGTATACACCCACACATCACCTCGGCCTGGTAGAGGGAACTGACCGTGTTTCTCACTGGCACAGAGCATGTCATGTCATGTCATGTCAGTGACGGTGTGTCAGGTATCCGAGTGACAGTCAACAAAGCAGGCCAACAAAAAGGACCAAAAAAGGCTGTGTCCAAGATGCAGAGGTCCATCTAACAGTGGCAACATCAGGCACGGACAATGTCACACAGGTGCTGCGTCCAAACAAATATGGAAGACGGGGCTCCAGAGGAAGTGTGGTAGATGTGCCATGTCTGTGGGCTGTGTCCTGTGTGAAAATGGGTAGAAAGAAGGTAAGGGAGGTGCACACCCACCATCAGGTCAGAAACAGAATGCAGAATATGTGCATCAGGAATGCTGAAACACCACAACATGACATGATCATAACAGACAGCATAGTGCACATGGATCACAGTAGGAGATGGCCCTGCAGACCATGACACAATACCAACATGGTCATGTTAATGCCCATGGCACACAGGCATCCCAGAGGTCTAAAGCATGTCCAGCAGTGGTGGTGCACCGAGATACCACAGAAATGCACGTTGCAACGAACAGGCCAAATGCAGCATCAGCATGTGGCCTATGACCCAGCGGAGGGAAGGTGAAGCTTACCTGAAAGGTACAGCATTGGACTGATGTGGAAAGCCAGAGTCAGGCAAGGGCACAAGGGGCCCCAGGAGAGGCTGCCGACGTCGATGAACTGCGTCCATCACCACGACCTCATGATTAGCTGTCAGTGGAGCATGGCCTAGGAATGCTGTGTTGCGGGGAAACATACTGGTTACGTGAAGTGTCCTGCCAACAAACATGGGACATGTCAGGGAAGATAATAAGACACATGCACACAATGTACAGAAGGGCATAGAGAGATGGATGAACATCGCCTGACAGGTGGGAAGACACACATGTCCCAAAGACACAGAGACACACACCGTGAGAAAAGGTAAGCATGCTGCAAGCTGTAGTTGGCTGGACTGCAGACAATCAGGGACAGGTGGAGACCTTGGTGCACATAGGCTGTATAATGCAGCAATGGCAGTGAGGTCTCTACGTGTACCTAAGCATTGCAATTGCCTGTGTCCAGGGACACACTCAGCCTGGTACCATGTGCACAGGCAAAGTATGTAGACCCCCTAGATGTGCACAGGCAATGGTCACATGTGTGTCAAACGGAGCATATTGCGGATGGAGTGTGAGGCCAAAGACATGTGCAACACCAGAGGAATGGTGGAGAGGGAAACACATATGTGTCAAGTGATGCTGCCACCACAGCGCACCTAGCTGTATGTCCACCCAGCCCAGCCACCTTAATGCCACGGTGACATAAACACACTCCTCACATGAACCACAGCAGTGGGAAGTATCCGCAGCCCATCCTTGGGAGGCAGGAACACAGCAGCCAATCCCGGTGAGCCGAAACACAAGAGACAAATAGAGATATGTCAGTACAGTGCTGTGACGATTCACAAGCAGCTTGGGTCATGTTTTTAGAGTAATAAAGTACTGAGAAAATTATGCAAATTACTCCAATCAAACTGACTTTAACAGAAAACCTCAGAGGGTATTATGTTTTAATAATGAACGTTGTTGCACGGATGCTGTCTCAGACTATTCGGCTGTGAGTTACTGGATTAGAAGAACTCGTCATTAACACCAGCTCAGCCTTAGTACATCAATGACCACTTCCGGCAACTATGAAAACTTTCCTTTTACCCTCTCTTCCTTGTATCAAATTTCTAATTTCAACAATTGCTTGCACTTGCACTTAACTTTGTGTTTCTTCTAAATATATTCCAATATACATTGCAACTTGTAACTAGCACTTAGCTTCATGAATCTTCAAACGAATCTGGTACAGATGAATCTTCCTTGTCCGATGCCTCACTTACAACGTTGTGAACAGCGTTTCACTCAATGAATGAGGTTCTTCAGGGGATTTTTTAGTGGTGCATATAGTCCAAACATTAACCGGTAGGGACTTTCATTCCACTCAACTTTCTCTAGCAGACCTTTTTGTAGTTTTTGTCAGCAGCCATCAGCTGTTATCTTCTCTGTTCAGCCTAGAGAAACATGCGCAATGTTGGATACATCTGTGTCCTGCTGTAGGTCTCGGTCATGTCTAGTCCCTATGGGCGATGATGCACCCAGAATAGTGCATATCTGGTGTTGGTGCCATGTTTACCTACTGTAGGTGAAGGGGGGGGGGGATTATGGACCACCACACAACCCACACTCGGGCTCAGTGTGCATAACAGGAGCACCCACCAATAGATCCACAGTCTACCTCCCTGCAATGGTAGCAGTAGAGGGGACCATCATCCCCAGTCCTGTTGGAGAACAGACAGAGTGCTACACATCCATAATGCAATGGCAGAGAGAAGGCAGGCCTGGAAATACACAGCTGCCCCCAACATTATCCAGCAGCACGCCTCCAGCCACTGCACCCTGCAAGGTGTTCCAGCAAGACACATACTAGCTGCAGACAGTCCGCCAGCTAGTCCATTGTGCATGGTCCTGGAGGAGAAGCAGGCACCCTGAACAGGGATGTCAACATACACACCAAGCAGATGAGTCAGTGATTGGGCCCCAAAAGGAAACCCATAGATATCACATGGGAGAAATTCCATATAGCAATATGGGGGAACCTAGCCATGCAATGGTCACTGCACAGTCAGGGTGAGAGTGACCTCCCAGCAGGACATGCTATGGCCACCCTGTCTGTGCAGGTGGTGGCCGGGCACTACAATGTCCGAGCCATTGCCCTATGTCTTGTGCAGATGCAGCCAGGTCAGGCCACCCTATCCAGGCTATTCCCACAGTACCTTGCTCCTCATTATGCTTATTGGCAGGCCAATAATGGCAGACGTGCTAGCACTGAGGGCTGTGGAGGGTGTTGGCATCCACCACACACTTGATAGACTGACACACACTCCCCACACCTATGCCAGCATTGCATAGCTATAGAGGTGTTGGGCAGCCCTGGCCAACACACCAGACCTGGGCACAGTGCAGGCATGGCTATGGTACGCAATACTGTTGGTGTCACTCCCCAGGTTGGTAAACACTGTCAGACACAGGACCTGTAGCACACTCCAGAGACATCAGAAAGGTTGCTATGATGCGCCTCACTCAGAGATTTTACTTAACCTAGGAATTGCTATCTGTCAGTAATCATAGCAACCTCTTGATAGATGTGTACCATATTCCCAGGTTTAGGGTGGCATTACTAAGGTATGCAGGTGCTCGTATTGGGAGATGCACGCAGACCACGAGGTCCTGCCTTTCCAGGAGGCTTTGGATCATGGGGCCTGTGGGTGCGGGAGTATCTGCCCCTGTTGGCTGCTGCTTTACGGCAGAGGTTCCCAAATCCAGTCCTGCGGTGCCAAACACTGTTCGGGTTTTCATGCTGTCCCTCATGAATATGCATGAGCTACATCTGCATGCCATGGGGGTGGCGCATACAAATGCAGCACAGGCATCTTTATCAGAGACAGCATGGAACCAGAATGGTGTTTGGACCTCCAGGAGTGCGTTTGAGAGGCTCTGCTCTAGGTAATGTGCATGTTTATGGTGTTTGTGCTCTGTAGGGTAAAATAGAAGTGTTTGTGCCATGCTTATGTTCTCTGCAATGAAGGTTTGTCTTTACTATCACAGTTTAGTTGTGGGTAACATATGGGGACTGGATTAGCAGGAGCCCCAGCTGGGACTTGAACCTGTGACCTTCTGCTCTTGCACACACTGCCTGTGTGCATTGCACCACCGTGTTGCCACAGGTAGGCTGCATTCCCTGGGGAGTCCATGACTGTACATCCGACAGGGCCTGTTTGTTGCAGTGCACGGCACCCACCTGGACAGGGCTAGGACATGGTCTGCTGTGGGCACCAGCCGCTGCCACGTCCACCACCAGTACCGCTCCATCCTTTGATTGGAGACAGCATAAACCCTGAATGATTTGTGGCCCTCCAGGACTGAATTTGGGGGACCCAGCTGTAGGTAATGTGCCTGTTTCTGGTGTCTGTGCTCTGTAGGGTAAAATAGAGGTGTTAGCGCCATGCTTTTATGTTCTCTGCAATAAAGGTTTGTCTTTACTATCACTGTTTAGTTGTGGGTAAAATATGGGGACTGGATTTGCAGGAGCCCCAGCTGGGGCTTGAACCTGTGACCTTCTGCCTCTCAACACACTGGTTGTGTGCACTGCACCACCGTTTTGCCACAGAGGCAGTACATTCCCTGGTGATACCGTGTCTGTTCGTCCAGCAAGTTCGTCCACTTTCGAAAGGGAGACTATGATAAAATGAGGAAAACAGTTAAGAAAAAACTAAAAGGAGCAGTTGCAAAGGTTAAAGACGTACATCAAGCTTGGGTGTTGTTGAAAAATACTATCTTGGAAGCCCAGACCAGCTGTATTCCACGCTTTAAGAAAAGTGGAAGGAAGTCCAAAAAACTGCCAGCATGGTTTAAAGGTGAGGTCAGAGAGGCTGTTGTTGCCAAAAAAGCATTTTTCAGGAAATGGAAAAAAGAGCCAAACGACGAAACCTGGAAACAGCACAAGCACTGGCAAGTCAAATGCAAGGCATTGATAAGGCAAAGAGAGAATTTGAGAAGAAGCTTGCTGCAGAAGCAAAAACGTGAAATAAAGACCTTTTCAAGTACATTCGTAGCAAAAAACCTGTGAGAGAGTCAGTTGGTCCATTAGATGATAAAGGGGTTAAAGGAGCACTAAGAGGCGACAAGGCGATAGCGGAGAGACTGAATGAATTCTTTGCTTTGGTCTTTACTGAGGAAGATGTAGGGATGTTACCCATGACTGAAGTGGTATTTAAAGGTGCGGAAGAATTGAAGGAAATATCGATACATCGGGAAGATGTCTTACAACTATTAGATAAACTGAAGAGTAGCAAATCACCTGGGCAGGATGGTATACATCCAAGGGTGTTGAAAGAACTGAAATATGAGATTGCAGACCTGCTATCAGTAATCTGTGAACTATCATTAAAATCATCTCTAATACCTGAAGATTGGAGGATCGCCAATGTAACACCAATTTTTAAAAAGGGTTCCAGGGGTGATCCGGGAAACTACAGACCGGTGAGCCTGACGTCAGCACCAGGAAAAATGGTAGAAACCATCATAAAGAATAAAATTACTCAGCATGTAGATAGTCACAACCTAATGGGAGACAGCCAACATGGCTTTAGACAAGGAAGATCTTGTCTTACTAATCTGTTATGTTTTTTTGAAGGAGTGAGTCAGTTGATATTGTGTATCTGGACTTTCAGAAAGCCTTTGACAAGGTCCCTCATCAGAGACTTTTGGCAAAACTAAAGAGTCATGGGATAGGAGGCAGTGTACTATTGTGGATCAGGAACTGGTTAAAAGATAGAAAGCAGAGGGTAGGGCTAAATGGCCAATTTTCCCAATGGAGAAAGGTGAATAGTGGTGTACCCCAGGGATCTGTGCTGGGTCCGCTGCTTTTTGACATATTCATAAATGACCTGGAAAGTGGAATAACGAGTGAGGTGATCAAATTTGCAGATGACACAAAACTATTTAAAGTTGTTAAAACCCAAGAGGATTGTGAAAAGTTTCAAGAGGATCTTGATAAATTGGAAGACTGGGCATCAAAATGGGAGATGAAATTTAATGTGGACAAGTGCAAGGTTATGCACCTAGGGAAGAACAACCCAAACTATGGTTACATGATGCAAGGTTCCACATTAGGAACCACCACCCAGGAAAAAGATTTAGGCGTCATTGTGGATACCATGTTAAAACCCTCGGCCCAGTGTGCAGCGGCGGCCAAGAGAGCAAATAGAATGCTAGGTATGATAAAGAAAGGAATGGAAAATAAAGCAAAAGATATTATAATGCCTCTATATTGTTCCATGGTGAGACCGCACCTTGAATATTGTGTGCAATTCTGGTCGCCGTATCTTAAAAAGGATATAGCGATTTTAGAAAAGGTTCAGAGAAGAGCCACCAAAATGGCAAAGGGAATGGAAGGATACTCCTATGAAGAAAGGCTAAAAAGGTTAGGGCTCTTTAATCTGGAAAAGAGATGGCTGAGGGGAGATATGATAGAAGTCTATAAATTAATGAACGGAGTGGAATGGGTAAACGTAGATCGATTGTTTACGTTATCAGAATATAGAAAGACTAGGGGACATGCAATGAAGCTACAGGGTAAACTATTTAAGACTAATAAAAGAAAATATTTTTTCACTCAACGTGTAATCAAACTCTGGAATTTGTTACCAGAGGATGTAGTAAAGGCTGTTAGTGTAGCTGGGTTTAAAAAAGGTTTGGACAAGTTCCTGGAGGAAAGGTCCATAAACCGTTATTAAGAAGTGACCGAAGATATCAATGCTTGACCCAGTACAAGCATTGTGGAACTTGTGTCTCTTGGGGAAACTGCTAGGTACATATGACCTAGATTGGCCACTGTTGGAAACAGAATACTGGGCTTGATGGACCTTGGTCTGACCCAGTATGGCATATCTTATGTTCTTATGTAGGGCCTGTCTGTTGCAGTGCATGGCACCCACCTACACAGGGCTAGGCCATGGTCTGTTCTGGGCAGCTGCCACTGCCCCCTCCACCACCAGTATCCATCAGACACCATGCTGACATGCTGTTCTGCAGGTGGAGCTGGTGGTGCGCAGTCTCAGACCATCCAGTGTGCAGGTAGGCGGCTGACTATGGTGCAGGTTCTGGCGTAAGGGGTGCCTGCATAGACGTCCACGCTCCCCCACAGCTCCGCCTGCCAATGTTCCATGCCCTTGGGGGTAGCTGTTGGGTACTATCCCCTGTGACTCTTTGGGTAACACACTCGTGCCCATGTTGGGCCTTCAGCAGTTGCTGTCTGGCTGCTCCACTGTTTCAGCATTCATATGGGCCACCTAGGCATCGCCCAAGTCCACACTGTGGCCCATCTGCACCACAGCATGTGCCGCCTGCAGCCCTCTGTATCCCCTTCTCCGGCATCTGTCCAGTTGCCATTCCGACATGCCCGCCCTGCTGTTGCGGCACATGTGAACACCATAGGGACCCTGTCCGATTGTGGGGAAAAACCTGAGCGGCACTATTTCACTGTGGCCTCATTCACCTTGTATGGGGATGGAGAATAGACCCTTCCACGATTTATATCTGTTCTATGAAGATTACTTGTGGGGGGAGGGGTTGATGTTTCTCATTGATACTACTATTGGCCAGCTTGGTTATTGTTTTTTTCCAGTTTGTTGGGGTCATTTTCAGTGTTTCTGTGCCCTTTTGTTCTGTGCACATATATCACAATTATCACTTTTTTTTAGTTTCCCTCTCTGGGCTGTACATTGCTGATATTTAAATGGTTTCTCTCCCCTTTAATATGCCTTTAACGGCAGGTTTTCATTCGCGTTGGAATTCAGCTCTGAAAATCAGCGCATTAGAGTGAGGGGAACCTCTCCCCGCCCACTCTCCGCCCATTGACCCCTTCTCTCCGCCCTCTCTCCACCTTCTGCGGTGTTTTACCGCGCCGCGGGAGTTTACGATCGTTAACTACAGTTAACGCGCATAGTGAAACGTTAACGATCGTTCGCACATCATAACGCACGTTATGACGTGCGAACGATCGTTAGTGTTTCATTACGTGCATTGTTCGCGATTACCGCAGTTTAGTAAACATACCCCTATGTGTTAAATCCATTGCTTCTTGTTTGAAGTCCGGAAGAGAACAACAAAGGCGCCTCAGTCGTAAAAGCTGACCAAAAGGCAATCCTTTCTGGAGGGGACCAGGATGAAAACTTTTATAGTGTAACAAACTATTTCTTTGGACCGGCTTTCTAAATAAGGTGGTTAATAGTCTTCCTTCTTCTTTAAAGACTAACATGTCCAAAAATTTGATCTTCTGTTCCTCAATATGCTCCGTAAATTTTATATTCATCCTTAAGGAGTTCAACCACAAAATAAATTCACGTAAAGATGGTAAATCTGCAATCCAAACCAGGACGATATCGTCCAAAAAACGCTTCCAAAAGAGCACATTCCTAAAGAGAGGGGAGTTCCTTATTTGAGCAGCCTCCATTTGAGCCATATAGAGCGTAGCTATTGAAGGGGCCACTGTAGCCCCCATTGCTATGCCGGAGATTTGTTGGTAAAACACCCCTTCGGATAAAAAGTAATTTTTAGTCAATACCAATTGAATCAATTGCATCAAAAAGGAATGGGGAATTCGCTCCGGAGCAAAAACAAAAGACGTTTTTAAGAGATTTAACGCCTCGTCCTGGTCAATATTGGTGTATAAGGCAACCACATCTAGCGTCACCAAAAAAGCATCAGTTGGTACATCAATTGAAGAAATCAATTGCATAAAATGTGTAGAATCCCGTATGTGCCTTATACACCAATATTGACCAGGACGAGGCGTTAAATCTCTTAAAAACTTCTTAAACTTACAGAGCGTAGTTCTGAAATTTTGAAAATTTTCCGTTCACATTGGTCTATATTAAGTTTACATCCTTGCTTTGCGAAGCCCTTGCGGATTGCTTTTCAAGGGGATCAAATTTATCTGACCAATTGATGAAAACAACTTCTGTTATTGATAGGCCTTTGACACCTTTATCGGGGGGGTAGTCATGACCCTTGTAAGAATTGTGTTTTTTGTTCCTCTACTATATCGGGCTCTACCTTGCAACCTCCTGGTTCTTCTACCGGCGTCGCTGGAATACTACTTGTTTATCTTCTTATGTTGTTTACATTTTATTGTGCCCCTGTGATTTACTTTATGTTGGCCGCACTATCCGCTCTATTAAAAAGCGGCTTGCGGAACATTCTTCACGTATACGCCATAAAATACATACAGCACCGTTGGTGACCCACTGTGTTTCTCGATCTCATACCTTTGAAGATCTTCGTTGGTCAGTGATCAATCAGATTCCATCTGATCTGAGAGGGGGGGATCGTATTAACCAACTTCAGTGGTGTGAACAAAGATGGATCTTTAAATTAAACACGGTTTTTCTGGGTGGGCTTAATCGTGAAATTGATTGGATGAGCCTTTCATGACGGCCTCCCCTATTGGTAGTATCATTCTCCAGATTTTGATAATGATTGGATGGTTTACTACTGACGTCAAGATCTTCATTCATTGGTCTAATTTGTCGACTGCCAATTATGTTAGGGATTCCCCTGTGAGTTGGGTTCCCCTTTTCTTATTGGCTGGTTCTCCTTTGAAAAACGCATTGTGTCATGTTCCCTCAGATTAATGGATAACCTCAAGCTGCGAGACGGCGTTTTTTGGGACACAGTTGCTTTTGCTCCTGAACTTATAGAAAACACTTGAAGCAGGGATTATTCCCAAAACGCGTGTGTCGTGTGAAGTATAATGGAATTTTGCAACGGTGAAGAGTTTATCATGGGATAAAGAATTTTGGACAGTTAAGTAAAGCCTTTTTGGTAATAAAAAAACTTTTTGCAGATGGAAAACCTCAACTTGAATAAAAGTAGCCTGTCGTCTGGCGTGGGTCAGATTTCCATTCTTACTCTCCCTCGACACGCTCCGACAAAAATAGAAAAGGGGTTTTATTGGTGAATCATTTTCTCTAAAGTATACATATTAAGATCCTTAAGTCTGTCCTCATATGCTTTATAATGAAGATAGTAGCCACCTTCTGCACTGACTCCACCTGTTTATATCCTTTTAAAGGTGCGGTCTCCAGAATTGCACACAATACTCCAGATGAGGTCGCACCAAAAACTTATACAGAAGCACTATCACCTCCTTTCTTCTGCTGGCCATTCCTCTCCCTATGCACCCAAGCATCTTGTAGCTTTCACCATCTCTTTTTCTACCCTTTTAGTTACTTTAAGATCATCAGACACAATCACGTCTAGGTCCCGCTCTTCTTTTGTGGACAGAAGTACTTCACCCTCTATACCATATCACTCCCTTGAATTGCTGAAGTCCAAATGCATGACCTTGCATTTTTTAACATTAAATCTCAGCTGCCAAATTCTAGACCATTCTTCAAGCTTAGCTAGATCCCTCCTCATGTTATTTACACCTTCCTGTGTGTCTACTCTATTGCAGATTTTGGTATCATCCGCAATGTGGCAAACCTTACCCAACAGCCCTTCCACAATATCACTAACACCTGCTGAGGCAGGTGTAAATATGTGTACATAGTCCATGTATGCACATGCAAACAACTCTACTCCAACTCTTCTCCCGAGAAGGCCTATGTGTGTCATGCATCTACATACACAGGTAAGCGATTTTATAAAATGCCCTCTTCGATCTGTAAAGGAAGCTTTACATGCGAAAAAACATATCTTCCAACCAGTACCCTCTCTTACAGCTAGTCTCCCTTCTCACTCAGGCTCTCCATCGGCTTCTCTGCCAACACTTCTCTCAACCCTATTCTCAGCCTTTCCGTTCCTTCTTTGTCCCTCTTTCATTTCATATTTCACTTTCTCATTCGTCAGCATCTATATGGCAGACTGAAAACGGGAAGCCTGTCTGTCCCATACTGCTGCTGATAATCTGTTCTCTCACTGCAGCCCATTAGCCAGATGTTCTTTATCCTATCAATAAGCTGCAGAGGGAGGCAGGAACATAAGAACATAAGGTCTATCAAGCCCACTATCCTGTTTCCAACAATGCCCAATCCAAGTCACAAGTATCTGTCAGGTATCTGAAAGGTATTTATAGACCTCTATCATATCTCCCCTCAGTTATCTCTTTTCCAAGATGAAGAGCCCTAACCTTTTAAGCCTTTCCTCATACGTATGGGTATCCTTCCATTACCTTTGCTTGCTCTTTTTTTTCTTTTTTTCTAATTCTACTATACCTTTTTTAGATATGGTGGTCAGAAATCCACACAATATTCGAGCTGCGGTCATATCATGAAAAGATATAGAGACATTATAATATTCTTGGGTTTATTTTTTATTTCTTTCCTTATGATCCCTAGCTTTCTATTTGCTTTTTTGGCTGCTGCTGCACACTGAGCACAGGGTTGCAAGGTATTATCCACAATGATGCCTAGATCCTTTTCCTGGGAGGTTATTCCTAGTGTGAAACCTTGCATTGTGTAATCCTGATATCTAATGATCACAAAATGGTGTGGTTTAGTATTAAGACACAAGTGGAGATGGTTAATTCAAAAGCAAGGATCCTAGACTCAGGAAAACTAAAAGGAGTTGTTAGCAACTTTGGAAGATCTAAGGGAGACGGAAAAGCAGTGGGTACAAATAAAAAAAGATATTAGAAACATGATGGCAGAAAAAGATCACATGGCCTTTCTAGTCTGCCCTTCCATATGAACCACAATATGAACCCCCTTTTTTCCTTTAGAGATCCTCCATGTTTGTCTCATGCCTTTTTGAATTCAGATACTGTCCTCGTGCCCACTTCCTCCACCAGGAGACTATTCCACGCATCTACCACTCTTTCCATAAAGAAATATTTCCGCATATTGCTTTCACTCTCATCCTATGTCCCCTAGTAACAGAGCTTGCCTTCAATTGAAAGAAACCCTCCTATGCATTTATGCCATGGACGTATTTATTTATTTTTATTTATTTATTTACATTCTCTTATATACCGCGCTATTCTGCATCAGTGCGGTTTACATTGAACAAACTGAAATTACATTGAACAAGGCATTATAACTTGGAGATAACTATTTTACAGGGAACATTTAAATGTCTCTATCATATTGCCCTTATCCCCTTATTCCTCTAAGGTATACATATTAAGATATTTAAGACTGTCTTCATATGTTACATAACGAAGACCACTAACCATTTTAGTAGCCACCCTCTGCACCGATTCCAACCTGCTTATATCCTTTTGAAGGTGCGGTCTCCAGAATTGCACACAATACTCCAAATGAGGTCGCACCAGAAACTTATACAGAGGCACTATCACCTCCTTTTTTCTGCTGGCCATTCCTCTCCCTATACACCCAAGCATCCTTCTGGATTTTGCAATCGTCTTTTCTACCTGTTTAGCTACTTTAAGGTCATCAGACACAATCACAAGGTCCCGCTCTTCTTTTTTGGACAGAGGTACCTCATCCCCTACACAGTACTGCTCCTTTGGATTTTTGAGGCCCAAATGCATGACCCTGCATTTTTTTAGCATTAAATTTCAGCTGCCAAATTCTAGACCATTCTTCAGTCTTAGCTAAATCCCTCCTCATGTTGTCTATTCCTTCCTGTGTGTCTATTCTATTGCAGATCTTGGTATCATCCGCAAACAAGCAATATCACTAACAAAGATGTTAGAAAGAATGGACCAAGGATATATCCCTGCGGCACATCACTGGTAATTCGTTTCTCCTCAGAGGGAGCTCCATTTACCTGTACCCTTTGTTGCCTCCCTCTAATCCAATCAGTAACTCTAGAGTCCATCCCTAAGATGCTCATTTTGTTTATAAGTCAACTGTGTGGAATGATGTGAAAGGCTTTACTGAAATATAAATACACCACATCTAGGGCTCTGCCTCAGTCCAACTCCCCGGTCACCTAGTCAAAGAAATTAATCAGATTTGTCTGACAAGACCTGCCTCTGATATACCCATGCTGTCTCGGATCCTGCAATCCATTGGACTCCAGAAACCTCACTATTCTATCTTTTAGTAGCATTTCCAATAATTTACCCACCACAGGTTAGACAAGTCTGCATACTGGTTCTTCATTCAAGAGCTGGAGGAGTTGCAGTGTTGATACTGCCAGCTCTGGTGACTTCTGTTCAACCTTATTCCTTCTGTAGCCTCCCAGCTTCACCTCTGTCAGAGAGTTTGGATGTTTCAAGAAGCATATCATCAATGTACTTCTCATTGTCTCAAATGCTTCTCAGCCTTGCCAGTTCTTCACTGAGCTCCTCCACGTCTTTCCTGAAGCCTCAGCATGCAGGCATCCTGCACATGGTCTTTCAGCTGGCATTGAGATCTCTGTCTGGGTAGATGCAGACGCTGTAATAGGGGCAACAGCTTTAGTAATATGATTTTTCCCAGCCATTGTTTAGTTGATGGAGCTTTAGTACCTTGTTTTGCAATGGAGTCCTTCAGGAATGCCAGCACCTGGAAGGCACTGTAGACACTTATACAGCACTGCCTAGCTGCTTAGTAAGCTACTCTAGGGCCACTTAACAAAACCTTTTTGTTAGAAAAGTAAATAAAATAAGAGGAAAAGGAGAGTGCTATCTTTTTTTAAAGTACAGCAGTTGAAAAAAGTAAGGAGAATGAGGTTAGCCTTCATAAAGTACAAGAGACTGCAGAAAGAAGACAAGCAACAATATCTGGAAAAGTGAAGAGAAGCTGGGAAAGCAGTTTTAACATTAAAGATGTGAATGAATGAAAAAATAGTCAGTATGGTAAAAGAGGGGGACAAGACATTTTTCTTAGACGTGGTGAAAGGAGGCAGTGCAAATGTGGCACTATAAGAATGAAAGGCAAAGGAGAGAAATATATACAATATAGAGACTGATGAGGATAGATAAGAATTGCTTAACAAATATTTCTGTTCTTTGTTCACAGATGGAGCTGGGTATAGGGTCACAGAGAATAAGTGCAAATAGGAATTGAAATGAGGTAGACCTTGAAAAGTTTTCATAAGACTGTGTTTGTGAAGAGCTAGCTAAACTAAATATTTATTTATTTAACCTGTTTTTTATACCGCTTTATCATTTCAGTCAAAGTGGTTTACATTGTAACTTAAACTTGGTAGTGTACATTGAACAGGGACCTTGATAACATGGAATTTTCTGAGTCAGTAAAGGGTTAAGTGACTTGCCCAAGGCCAAATCCTGTTCTTTTGGTTCCAAAGCTAGTGCTCTAACCATTAGGCTATTCCTCCACTCCTCCAAAGTAGTGGGGTCAAATGGAACACATCTGAAGAAACTGCAGGAACTTAGGGAAATTTTGGCAGCTCTGCTGTGTGAACTTTCCAATACATCTTTAGAGCTGGACTTGGGAGTGTTCATGGAGGACTAGAGATGGGTTGGATGTAGTTTGTCACGCCCTTGCCCCTTACTTCCAGTATGGAGGGGCGTGGTTATCATAGAAAGTTTCACCTTTTAGCCGTTAACTGACTGGTTCCTTTGCCATGCCCTTTGGGAAAGGTAGTTCAGTCACAATTCACTTGGCTTCAGGTAAAAACACTTGTAGTTAGCTCGAATGATAAGGCAATGACAGAATTTATTGACTCAAACGCAAAGTTCACAAATACTACCCTTGGATACTTTCTCCAGGATTCTTCACAATACACATCAGGACATAAATAAACTCAAAGCAAAACTTTCAGCTTATAGTGCTCTTCAACTCAAAGGTAAAGCCTTTTAACAGTCAATGCTACCAGCTTGGCTAGCATTGCTGTTTAAACCAAACAAAAACAGCACTTCTTAATGGCAGTTTTCTTTTCTCATAGTCCCAAACACTTCCAGGCTGGTTTGTCTCCTTACAAACAAAGTAACTTTTATCAGGACAAAAACTTCTCATAAGCAAATAATGCTCTATTCAAGGCTTTAGGAATATTCAAAAACAAAGCCAAAAAACTTTACTTCCTTTCACCATTAGCTCGGCTTCTTGCCAGTGCACTGCTCTGGATATTCCAGAGTTTATCATGCACAATCAGAGAGCTTCAGCTTGCTCTTGCTTTCTCAGCAAACGTATTTCTTCTTCAGGACATGCACAATTATTTTTAATGTAAACCCTTATGACTTGGAGAAAGGTAGTATATAAATGCAGCTAAATAAATAAATAAATAAAAAGAAAGAGGATTCCAAATACTTAATAATATGAACTCCATATGATTCTTTCAAAGCTCAAAGGAATCCTTTCAGGGAAATCAATAACGTTTTGTTTACATTATTTCTGCTTTATCTATCAAACTCATCCGAAATAAAACTTTCCTTCTTTTCACTGTCAGCAATGTCCTTTTAGGAAGACACCATGGATTCCAGATGCAGCAGCTCTTAGCCACCGGACTTCAATCACTATAGTCCCTTGGTTGCTGAATGATAATTTATAAGAACCTAAGAACATCAGATATGCCATACTGGGTCAGACCAAGGTCCATCAAGCCCAGTATACTGTTTCCAACAGTGATCAATCTAGATCACAAGTACCTAGCAGTTTCCACAAAGGAAACAGGTTCCACAATGCTTGTATTGGAGCAAGCAGTGGATTTCCCAGGTCCCCTTTAATAATGGTTTATGGATCTTTCCTCCAGGAACTTACCCAAACCTGTTTTAAACCCAGCTACACTAACAGCTTTTACTACATCCTCCAGTAACAAATTTCCCGAGTTTGATTATTCCAGAGTTTGAATATTTTGTCTTATTAGTCTTAAATAAGTTACATTGTAGCTTCATTGCATGTCCACTAGTTTTTCTATATTTTGATGGCATAATAAACAATCGATCTACATTTACCCATTCCACTCTTATCATATCACATCTTGCCTCAGCCGTCTCTCTACCTGGTTGAAGTCCCCTATCCTTTTTTAGCCTCTCCTCATAGGGGTCTCCTTCCATCCGCTTTACCATTTTGGTAGCTCGTCTTTGTATCTTTTCTAATAACGCTATATCCTTTTTAAGATACGGCAACCAGAACTGAACACAATATTCAAGGTGTGGCCGCAACATGGAATGATACAGAGACATTATAATATCATTTGTTTTATTCTCCATTCCTTTCCTTATGATTCTTAGCATTCTATTGCTTTCTTGGCTGCTGCTGCACACTGGGCCGAGGGTTTTAACATGGTATTCACAATGACGCCTAAAACATTTTCCTGGGTGGTGGTTCCTAATATAGAACCTTGCATTGTCCTTTCCTTTGTGCATAACTTTGCACTTGCACACATTAAATTTCATCTGACATTTGAGCATCTAGTCTTCCAATTTATCAAGGTCCTCTTGCAATTTTTCACAATCCTCTTGGGTTTTAACAACTTTGAATAATTTTGTGACATCTGCAAATTGATTACCTTACTTGTTATTCCCATTTCCAGGTCATTTATGAATATGTTCAAAAGCAGAGGACCCAGCACAGATCCCTGGGGTACTCCACTAGTCACCTTTCTCCATTGGGAAAATTGGCCATTTAGTCCTACCCTCTGCTTTCGATCTTTTAACCAGTTCCTGATCCTCAATAGTACACTGCCTCCTATACCATGACTTTTTAATTTCACCAAGAATCTTTCATGAGGGACCTTGTCAAGAGCTTTCTGAAAATCCAGATACACTATATTAACCAACTTACCTTTGTCTATCTGTTTATTCACACCTTCAAAAAACATAACAGATTAGTAAGACAATACCTTCCTTGGCTAAAGACATGTTGGCTGTCTCCCATTAAGCCATGACTATCTACATGTTCATTAATTTTGTTCTTTATAATGGTTTCTAACATTTTTCCTGGTACTGGCACCAGGCTCACTGGTCTGTAGTTTCCCAAATCACCCCTGGAAACCTTTTTTTTAACATTTTATTTAATGCCATCCAAATAACAAAATACAATGAAAATAAGCAGTATAACTTATAACAAGAGCTACAGTAAAAATTAGAAAATACCCACAATTATATACCACAGCATAGCCCACATCATGCAGAGTACAACGTCAGCAGAACACCTGAGCTTAATTATTTAAGGCTACATCACCCAACCTCTACCACACTACTAATAACAGAATTAAAGAACAAAATACAATTGTCTCAAGCCTGCAATGAATCTAAAAGGGCTTCTAGCTGAGTAGGATCAGATTAAACATAATTAGTTTAATAATAATTTAGTTTCATCCCTGGTTGCCAATAGCGGAGAAATTACTTTGTCTGATATTTGGAAACAAGTCTCTGCTACAAACTCTTTATTGTCTAGATTTATGAATCAGACTGCTGTTTTTTCTCAAAAAGTGATCAACAGACTACATACTGTGGAAGTTTCAGTTAACAGTTTGTCTCAGCGGGCTGACAATGTGGATGCACATGTTGTTTCTTTGCAGTTGGCGAGTGCATCCACCTTGAAGGATACTTTACTTTTCTATCAACAGTTGGAATCTTTAGAAAATATTTCTCGTGCAAAGAATATTCGTATACTAAATTTTCCTAAGACACATTTCTCGTCATCTGTTTTTCTATTTCGACAGTACTGTAAAGAAGTTTTGTTACTACCAGAGGCTGACACCATTTTGATTGATCATTCCTTCTACTTGCGAGTTCGGGCGACTCCTGGGAAGACTAGTTTGGCGCTGGGTGAGGAGTGTATTGATTTAGATTTGACAGGTTTATTGGAAAATTCTCAGACTCCAATTTCTTCCCGCGCCACTTTAGTGATCACTTTGGTCAATCTTGCGGATAAGGCTTTAATTATGAAAGCCTTTTTATCTAAGAAAGATTTTATTTTTTATGGCCATAAGTTGTCTATTTTCCCCGATGTCTCCCAATACATGCAGTGTCAGAGAAGGTCCTTTCTTCAGCTTAAACCTAGAGTTTTGGCTAAGGGAGGTACCTTCTTTCTTCACTTTCCATGTAAATGTTTGGTTACCCTGGAACCCTTTTTAAAAATTGGTATTACATTGGCCATCCTCCAGTCTTCAGGTATTACAAATGATTTTAATGATAGTTCACAGATTACTAATCGTAGGTCTAAAATCTCATATTTCACTTCTTTCAACACTCTTGGATGTATACCATCTGGTCCATGTGATTTGTACTCTTCAGTTTATCAGATAGTTGTAATACATCTGCCCAGTGTATCAATATATTTTTCAATTCTTCTGCAGCATTACTTTAAGTACCATTTCAGTCATGGTATTTAAAGTCAATTTATATCATTTAAAGTCAGTTTATCATTCCTTGCTTCACTACATACACTCAACACTCCATAGACTCCAACCCAGCCATTGGTTTCACTACAGACAACAGGACTTCATCAGGGATTGAATCAAGTAACTTTTTCACATCACCTCCACTAGTTCTCAAACCACCATGCTTGCACGGTGCTCATTTAGTTCCGAAGGGCCAATTAAAGCTAAACTCCAACACTTCAGGAAGAAACTTCTCCATTAATGCACACACCTCTGTGCCCTTACCTCCTCCAGCACTCAAGAATATGCAAGATATTGCAATGATTTTGATTATTTAGCTCTTCAGTATCACTTCGTAATTTATACATTGCTTTCTTGTGACCCAGGATCAGGCCTGTCACTATCCAGGTTCTTGGGAATACCCCAGTCATGCTTCCACCATGCTCCCATTCAGACTTAGATGTCTCCAGAGTTGGCTTTTAAAATGGCTCTGGAGACATCTCTATACCTGCTGTCAGATGTTAAAAGCATGAATAGGGCTTTTAAAATGACCCCATATTTTGCAGCCAAAGAAACTCCTCTTCCAACAATGGGTGAAGAGCAGAACTAGGACATTGTTCCTTAGAGCTCAGAATACAAAATATAATTGGATTCTAGTATCATCAAAGTAACAGCAAAATCAATCCTCACCAGTACTAAGCATGTGACCTGATTTAAACCTGATTCCACAAGTGCAGGTGTAGACACATCTGAGCTTCTTGAATCGAGGACATAGACGATTCTGGTGCGGTATGCACAAACTCTGGAACACAGATATATGCAGCAAGCAACCTGGATGTCCCTGCCCTTGGCGAATTCCAAACAGATGTATGTATCTGATGCTGCCAGTCTCTATGCAGTCATGCCTCCCCAGTTAAAACGTGCATCTCCGAAGATACTCCTCACACTGATGGTGTGGTGCTCATGCAAACTACCCATGAAAACGGATGATACGGATGTGCTGATGCACAGCAGACCAGATAAGCTAGTCCTTTGCATTCCCAGAACATTGCAAAGTGATCTCTGTGCACTCAGAGAGGTTACAACAGTAAGTAGAAAGTGATATGTTTGTCCTGACATATCCTGCAGCAAAACATACATGGCAGTAGGAGAACATTTTAGCTGTGCTTGCATTGGTCATCTCTGACACTAATCTGTACAATGCTATGTATAGACCAGAAGACATCAGAAAAGGTCCTCTAAGCTAAATGTCAGAGCATATCCCTGGCAATTATTAGGGATCCTCAGATTGAATGTATGCATCAGCGCAAACAGCACTACTAGATGCCCAAGATCACCAGCATCTATCTATAAAAATGCACACTTTTGTGAGCCCGCTGATGGTGCTTTGTGCTGTGTTGCATGGACTCTTTCTGAGGGTACCTTATCGTTGACAGGGATATGCTGTGACATTTTCTGATGTATCTTGTCTGTGCACACTGTGAGCAGGTCATGATGCAGTCATCCCTCCTGACCAGGTACTGGCCAGGCATTGATGTTCCCCCAATATTGTGGTTGACCATAGCAGGTCTCACTGGTTCAAGACATCTTTGTCACAACCATTCATCAATATGGGACACATTACAGAGCAGAGCAGAGCAGAAAAGTTTCTAAGTCCTGGCCTCATTTCACGTTTCTTGAATATGCATTGTACATCTCTGCTGCTGACCATGCCCCTGTTCTGTCCCCTCCTGCCCACATTCTGAGATCCCTGTGCTAGTACCGTGTATGTGCAGGGCCACAGTGGTTGCAGAATATGGTCATAGGCATTTTTGCTAGAAAAACATTTATGTCACACGTCCAAAGGGCTAATTCATGTTTTGGAATGACCTCCATTGTGAAGTAATACAAAACCGTTCAAAATTCACTTAGAGCCTGATTCAAGTAGGGGGACGTTTGGGCCATCTGTATGTCCCCGAAGAAGACGGGCACAGAATCGGGCCTGTGGATGGCCCGGTGTGCCCCTGCCACCTGAGAAGACATCCTCTCTGCAGGTGCCACTGACTCCCATGGCTTCGTCCCCCTTTTTCCCCACCACCCGACCCACGACTGGCCTGCTGGGACCAGGATTGGGTGGTGGGGACTCCCCGCACCCGATTGCTGGATTTGTGCTGCTTAGTCCTCCTTTGAGGTTGAATAAGCAGCATGTCCCCTTTGACCCAGTAGGATGTAGAGGGCTGTGACCTGAATCGGCCCTATGCGTCCTGCTGGGCTGGCCCATCCCTGCTCTGTCCAGTCCAGTCCAGATAATACCTGGTAAGGAGAGAACAAAACAAGGAAAGAGAGAGAGACAAAATTTCCAGGCAGATACCTTTTTATATACTGCTATAGCAGGGCTGGCTCATAGTAAGCTATCAAGGAGTCCAGCACTCACACAGGATACAAGCTGGGTTTTTATACAGTCTTAGCCTAGCAGTTTATCACTGGGTTAGAGCAGAATAGCAATTTGGAAGAATTCTCTGAGCCCCTTGCTTATCTGGAATGTACCTAACGGCTAGGATTTCCTGATTGGTCAGTTGAGGGGTGTCTACCTTATCTCTCCCTGCAGTCTAAGGTATTTGTGGCTAACGCCCTACTCCTTTGTGTGTGTGCCTGAGAAGATAATTCTAGCAAAGGCATCTCTCTATCTCCCCCTTCCATTATTTTGTCAGTTTGGTTGTAAAGGTAGTTTATCTGGTTTTAGCCTGTGGGTGTTCTTGTGCTGCTGCTTCTGTCTTTGTTGCCAGATATTTCAGCCAGCATGCCATTTTCTTCTAGCATGCTATCCCCTTTCCCATCTCACTATGACCAGGTTAATGATGAGGAGGGAAGATGTCAAATGAAAAATAGTCCTGATATGATTATCATGTACAAGCCGGTTTAGAATGTGCCAGAATTATAAAAGCTCAAAAATCAGCAAAAGTGAAGATTTCATTGAAACTGAACTGACAAAATATTTTATAATTAAGACCAGCAGCATCAGGAATACAAAAGTGTAAATCTTAAGGACCAAAGGTGGATGTTTGAATAATGTAGAATCAAAGGGTTAATGGTCACTGTTTGCTGCTGAATAGGTCAGATAAGGGACAACCTTCTGCAGTAACAGTCACTGTGCTAGCAGAGCTGGAAAATAAACATTTAGGAGCAAATATTACCCTTGCTCCTTCAGCACAGACAGCAAATCACTGTCTGTGCTGAAGGAGCAAGGGTAATATTTGCTCACATTTATATCTATTATTAAGATTTAACTTTAAATCGATAGGAAATAGTGTAGGGGAATAAAATCCACACTCTAGACAGAGGGTGGAGAAGCAAATTCTGGGTCCGGTGGAAATTGCTCACCCTAACAGAAACAGTATTATTTCCCACTGGCACCAGCAGCCCTGTGCAGACCAGAACCTGGAGAGCAAGTTATCTGTGATTTAGAAGAATCAGGCCTCTTTATCTAGAAGAGTTTAGCTCTCATCTTGAGAGGGAAGAAGGGACCCCCTCCCCTCTTACTGTATAGGGTTTTTCTCCTGAAGATGGTGCTGGAAAGCTTCCTGGGAGTTTAGGCAGGCTTAGAATGAAGATGGGGGGTGGGTGGTCTTCTCCCTACCCAAAGCTCTAGAGGGAGCTGCAGTAGCTGCAGAAACAGCTCTAGAGGGAGCTACAGGTTAAATCCATACACTTTAAAGGTTTACTTACCGGTAAGTCATTACCTGTAATGTTATAGTTGTTTGTTTGAACTGCCTTATCTCTTATCTCGTATTTCTATTTCACCTTATCTGCTTGAACCACTTATCATATTACGGGTTGTACATACTGCGTTATTTTATCACAATACTTGATGTATATATTTTATAAATAAATTGTAAATACCAGTTAAGCCACTCTTGTTCACAGCAGTGGTTTTTGGAGAGGTTTCCTGGGGTAAAAGGAGGGAAATCCTACCCACTAACTGCTTTCTTCCCCAGATGAAGGCACCAGGTGCCAAAATGACAAGGACCGATGCAGCCTGCCCTCAAGGGGACTCCAGCCAGGCCAGTCCTGGACCCAGAAGTGCACCCAAGGGGGCGTTACAAGTACAGAATGGTAAATGTTGCTGTGGGTCCTAGAAAATCGATACAGCTACTAGGAAAACTGAACAAGTCCGATTACTACCGATCCCTACCTAGAAACTCCATGCTGGCCGAACTCCTGCACTTTGAACAGACTCTCTCAAAGAACAGAATAAGGGACCACAAACTACAGCTAGGAAAATGTAAAAAAGCATTAAACTGAAACCCCAAGAAGCCAGACTCTGCATGCAATACAACACCAGATAAATAAAAAGAGAGGCATATAAAGACAGCACATGTTAAATACAAAAACTGACAAATTCCAATCATTAAATTGAAAATAAAACTATTTTTCTACCTTTGTTGCTAGTTATTTTATTTTTCTAATCCTATTGATCCAGTCTCTGTTTTCTTCTTTCTTCCATCTTCTCTTAATTCTTTCTAGGCTCTCAAGTCCATCTACTACTACTTTTCTCCCCTCCTTCTTCTGTTCTCTTACAAACATTTCTGACACTGATCTTTTTACTTTCAGATTTCTTTTATGTATTTTTCTATCTCCCTATGAACTCAGATATCACTCCTTCTTACTATCCTGTCCTCACTTTACCTATAACTTTTCAATCTTAACCCCAAACCTCCTATTCCCCATGTCTCTCTTCTTTCCCAGCCTCTTATTCCCCAAACTATTCATCAACCCTTCCCTTTGTCTCTTCCCCTCTCTCTAAGAACATAAGATATGCCATACTGGGTCAGACAAAAGTCCATCAAGCTTAGTATCCTGTTTCCAACAGTGGCCAATCTAGGTCACAAGTACCTAACAGTATCCCTAAAAGACACAGGTTCCACAATGCTTGTATTGGGGCAAGCAGTGGATATCCCAGGTCTTCTTTAATAATGGTTTATGGACTTTTCCTCCAGGAACTTGTCCAAACCTTTTTTAAACCCGGCTACATTAACATCTTTTACTACATCCTCCAGAAAGGAATTCCAGAGTTTGATTACATGTTGAGTGAAAAAATATTTTCTCTTATTAGTCTTAAATTGGTTACCCTGTAGCTTCATTGCATGTCCCCTAGTCTTTCTATATTTTGATTTATTTATATTCTCTTATATACTGTGCTATTCTGCATCAGTGTGGTTTACATTGAACAAACTGAAATTACATTGAACAGGGCATTATAACTTGGAGATAACTATTTTACAGGGAACATGGGTTATGGAGGGTTAAGTGGCTTGCCCAAGACCACAAGGAGCACCTGTGGGACTAGAAACCCCAATCCTTCCAGCCCAAGGTTGCTGTCCTCTAGTGGGATTTGAACCCCTGACCTTCTGGCCTGAAGTACCTTGCCCCAACCACTAGGCCACTCCTCCACTCCTGATGGTGTAACAATCGATTTACATTTACCCGTTCTACTCCATTCATTAATTTATATACTTCTTTTATATCTCCTTTCAGCTCTCTCTTTTCCAGGTTGAAGATCCCTAACCTTTTTAGCCTCTCTTCATAGGGGTATCCTTCCATCCCCTTACCATTTTGGTGACTCTTCTCTATATCTTTTCTAATAATGCTATATCCTTTTTAAGATACGGCTACCAGAATTGCACACAATATTCAAGGTGCGGTTGCACCATAGAATGATACAGAGGCATTATAATATCCTTTGTTTTATTTTCCATTCCTTTCCTTATGATACCTAGCATTCTATTTGCTCTCTTGGCTGACACTGCACACTGGGCAGAGGGTTTCAACATGTTATCCACAATGATGCCTAAATCTTTTTCCTGGGTGGTGGTTCCTAATGTGGAACCTTGCATCGTGTAACTATAGTTGGGTTGTTCTTTCTTAGGTGCATAACTTTGCACTTGTCCACATTAAATTTCCTCTGCCATTTTGATGCCCAGTCTTCCAATTTATCAAGATCCTCTTGCAATTTTCAACAATCCTCATGGGTTTTAACAACTTTGAATAATTTTGTATCATCTGCAAATTTGATTACTTCACTCGTTTTTCCCATTTCCAGGTCAATTACGAATATGTTAAAAAGCAACGGACCCAGCACAGATCCCTGGGGTACTCTACGATTCACCTTTCTCCATTGGGAAAATTGGCGATTTAGCCCTACCCTCTGCTTTCTATCTTTTAACCAGCTCCTGATCCACAATAGTACACTGCCTCCTATCCCATGACTTTTTAATTTTGCCAGAAATCTCCGATGAGGGACTTTGTCAAAGGCTTTCTGAAAGTCCAAATACACTATATCAATACACCTTTGTCTACCTGTTTATTCACACCTTCAAAAAAAACATAACAGATTAATAAGACAAGACCTCCCTTGGCTAAAGCCATGTTGGCTGTCTCCCATTAAACCATGACTATCTTCATATTGAGTAATTTTGATCTTTATGATGGTTTCTACCATTTTTCCTGGTACTGACATCAGGTTCACTGGTCTGTAGTTTCCCGGATCACCTGTGGAACCCTTTTTAAAAATTGGCGTTACATTGGCCATCCTTCAGTCTTCAGGTATTACAGATGATTTTAATGATAGTTCACACATTACTATCATTTGGCTCCTTTTTCCATTTTCTGAAAGATGCTTTTTTGGCAACAACAGCCTCTCTTACATGAGGACCCTATAAAGCACAATCAAGAAGCAAAGTGGTTACCCTGCATACAGGAGCTTTTAGAAAAGGCAAACATCACACCTATGGAATGGCCTGTAGTAACAACAAAAGATCTGGAAAGCAGGTTAAAGCGAATCCCAAACTAGAAGAGCCCTGTCCCAGAAGGAGTAACCAACGTTTGACTCAAACAGTTAACATCACTCCACCCAGACCTGGTAACTTGCAAAAATCATTTGTTTACACAGCCAGACTTAACACCACAATGTCTTACTACAGGAAGAACATTTCTTCTTCCAAAAGGAGACCCAAATAACATTCCCAAAAACTATAGACCAATAACTTGTTTACCTACAATCTATAAGCTGTTCACTGCAATAGATGTAGACATAATATAGAATCTTATCAAGTCCAATAACATCATGGCAAAAGAGCAAAAGGGCAATAAGAGAGGAGCATTTGGCACCAAAGACCAGTTAATGTTGAATAAGGCCATCATGGCCAGTGCTAAGAAAAGCAGAAATCTCAGTATAACATGGATTGATTATAAGAAAGCTTTTGACAGCGTCCCACACTCATGGATAATAAATTGCCTCGAAATGTATAAAATAAATCCTGGTTTGAGAGAGTACATTAAGTTCACCATGACAATGTGGCAAACCACCTCTTTTTGAAATATGAAGATGGTCAGTATATCATTTCTAAAAATCGGGATCCAGCGAGGAATATTTCAGGGGGATTCGCTGTCGCCCCTTCTGTTTTGTCTGGTGCTTAATCCAATGAGTACTCTCATCAATTCTTTGGGATACGGATTTAGCATGAATCCTAAAGAAGGTAACAACCCAGAAACAACATCTCATTTATTAGTTGTAGATGATCTGAAGCTCTATAGTTCCAGTGACCAACAATTAGCAGAGCAGCTTTTCTGATGAGATCAGGAAGACCTTTGGCCTTGACAGATGTGCTAAGGGAATGTTTTTTTTTAGAGGAAAATTAAGCAAAACTGAAAATATCTCCCTGGCTGAAGGCATCAAGGACCTTGAACAGGATGGCATATATCAGTATCTCGGAGTAGAAGGAACCACACTGAAGTAGAAATTACTGAGAGAAAAGATCAGTAAAGAATACTACAGAAGATTAAATTCATTAGTGAGAAGTGCTTTAATGTCATGGAATAAGATTCAAGCCAACAATCAGCTGGCAATTGCTGTACTTTCATACAGTTTTGCGGTTAGGGACTGGCCTCTTAAAGATCGTGAAAAACTGGATGTGCAAACATGAAAACGCCTCCATGTCCATGAAGTGATTTACAAGAATCAGTGTATGCCAAGACTGTACATCTCTAGAGCTGAAGGAGGGCTAGGACTCATAGAGATTGATTACACATACAGAGCTACTATCATAGGCCTTCAGGCCTACTTAACTGTATCCTCAGATCCAAATATGCAAAAAGTGCTGAAATATGAGAGTAAATTTCCAGAATCTGTTTCCATCATCAAACATGGACAAGCGTTCCAATGACTAGAAGGAATGGGTGAAAATCCACAAGCATGCACAGGGAAGGAAGTAACAGAATTTGCAAAACAAGAGAAAAAACTCTTCAAGGAATTAGATCAACAAACAAGGAAAAACAAATGGCAGATGCACAAATACGATGGGAAATACAGAGTGTTACTCCAGGAACCCTTTGTAGATCAAGAATGGACACATGAAAGGTTAAAGGGGGGGACTGAAACTGAAGGACGAGAGGTAGATAGTTGCCGCCCAGGACAGCGGCTTACGGTTTACAGCAAGCACTGAAAAAACTGGCAACACAGACATATGTCAATTCTGTAAGAAAGACCTGGAAACGGTGATTCACTGTGAAGTTCTGATGGCAGAAAAGTTCTACACAGAAAAGCATAAGAAAGTAGTGTGCCTCATCCATTAGAAACTCTGTAAGTACTACAGCAACACTGTGCCTGAAAAGCACTGGGGTCGTGATCCTAAGAGAATTACAGAGAATGAGGAGGTTATGATCACCTGGGATACTCCCATTCTGACTGATAAAACGCTGTATGCGAGGAAGCCAGATATAGTGGTTAAGGAGGAAAACACCAGGATGGCATTGATAAAAGAGGTGTCATTTCCAAGAGACTACTCTGTGAATCATGTGGTGAGGCAGAAGATCCTGAAATGCCAGGAAATGCAGTCAGAGACCAAGAAAATGTGGCAGAAAGATGCAGAAATATTTCCTATCGTGTTGGGTGCCACAGGCTTGATAAAGAAGAATTTCCAAGCCCATACATGTTACCTCTTGTAAACTCCAGCAGGAGGCTCTCTTTGGCATGATGCAAGTACTACGCTGAGCCTTAGCAGTTAATTTGGGAGACTGAGATCATACTCCCCATGCCCTGGATTAGAAGTGAGGTTCATGACTCTCATGGTATTCGCAAAACTAACCCAGTTGGAGAAACTGCCCGCGAACATTACAACAAGATGGCATGCACCCCCCTGCTAAGGCTAAAATGGTATGGTTCTGCACACAAAGCATGCTGGAATAGTTAGGATCCTGAAGGGATCCTTATACCAAGCTTGACAGACCTTTGGCCTGACCCAGTATGGCATTTTTATGTTTTTATTAAGCCTGGAAGGGTAACAATTCTGTCATAAACTCTTCTATACTTACAATACACAAAACAATTAGATATCATTTGTGATGTCAAAGCTGTAATTCAGCACATAAAAGAAATATCTGCACCCTATTATCTGGGTAGTGATTTAATTCTTAATCAACATATTCATTAAAGAAAGCCTTTGGTTTCAAACCTTGATTATACATTCATCAAGTCTCCAAAATGATTTATATTCTATAGTAGGAGCATTACATGTGCCAAATAAGTGTGTGAATATAGTTAGGACTTAATAATTTATTCAATTCATTGTATTGCAAGATGCTTGAGGTCTGAGAGAAGGAGCCATAGACCAGGCTATTGAAGCTAGGGGGCCATGCTATTGAAGTAGAGATGAGAAATGGGCAACCTAGTTGACCATGTGGTATTTATCTGCTGTTATGCTCTATGTTTCTAAGTTTCTATGGTATCATGGGCACTCTTCTGTTGATACAAGGAAAAAATCCCTTAGTAACTCTGCCTTTTATGTTTTGAATTTTATTTTTCATTTAATTTCAGTGTTCTTTTTATTCTTCAATCAAATGCTAGGAACTAGAAATACTGCAGACTGAGGTTAAGTCAACATTTAAAATCTGATCTGCCTCTGATAGATAACCATCATAATCTCTCTATTCCCCATGAAGCCAGTTTTTAGAAAACAGAACAAAGTTTTCATGTGAATTGCATAACTGAATCCTTTGAGTTTCACAGCAGTTGGATTTTCGATCCCTAAATAGTACTTGCTGTTCAGTTCTTCAATTTAAAATAACATTTATCTTGCTGTGAATATACTTTTCTTTAACCTTTGATGTTTAAACTAGTCTGTTGAAGGGTATTTTGTAGCCCACAGATCTGGGCAACTATTTTTTAGATGTTAGGATTTAATTGTCACTTCTTTTCCACTGTATAAGCAGATTTTCAAAGGACTTATGCACTTAAGTGACTGTCTAGATTTAGGTAAATTTTCAGCTTAACCTATGCCCCTTTCAGGCCGATATTCAAAGTCCTGAGCAGATCAGCCAATGGAGACTGACCAGCTAAGGGGGCAGACTGCCATATCAGTGGCACTATCAAGATTTCCACAGACTGCCCCGGCACGGGCTGGTTAGCATGGTATCTTCACTAACCAGGTAAGGGCCTGCATCTGACCTGGTAAGTGCACTTTTCAGTGCTTCTTGCCAGACAACTTAAGGCCTCATGAAAAGTAGCCCTAAGTCATAATCTTAAACTCCGAGGTACTGAACAGACGATTACATTTCATTACCAGTCTGCTCCCTCGTGGTAGCATGTATTTAGGTTTCAATTTGTCTTAGACCGATCTCTTCATCACATGTTTGTATCATTGCTTCACATTGTATCCCATGTCTGTATCATTGTTACACATGTCTGTATTATTGTTATACAGTGCTACTATCTACTTAGTCTGTTAAGATTATCAACACCTGCTACCATTGTGTGCTTACCTACTGCACACGTATAACCCTCCACTTCACTACTATATATATACAAGTGCAATTGTATGACCCAAGTCCCATTGCGCTAGCCTCCTTTTCAATACTGTACTCCTCCCACTATTGCTGTATACAATTCCTTGAGAGTTGTGCCTTCAATATATCACAATTTCACACTCCCTTACACGCAATATGGCTTCTCATTCTCTGACCTTTATTAGCCTGTATTTCCTCTCACATTGGCTGGGATCCATCAATGCACTCTCTCATTCACAAAACCATATCCCCATTTTGAGCAACTCGGGTAAAAGATGGTCTGGTCCCCACCCAGGAAGCGACACTTATACACGCCGTTCCCACCTCATACACATCCCACTCCAACAATCCAGGTCACCCAAGCATGAAAAACTCAATTTCTGCCAAAACCTAAAATGTGCCATGATAAATTCACGCTCCATACGCAAAAAGTGGCCCGTTATCCTAGACATGATATCTCTTTACGATCTGGACCTTCTCATGATCACGGAAACCTGGCTGTCCTCAGAAGATAACGTCCTCCTCAATCAACTCCTACCACCCAACTTCTCTCTTCACATAAGACACAGAGAAACCAAAAGAGGAGGAGGAGTACTAATACTCTCCAAATCAGACCTCCAATTTCATATCACTGAATCATCTAGTTCAAGCAACCTGGACTCCCTTGCCATCAAAAACCAGCTATGCACCATCAATCTAGTATACAGAACACCATCCTCATCTCCCGAGGACCTCCCCACAATTATTGACCTTGCCGCTAATGCCCACAACCCTAACTCACCAATCTGGATTATGGGTGACTTTAATCTCCCTTCACTTCATCAAAGCCATGCAACTGCATTCCTCGAAGCCATGGAGGACCTTGGATTTAAACAGATCATCAACAAACCCACACATATAAAGGGAAACACCTTGGACATGGTGTTCGCTCCTCTTTCAGCCCTCGAGCAAGACCACAACCCAATGATGTATGTTATTGACGTACCTTGGTCAGACCATAAACTCATCACTTTCCAAATACCCACCAAAATTAGCCAGTGGTCTGGCAACCAAAAGGACAACTACACAACGCACACTTCAACAAGAAACTTCCGCACATTCAACAAAGAGTTAATCCTCTCTCAAACCCATTCCCTGCTGAGCAAAACCACTTCTGATCCTGAAGAACTCGTCTCCTCCTGGAACCTCAACCTCAATGCCATCTCGCAACGTCCTCAGTCCAATAACATATCCAGGAGAATAAGAAACACTGCCCCATGGTTCTCCCAAGAGCTGAGGGCTTCTTTAACACAACTACGCAGACTTGAGAAAAAGTGGCGCCGATCGCACTCCACTGAAGATTTGACCACCTACCAACTTCACCTTTCAATGCACAGAGAAGCAATCTCAATGAAAATGAAACAACACCACACCGACACTCTGAAGAGATCTCTGAACAAACAGCGGGATCTCTTCAACTTGGTCCAAGCCCTTTCAAAGGAACCATCTCCTGATCAACAGGTGGATATCCAACCACAAAAATTCGCTGACTACCTCCAATCAAAGATCATACAGACCGACAAAATCTCAACAGCCTCATTTCAAACACCTACTGGATTAACCCCCTTGCTCAAATTCTCCACACCATCCCGAAAAAGCATCGAAGATACAATAGCCTCCCTCAATACCTCCACAGCTCAAACGGACCCTTGCCCAGCATTCTGGATTAAGGAGTTACGCAAGGAGTTCAGCCCAGTCATTGCAAAACTAATAAACCTTTCTTTCACCACTGGGTCCTTCCCCACAACACTCAAACAAACCTCAATCAGGCCCTTATTGAAGAACCCCAAACTCGATCCTCAAAAGGTCGATTCTTACAGACCAATAGCTAGTATTCCCCTACTAGCAAAGATAATTGAGAAAGAGGTACAAAGGCAAATTCAGGATCATATAGACTCCACAGCTCCTTTAGATCACTGCCAACACGGGTTCAGAGAGTATCATGGAGTCGAGACCCTTCTCACATTTCTATTCAACATCATACTCACAGGCGTTGATGACATTAGACAAGGCTTTGTGCTCATCTTTTTAGACATTGCTGCGGCCTTTGACTCGGTACATCACGAGCTCCTCCTTGGGCGGCTGAAAGAAAAGGGAATCTGCAATACTGCACTTGCTTGGTGCAAGTCCTACCTAGATGGTAGGTGGCAATACGTTAAATCCGGTTCAGAAGAATCAAAACATTTCCATCAAACACAAGGTGTGCCTCAAGGATCCTCATTATCATCTCTATTATTTAACATATATATGCAGCCCATCTGCAATATCATTAGATCATTTAACGTGAGCTGTCTGATATACGCGGATGACATCCTCTTATATATGCCTTTCTCGACTGTACAAATGGACCTTACACCACTTGTAGAATGCTTCAATGCAATATCAGACTGGCTACAATCACAAAACCTCCGTATCCAGCACAAGAAAACGGAGGTACTGTTCATCTCCAGAGATCCCAACTTTATTCCTCCATCTCATGTAAGAGTCAAGGAAGCTGAACTACAAACCAAAGAAACAATAAAATACTTGGGGGTCACCTTAGACCAACATCTGAACATGAAAACTCATATAAGCAACATAGTCAAAGCTGTATATTTCAAAATCCGCTCACTCAGGCATCTGCGCTCCCTACTGGACCCAGATGATTTCCGGACCATATATCAAGCACTGATCCTGCCGCATTTTGACTTTGCTAATTCCATTTTACAAGGTCTCCCTCATTCCACTTTACACCCTTTACAACTGGCCATGAATGCTGCAGCAAGAATCCTCCATGGTGCATCCAGAAGTGAACATGTTACTCCTATTCTGAAACAGCTTCATTGGCTACCAATACATGGAAGAATTATCTTCAAAACTTTACTTCTCTCATTCAAGGCCATCAACCGCATTTCCTCTACTGCACTTACTGATCTGATCCAAACCGTGCCACCCAACAGATCCAGAAGATCAACAGCGTTAAATCTACTATTAACACCGAAGATGTTGACCAAATGCAACTGTACAACGGCAAACAGAGCCTTCAGTCTTTACGTCCCCAAATGCTGGAATGCATTACCATCTGACATTCGAGCTATTGCAGACCTAACTAAATTCAGGAAGGCAATCAAATTTCACCTATTCCGCCAATTCTACCCAGCCAGCAATGGAACCTAAAATACCCACCTAATAACACCCATTCTAAGCCGTTATCACAGTCTCAAGCTCCTTCCTGCAGATCAGACAAATTCCGTCTTAAAGTAAGCATTGTG
The DNA here is from genome assembly GCA_033557465.1 of Ichthyophis bannanicus. Taxonomy (NCBI): domain Eukaryota; kingdom Metazoa; phylum Chordata; class Amphibia; order Gymnophiona; family Ichthyophiidae; genus Ichthyophis; species Ichthyophis bannanicus. The sequence goes on along the minus strand of CM066031.1, from coordinate 1,810,329,958 downwards.
TTGCATATAACTCAGTGCAACTAAAAATTTCATGTACATAATCCAACCCTGTTATTTAATTGACCCCTCATGTATATAGTTTAACCCCATTATCCAAGTTGATATTCCTGTTCTATGTAAAACCAAACAGTTTGTGTTTAGGTTGTTTTTGTTATACTGTAAACCGCGCTGATACCGAATAGTGCGGTATATAAGCAACTGTAATAAATAAAATAAAATAAATAATAAGGATAAGCTCTGTCTGAAAATTGTGCTAACTGCGTGTCAGCACTTACCTGGTTATCACTGCTCAGCCCGGATATTCAGCAGCAGCTCCTATCCAGAACTGAATATCCCGTCAATATTTAAATGGGATATTGTAGTTATGAAAATCAGGCCCTCTGTTTTTAGCTTGAAAATTGCCCTGTATTTAAGTTACCAATTATGGCTGCTTTGAGGCACTTAGTCTTAGCTGTAAATTGGCTTGATAACTTTTAGATGGAACCACTGCATTGCGATTTTGGGTTATACATGGATCAAGGAGCCTGGGCCAGGTCTATCCTATTCAATGCTTATATCACAGGGCTTGGGCTGCACATTTTGAATCATTTTGGTATCCCTTCTCTTCGCTGCCTCTGATCTTTCTATATCCTGGAGTGACATAGTTTCCCTGGGAAGTTTTGAAGGGCATAAGAATGATGCAAAGCAAATTAAGGATGTGCTTTTGTTTTGAAGTGAAAATAGCAATAGCGTTCCCTATTGTGCAATAGGGCGCACTATTGAAAAAAAAACAATACAAAGATGAAAAAAGCAGAAACCTCCAACAAAATGAAATGAAGCAAAATTGTTATCCCTGCACACCTCTAAAGCAAATGAGGAAGACAGAAACAAAGCCGAAGAGAGCAGACAAGACCAAGATGAAGTAGGAAAAAAGACAAACACTAAGAAAAGAATGAATGCCTGAAGTCTAAAACAAATGCACAGAATCTGAAATCATATGTGAATTTCAGTCCATGTTGAGTTTGCTGGAATTTTGGTCCACGTTTATCCTAGATGTTGAAGAGGGCATGAGAAAAAAAGGTAGAGAGACGGCAGAAGAATTATGGGTAGTACCTGCCTGACAGGGAGCACGTACCTCCTCCTCCTCTTCCTCTTTCTCTCCTTACTTTTACATGTCTATCCACGACAGTGTATGTATGTGTGGGGTAGCCCCACCCCTTGGATAATTAAAAAAAATATGCATGGAATTTCTACCAGGGGGTAGTGTTCCCCAAGCCCTCCCTCCAAACAAAATTTTAAAAAGCTTTTACATGGCACCAGCAGAAGTAGGGTAACACGAAGCAGAGAGAGAGAACGACAACAAGCGAGAGAGGAAAGGAGGTGCCAGATACATTGACATCCACTTGAGAACAAATCCACTGTTCCACACAGAAGGCAAATTTATTTTCAATTACTACTACGTCTATTTATCATTTGCATAACACTACAAGGCATACACAGCACTGTACACATAGAACAATAGGTTACCAGAGGACAAAGGTCTTTTTAGTCATTTACATTGTTAGTGTAGCCACTCTAGACATGTGTAGGGTAATTTTATAAATGGTACCCAAATGGCTGGGCGTGCCCAGAAATAGGGGTGCCTGGATCTCTGCCCTGATTCTGCTAAGTGCGTATAGTTGTGGGCATATAGTATAAGATGGGAACACAGGCATAATGCAAAGTATGTACTGATGTGAGATACAGGCACATGCCCTTCTGCACACACATGTTAGTGACATGTGTGTTGATCTTGCAGATATGGAGACATGCAAAAAATGGCTGTTTGCTCTCACAAACCCAATTTGGGGGGATGCTGATGTCTTCCTTCTGTGCAGGCTTAAGCTGGGCAGGGAGCACAAGCTTTTCCCAATGCATGGCAGGAGGAGAGACTGTGAAAAGAATGCTTAGGGTCTGGGAGAGATTGGCCAAGCATTTTGACTGCCATACATACCACTCCGAAGACGTATGTGCACACAGGGGACTATCAGGAGGGTGCAGAGGTAAATGAGTGAGACAGAAATGTGCACATACACCAGTGTGCTGTCCCACCCGGGGCAAGCATGGTAGAGACTCCACTACATGGAAGGCATATGGAGGTGGCACAGAGTTAGTGACCAACTCAATATAATCAGTAGGGTACCCATGGGGATGTGACAAGTACTCCATGAAGCCATTTGCCACAACACCATAGAAAGCTTCCATCTTGATCAGCTACCTGCAGATATGTGCACAGCCAAAACCCACAGGGAGGCAGCTAAAGCCCCAGGGCTGTGATGCAATCACACTGTCTACCATTACATAAGAACATAAGAACATAAGATGTGCCATACTGGGTCAGACCAAGGTCCATCAAGCCCAGTATCCTGTTTCCAACAGTGGCCAATCTAGGTCATATGTACCTAGCAGTTTCCCCAAGAGACACAAGTTCCATAATGCTTGTACTGGGTCAAGCATTGATATCTTCGGTCACTTCTTAATAATGGTTTATGGACCTTTCCTCCAGGAACTTGTCCAAACCTTTTTTAAACCCAGCTACAGTAACAGCCTTTACTATATCCTCCAGTAACAAATTCCAGAGTTTGATTACACGTTGAGTGAAAAAATATTTTCTTTTATTAGTCTTAAATAGTTTACCCTGTAGCTTCATTGCATGTCCCCTAGTCTTTCTATATTCTGATAACGTAAACAATCAATCTACGTTTACCCGTTCCACTCCATTACAAGTGCAGTTGTGTTTGCTGGAGTAGTGCCCTGGTGCTAAAGCCATGAGGAGGTAGAGAAGCTGCAGGAGGAAGGACAGTGTAAGATAGGCCAACAACCAGTTGGGCACAGACATTTTGGTTTGGAACTGTGCAGCAAACAGGGGGTGGCAACAAAGAGCTACAGTGAAGGATAAGTAAGGGGAGGAGACCACAGACTCCTTGGAAGGACATCAGTGACAGGAGTCACACAACTATCTGTAAGTTCAAGCAATCCACATAAATCCAGACATGCTGCACACACAGATCCTGCTACTCTGAGGGACCCATAGGTACGGTCCAAAGAGAGACAATGCAGCACATAGGAGGTGTGAGACCATGACCTGCCAGTACACAAAAATGGAACAGTAGCCCACACTGGAGACCTTGCAAAGACATCACAAGATACCAGCATGGAATAGGCAAGATGGCAAAAGGGACTATTGTAGTCATGCTATGTATCTTTCATTCTCTGCAAATAGAGAATTTGAGGAAGTGAACCAGATTCCTGCATCAGCACTGTGCATACTGGCTGGAGGCAGTCCAGGCACAACAGAAGTAGTAAGAATGCCAGTATGGAGTCCCTCAAAAGCCCCCCCCCCCCCCAGGTATGTCACAGGGATATATATGACCCCAGTACTGTATTCTTTGAGAAAACCCTACAGCTAGACCAACCCCTCCTACCAATTAGCCACAGTGCAAAGACATGGCCCCTGAGGCCCCCTGTAGGAAAGTATGCACAGCAGCTGCAAATATTGTCATGTGACATCACCCATGGATCATGCCTCCATATACTGTACAGTATTCCCAACACTTCAGATCTTCCCAAGTTTGCTTGGGTCTCCAATCTCACCTGAAAGTACCCTCTTTGGGCCTCTACAAACTCTCCAACCTGGTGGTACTCCCTGCCTCTTCAGCAGGCCACATAGGATGTACAGACATGAACATGACTGTCCCATGCACCTATGCAATCACCATATAGTCCTATTCCATATAAGCATTACCCATATCTAAGCCCATCTATAAAACTTAGTAGAGCATTGCATTTCCGAAGGTCACACTTCCTGGATTTCAAGTGGAGGGTGATTGACATGGTCCCAGTGGATCCGAGGGCTGGCAATCGGCTCCAGCGATTGCAGTGGCTTGAGCAGCGGTGGATTTTCCATCTTAATACGCTGATTCCTAACGGCTTAAATTTGGAAATAGAGTGGGGGAGTCTGTAGGAGTATTCATTCAGGTTTTACATTGGGGGGAGGGTGCCTTGGTTGGGGCTCCTCCCTTTGAAGAATGAGGTCAACTTGTGACAGCCAATCAAATTCATCTGCAGGCATTGTGATAAATACATCATAGTCGTTGGCGTTTTGTGGCAGATTCTGTATCCTGTGATGGTTCGCACTTGAAGCAGGGCCTTTGTCGGTCCGAAACACGTGTGTCGTGGTGGTGGAAGTGAGAATTCTGCACAAGGAAAAGCTAAGTTTAGCTCTTTTAATTACATTTGGTGACACAAAGCCACTTTAATAAAAATGGGTTTGGCTTGCATTGGGAGTACAAGCATTACTTTTCTCCCCTGCTGAGCTGCACCCGACAAAAAGAGAGCGGTTAGACCAGTCATTGTGTATATAGGGTAAAGTATCTTATGAAAATACATTACAAAATTTTTGCCTGTGGATCATACAACCTTATTTTGGATGTTTGCTTGACATTAGTGGTTGTTTTGAATCTTTGGGTTTTGGCATTTCATCTATAAAACTGGTCAAATATTTACACCAAGTGCTACACACACGCTAAACTGCCATATCCCATGCCTTCCTTGGCAAACAGCTGGCCAGTAATGGCATTGAGCCACATACAGTGCACTGTTCACTCTAGTGGTCACCAGGAAGGGTTGTGATGTGGAGCTACCCAGTGGGCACATGTTGGCATGGCTTCCTATCCATAGGACACTGTCCCAGAGAGTAGTCCCCTGATGTCAGTCCCAGCATCTGCCCAATAACATACATAGGGAACAGGGAGGGAGGTATAGAGGCAGAGGCAGACAGTGTAAACAGGTGCCACTCAGCTGCCTATATGGCTGCATCCCCCAATAAAGAGTGGAGTATAACCAGCAAGGCCCACTAGCCCATAACAGACATGCAGAAAAAACACCTGATGGTCCAGCTGCTGCAGAAGCACTGGAATGCTGTTTTCTTCAGGGGTGCCAATCTCCCTCCCTAGGCCTTCCGATATTGCTTTCAGGAAAAAACTGAAGACACATCTATTCCAATGTCAATACAATTCGATGTAAATTCCAGTGGGCTACAAGATGACACAAAATGAAACATGAATTCTGCTCTGTAAAATTGTAAATATGTAAATTCTAACTCCTATCCTTAAGACCTTATTAATGTGTGCCGTGCCTTCCCTTCAAATCAATGTGTTTTACCCCAAAATTTCTGTCATGATTTGACATTTCCCAATCTGTAATCAAACCGCTACTGATCGCTGGAAGTAGCGGTATACAAGTGTGTACTAAATAAATAAAAAATAAATAAATGTGAGGCTGCAATTGCCAGCCTTCTCCTCCCGTTTGTCTGTAGGGATCCAATCTCCTGCGGGTACACAGGAGGGGAAGGCCATCGATCACAACGCTCTTCTACCCATGTGGGTTGGGATCTCTGCAGGCAGCCTGCTGCCTGCCAAGTTGTAGACTTCTCCTATTTCTGCCCATGGGAGATTGGATCCCTGAGAGCATAAGTAAGGGAAGGCCATGATTGCAGAAGCAATGTCTTGGTGGGGCTAAGGCCCATGTGGCCCACCTCTTTCCAATGCCCCTGAGCTGCTGTGTGCAGGATGGAACAGAGAGGAAAAGCTATCTGCAATAGTGATGCACAGTCATAAGAACATAAGATCATAAGAACATAAGATATGCCATACTGGGTCAGACCAAGGTCCATCAAGTCCAGTATCCTGTTTCCAACAGTGGCCAATCTAGGTCATACGTACCTAGCAGTATCCCCAAGAGACACAGGTTCCGCAATGCTTGTATTGGGTCAAGCACTGATATCCTGTGTCCCTTTTTAATAATGGTTTATGGACCTTTCCTCCAGGAACTTGTCCAAACCTATTTTAAACCCAGCTACACTAACAGCTCTTACTACATCCTCCGGTAAACAAATTCCAGAGTTTGATTACACGTTGAGTGAAAAATATTTTCTCTTATTTGTCTTAAATAGTTTTCCCTGTAGCTTCATTACATGTCCCCTAGTCCTTCTATATTCTGATGGTGTAAACAATCAATCCACGTTTACCTGTTCCACTCCATTCATTAATTTATAGACCTCTATCATATCTCCCCTCAGCCATCTCTTTTCCAGGTTGAAGAGCCCTAAACTTTGTAGCCTGTCATGAGGCTGATGCCAATAAAGATACAGAGTTGAAAAGAAACTGTTTTTCACAGAGCTCTAGGTGTGCAATTACGTCAAAGCACAGCTAGAGGGGACAGGAGTGATTCTACAGAGGTTAATGAGGCTAGGAGATCTAACCAGTTGCACCTGGAAATGAGCCCAGGAGATTCAAAGGGAAGATCCCTTTATAAACGGAAGCTTAATGCTAGCAAAGCAGAAGCAGATAAAGAAGCAGACACAGACGCAGACGCAGAAAGAGAAGGAACAAGGATTATGGCTGAAGAAGGAAGGAGAGACCTGAAAGAAGGAATCCTCCTTGAGCAAGCCCAAAAGGACAGAATTCACAGAGGTAGAGTTCAGAGGGGCCAAGCTACGAGAGCCGCTGTTCAGAGGGAGTCTGCTAAGGAAAGCAGTCAGGCTGGAAGGTATACCACTCCCTGCTTAAGCAACGTTCCTGAGTCCAAAGCTGAAAGACATATACGGAGAGCCAGAGAGCCAGGCTTGGAGAAAAGCCGGCAGGCATTGGAGTATGCTGAACAAGCTTTACCAGGTACCCGAAGGGAAGGAGTTTCTAACAAAGCTACTGTGTCACTGAAGCATAGAGCTGGAGAATCCGCACCAGGTTTTACTAAGCTTTCAAGAAGTCCAGCACTGCCCAGAAGCTACCGACAGAAAACCTGTTGTCACAGAGACATTCATGAAAGTTTTATTCCTACTAATGAAAGCTTAACTCCTAAAAGCATTGCTAAAACTAAAACTTACTTTATAAGAAGAGGAAAGAAACCAGAGTGGTTTGAAGAACTACAAAAGACTTTAAAGCACAGTCTTATTGGAGGCAAGATACCAGAGACATTCCATATAAACCTGTAACTGCCAGGGACAGCGTGTGCTCTGAGGGGGAAAGTAGTGAAGCAGAATTTATGGAAATAGAAAATGCAAACACTATCCCCATTCCTCAGGAAGAAGCTATGGATTGCAGTTTATGCATTGCTTCTAGCCTAGAATCCATAGCCACCTTATAAACTAGAAGAAGTCTTGTTTAATTGCTTTGCCCTGGAATGAATTGAATTCCTCCCTTTAACCTTTCAACTAATTGTGAAGATATTAACAATTGGTTTTACCTGCTTATTACTGGAGCCTTTATGAACAAAGGACATTCTTTAATTTCTAGTGTCTTAATGAGCCCTTGCACAGAGGGGAATAAAAGCCTTGTTTCCCTACACTCGTGGCTTACTTATTGAGTTCTCACAAGGAGCTGAAATACCTAAGACCAATCTCCATTTTGGCCTTAAAATACCCCACTCTCCTTAAAAATAAATATGTCGTACAGCATGCCCTTACCGCCATTGGCCACTAGGGGATGCCACCACAACAAGCCTCTCTTCATAGGAGTAGCCTTCCATCCCCTTTACCATTTTGGTGGCACTTCTCTATACCTTTTCTAATAACGCTACATCCTTTTTAAGATACAGCGACCAGAATTGCACACAATATTCAAGGTGCGGTTGTACCATGGAATGATATAGAGGCATTATAATATCCTTTGTTTTATTTTCCATTCCTAATATCCTTTGTTTTGTTTTCCATTCCGTCATATGAGACAACATGGGAAATATCAGGGAAATGTCCTATGCATTGCCAAAATGTGTTCATGCCAGAACGACAGGGAAAAAGCCCAAGAATCTCTATTTTCTCCCCAGTGGTATCACAGCCTGGCCTCAAAACAGTCACCTATGAGTTAGTGGGGGAGGGGGGGTACTTTACAGTAAGAGCTATCATATCTTAGGGGGGGGGCATGGAGGGGTGTCAGTGCTAGCCAGCCTGCTCACATCTGTGTATTGGAGGTCTGCTGCTCCCAATAGGAATAAGGTGCTTTGGATCTTAAGGTCTGAGGATACCCTATCATGGATATCTTGACATGTGAATCCTCAAATGTCTGTCTTGTTCCAATGCCCTTCCTTCCATCATGTCCCTATGCAAAATATGCTGGGCAGCTGTGTCTAAATGTACACTCTCAGAGACATTAACCAATCTTTCAGCAGATCCTGCCTTTCCTATACTCCAGCATCACAGCATAGACTACCATGAACTGGTTTTGCCTAGTAAATGTCTCTGAAAGGATATATACACATGATTCCACAGAATGTCTGTTACAAGAACATGTCATTAGAGTAAATTGTGAGGATTAAAGACAATCACAGAGCAATATATCCACAAAGGATATCCTCGGGGCTCCAGACCAGAGACACTTTGCCTCAATTATCAAATAGGGATGAATATCACCAGAAATACAAGCCAAAAGTAAAAGCATGCTAGGAAACACAGCCTCTATGGAGACCTAGCAGCTCATCCTGTAAGATGTCTATTCTCCAACCCAAGGGTCACTGTTTCAAAACCCGTCTGTAGTAGCACTGACAAAAACCTACAACTGCTATCAGTTGTTGGGAAATAAATGAAATATGTGGCTATAGCCAGTCACCTTTCAGTAATGTTCTCTGTGTGGCCATCAGCCACATCCACCCCTGTACTATATTTTGAACAATTGCCCTGAAAAGAGACCATAGAAAACCCACCAGAGGAAATGTCACACAGCAAAAACAAAACTAAACTCTATTTTGCCCTGCACATCATTACCCAGCACCATCATTGACCTTTGTACACAGATGCATAGCTACATGATGTGATATCACTTATGACCGCCCTAGATGAGGCAATGTGGGACCAACAGAATGCTAGTGATAGTTGTATGGTTGCTTTTATATGGAGATACCTTAAGTAAGGTTGTATCAGTGAGGCCATGGGCTTTATTTGGGTTCAATAATAACCTTTGCAACTGAGGGGAAACAGGGTATCAAGAGGTTCAGCCCTGCACCAGGTGTGGCCCATGTATAGACTACACCAGGCAGTGACCTCTTACGTCCCTTACCTAATCATGAATGGAAATATGGACAATACATGACCCAATTCACAGAGTGGAGAATGAGGTGAGCCTGTGCACATATCCCATTAGGGAAGGCCACCGCATATGCATGTGGGCCACAGTCTGGTGTGAAAGGGCCTGACACAACTTGGGGGCCACATCAGAATAAAGCTACCTGAACTGGGAAGCACAGGTGGCATGTTCTGCTCAGACTCAACTGTTTGGATAGGTTTGGAGTGGTGCTCCTCAAGAATGGGTTCAGGGTTAGCGTATGAGTCAATCCATACTGACACTGAAAGGATACATTGCTGAGGTGGCACATACACTGAAATGAATGGATGGGCAAGGATGGGAACCAGGCCTGGCTTGTGTTGCCAGGCATGTAATCGTATGTTCTCTGCCCCAACAGGCAAGAGACCCTCAGGATGGTTTGGGTGTAGGCCTGACCCAGCAAGACTAGGATGTAGAGCAGCTAGAGCACACAGCAGGAGCCCATGGAGGTACCCCACCTCCTGCCTTTTCAGTCTATCCCATTTCACGTCCCAGCCTTCCCCCAGTAGTCTTGATGGAAATGGATGGCAGTGAAGAGGTGGTACTGTATTGGTGTTAGAGGAGATGGAGGTCCCAAGTAGCCAGCCACTGCTGCTGGATGTGTTCCTGCAGCCACAGACACATATCCCTTGATGGATGGCAATGTGCATCAAGGTCCCACCCCAGCTACCAATAGAGATGCATCAATAGCTGCAGAGCTGCAGATGTTCTGACAGAAGCTGGCTGCCATGGAAGAGCACCACCACTACTACTACTTAACATTTATATAATGCTACATGGCACACACTGTACATATAGATGTAAAAGACAGTCTCTGTTCATCAGAGCTTACATTCTAATCAAGATGAACAGCATTACAAAACTGTGGACTAGAATACGGTAAGATATACATAAATGGTGAACAAGAGAGTGAGGGGCATCAGAATCCAAAAGCAGCTTTGAATAGGTGTGCTTTTAGCCTAGATTTGAATAGGGTTGGAGAAGGAGCCAGTCGTACGGAGCAGCAAGATGGAATGAACGAAGTCAGGGCAGAGAAGGGCACAGATAAAAGAGATCAGCCAGAGGAGCGGAGTTCCTGAGGAGGAGTTTAGGATGAGATAAGAGAGGAGAGGTAGTGAGGAACTGCAGAATGAATGCACTTTAGGTCAGTAGGAGAAGTTTGAACTGGATGTGGAAATGGATAGGGAGCCAGTGAAGTGACTTCAGAAGAGGGTTACATGAGCATTGCAACAATGATGGAAAATAAGTCATGTAGCTGAGCTTTGAATGGATTGAAGGAGCAGGTTATAATAGTCAAGATGGGAGGTAACTAAAGAGTGGATAAGGGTCTTAGCAGTGTATGCACATAGGAAGGGATGAAGTTTGCTGATGATATAAAGAAGGAAGTGACAGGTTTTAGCTATCTGTTGGATGTGTGCAAAGAAAGAGAGAGTCAAAGATCACACCGAGGTTGTGAGCTAGGAAACAAGGAATAGAGAAGGAATGAAGAGGGGAGGTGGGTTTGGTGGGAAAGATAAGGAGCTTAGTTTAGTTTCAGACAGCAGTGAGACATTCAGGCAGCAATGTCAGATAAGCAGGCAGAGATCCAGGTCTGGATTCTTGGAGGGACTTCAGGCACAGAGAGCCAGATCTAAGATTTGTCAGGGTAAAGATGGTTCTGAAAACCATGACAGAAAATAAGTGCACCAAGAGACTGAGTGTACAGAAAGAAAAGGAGAGGTCCCAAGACAGAGCCCTGAGGTACATGCACTAAAAGTACAATGGGAAAGATAAGAAGAAAACCAGAACAGAATGGAGCCTCTAAATACAAGCGAGGACAGGGTATCGAGGAGAAGGTGGCAACCAACAGTATGAAAGGTAGCAAAAAGGTCAAGAAGGGCAGGGATTAAGCAAAGACCCTTGAATTTGGCAAGGAACAAGTCACTGGAGACTTTGGCAAGAGCCGTTTCTGTGGAATGTAGAGTGCGATAGCCAGATTGTAATGGATCTAGAAGGGCTTGAGAGGAAAGAAAGTCAAGACAGCAGTGGTGAACCACTCGTTCTGAAGCAAGGAGGAGGGGAGAAGGATGGATAGGGTCTAGTGAAGGTTTTTTGAGAAGAGATGTACCCACAGCATGTTTGCAAACCACAGAAACATTTGCAGTGGAAAGTGATAGGTTAAGAATATGACAGATAGAAGGGATGACAGCAGAAGAGATAGAGCGTAGTCAGTGGGTGGGGATGGGATCAGAGCAGCAGGTAGTGAGTTTGGAGAAGGAGAGAAGAGTTGAAGTTTCCTCCTCAGTGATTTTAGAAAAGGAAAAAAGGAAGTTGAGAGAAGGATTTGGGAATGAAGAGGGGGAAGGTTGGGTGGAGGTGACCCGCTGTAGAATTCAAGGCTATTCTTTTGGACTTTTTCTTGGAAATAGCCAATGTCTGGGCAGAAAGAGAAGGAGGGAATGGGGGAGGTGGCACCTTGAGGAGAGAGTTGAGCATAGCAAAGAGATGGCAATAGTCAGAGACAAGAGGGTTAGTCAGATGGACATAATACTTTTTCTGGGCGAGTGCTATGGCTGACTGGAAAGAGGTTAGCATGAATTTGAAATGATGGAAGTTAGAAAGAGTACGTGATTTAAGCTAGAGGCTCTCAGCTGAGTGGTCACAGGAATGCAGGTAGCGGGTTGTTGAGGACAGCCAGGGCTGAAGTACAGTACACCTCACAGGGCATGGAATGGGAGGAGCAAGTGCGTATGAGCAGTGGAGAGTATAGTGTTATAGGAAGATTCTGCCTCGTCATCAGACTCAGATGACATAGTGGAGGAAAGAGGTGATAAGACCACAGTGGAGAGTGCTTAAGGATAAATAGTATGCAGATTCCTAAACATATTGATGGACTAGAGGACAGAAAGGATGGCGCAGGATCAAGGATGAATGCTGAAGGTGCTCATTCTCCTGACATTCACCCTTGAACACACAGGCATCCTCAAAATGCCCACTCATTCTGTACAGTAACTGCTGCACCATCTGACACCTATTCTTCCCTTCTGCCAGGGCTATTCAGTTCCTTTTCACCCCCTCCAAAACCCAACCGATCACAGTGCAAATATCAGTTATAAATAAATACAATTTTTCATGTTCTGCAGTCATCTCTCTATGCATATTGCTGAGGATTCTCACCTCTTCCACCTTGTCTCCTTAGTGTACTGTCTAGAAACAGCCCTCACAAAGTGCTCTGTCTAGGGAGACCCAATATTAGGGCATGCAGTCAGCTATTGATTTTCATGCATAGCCCCTAAGATAGTATGTGACATTTGAGGCACCAGTATAGTGGAACACATCTGGATGGCCTAGTCCCTAAAGTGCTGTACCTACCTGACCCCAAATCCCCATGAAGCTCCGCTGCTGCACAAAAGGTGCATTGTGACAGGCCAACTGTCACCACCACCAGCAGCATCGACACCACCAAAAGGCCTTGCAGAGGGATACATTACCAGTCACAGTGTAACACACAAGCACAGACAGTGGTACAGAGTGACACACCCATACGACACCAACAGAAGCTCAGAGAACTCCCACAAAGACACCAGCAATTGTCTTTGCACCATGCCCACATAGACCCAAACACTAGAACAGACACCCACTCACAGAAGCACTGACACATTCATGCAGTGACACTGACACTTTCACATACACTGTGACACACACTGGTACACACAACCAGTCACACCCAGGATGGGAGAATGTGGGGGCAAAGGGAGACGTGGTGGGCAGAGGGGCAGAAGTGGTGGTGGGGTTGGTAGGGGTTGAGAGGATGGGGATTGGCAAGCAGAGGGTGTGCTGGGGAGGGAACTCCTGATAACAGGTGGGAGGGGGTTAGTGATAGGGGTTGGGGGATAGGGTTGGATCAGGTGGATAGGGATTGGGGGATAGGGTTGGATCAGGGGGATGCCACAGAACAATTGGGGAAAAATGAGAAGGTCAGTTTTGGCCATGTTCAAGTTCAAGCGGCAGTGAGACATCCAAGCAGCAATGTCAGAAAGGCAGGCAGAGATCTGGGCGTGGATTACCGGAGAGATTTCAGGTGTAAAGAGGTAGATCTGGGAGTCATCAGCATAGAGATGGTACTGAAAACCATGGGAAGAGATGAGTGCACCAAGGGACAGGATATAGAGAGAGAAAAGGAGAGGACCCAAGACAGATCCTTGGGGTACACCATCTGAGAGTGGGATAGCAGTAGAGGAGGATCCGCCAGAACAAACACTGAAAGAGCGATGGGAGAGATAAGAGGAGAACCAGGATAATACAGAGCCCTTAAACCTAAGTGAGGACAGGGTATCAAGAAGAAGGTTGTGATCAACAGTGTCAAAAGCAGCAGAGAGGTCAAGAAGAATGAGGACTGAGTAAAGGCCCTTGGATTTTGCCAGGAACAAGTCACTGGAGACTTTGGCAAAGCTGTTTCAGTAGAATGTAAAGGACTAAAGCCAGAAAGCATCCAGGAGCGCTTGAGAGGAGAGCTGCAGCTATATTTTTCAGAAACATTTCCCCAAAAAAGCCCCAGCATTTTTAAAAAATGTGGGCAGTATGGCAACACCATATCCAAAAGTAACAAAAAATACCTCACCTAGAATGAACTGCACTGGGTATAATACAAGTATAAATATAAAACCGAACATGGGGAGAGCCTTTTACCTATCAATAACTCAGTTTACCTCCTTGTATGTCATACAAAGAAAGGATATATCTCGTGTTTCAAAACATCAATGCATCAGTATTGCACATTTATTATAATACATAAATAGCACAATTATTATAATACAAAATTACAATTGTACAAAATAATACAAAATTTCTCAAAAACCAAAACTATTCACCACAAATCCAATTCAAAACAGACCCACATCATGGCAGCTACCGTAGCAAGTTACAAATGAACATGCCACTGTATCAGACAGTGTAACAAATAGAACAGAGTGGAGGAGTAGCCTAGTGGTTAAAGCTCTGGCTTGGGAATCAAGAGACCAGGATTCAGTTCCCACTAGCACTCCTTGTGGCCTTGGGAAAGACACTTAACCCTCCATTGCTCAGGAAAATCCAAGTTATCAATGTCCCTGTTTAATGTACATTTACCAAGTTTAAGTTACAATGTAAGCTGCTTTGATTGAAACAATAAAGTGTTATAAAAAACGGTTAAATAAATGTTGTTACAATGGTGCTGGTGCCTTAATCAAAAAGACAGTCCTGAGAGCAAAAAAAGATCCTACTAACAGTATTACAACTGTGATCAATAGTAATTACAAAGCTGCAATAAATTCACATTTAAGAGGCGTTCTAAACGCAATAAGGTCACTTAGCTGTGGATTAGAATGGTTGTTCATCTTATTACTTTCTTCATTCCCAGTGTCCCGGATGTTCAGAATAACAAGTAATGTGTTAGCAACACAGCAATGTAACAAATACCGGATGCCTTCCTTCACCCAACCTGCCCGCAGGTTTTGAATCGCTGCTTCAGGGGCACTGCAGTATCCTGGTATAATCATGGATTTGAGAAGCACCAACTTCCTCACCACTCTGTGGTGGTCAAGTCCACTCTCAAAAGTGCCAAAAGCTTTTATTGTTCTTTTATCACCTGTTTTCAATACTGGGACTTACCCATTGCGATTCCGTACGAACTGACCTGGCAGGCATTGAGCATTGGAGCAAAAGAGGTAGTTCTGCCAGCAAGGATCATGGGATGACAATTGATAATGTCAAATACTGCCAATATTTAAAGCATACTAGGACTGATCCATTGTGATTCTATACCAGCTGACCCAGTAGGCATTCAGCTTGGGAGCAGTGAGGTAATTCAGCCAGCAAGGATCATGAGATGCCAATTGATGACATCAGAGGCTGCCAAGCTTTAGTGAGAAATAGCCTAAAGCACAAGCCTAAAACATGTTCCTTAGTGCACTCTTTTGTGTGGCAACTGAATGGTGACTAGTATGATAGTTTATTTCACTTGACAGGTTTTAATCATGGCTTTCAGTACTGATTACAATGTAATTCCTACTAGGGTTTTGGCTAGGTCTTCAACCACCAGATGACTTTGTAAATTTAGAGCAAGATATTGTGTCCAGGTATCTCTTTTCCATTGGCAACCTGTGGTTCAGCTTAAACTCTGCTTGATTAACGTGCAAGCAGTAAGTTCATAAAATGTCTTTGTTGAGCAACTATATTGTTGAGCATGATTTGAGTTTGATTTGTGTAACTGAGACATGGATGGGTAAAGGGGACTTAGTTACTCCCCAAAAAATCAGCCTTGATGGGTTTGATAGGCAAACTTCTAGATCACAGCCGAAAGGTGGAGGATTAGCTTGTATTTATAAGTCATCGGTAAAATTATGTTCAGTGCAAATTAGAGATCTCACCAGTAGAATGCTTGATGATAATGTTATTAGAACTAATGATTCTAACCATTTTGTTAGTTCACAGCCCTCCCAGTATTCATACCAGCAATTTTCATACTTTGCATGATGTAATTTCTGAACTTTCTGTTAAGTATTAGAAGCTTATAGTGATGGCAGTCTTAATTATTCCAATAAGTTGTCCACCGGGAAGAAGCCAAAACATATTTGCAAAGACTATGGATAGCTTGGGATTTTGGCAAATGATGACAGCTCCTATACATTGGATCTAGTTCTTTTATCCCAAGTATTGATTCCTTCATGGGTCATCAATGAAATAGTCCCAGTCTCTTGGTCAGATCACATCTTTATCTATTTTATATTAAGAATTAGTAATAAAAATAAGAACAACCTCAATAGGGTAAAGACTAAAATATTTTGTTGGAAAAAAGATCCCATGAATGAGAATTGAAAAAAAATGACAGATTCTCTGATTCCTGATTGTAGTACTTTTTCACTGAGAGAACGATTATGTCAATAGCAGTGTGTATGAGATAAACTTGCTGAGACATTTACAGAGTATTGAGTTTCTTCAAGTGTAGGAGTGCATAAGTGATGGTTTCATCATGGCCTTTTGGAGTGCAGATGGCAAAAGATCGGAAAGTGATAGACAGCTTTGTCATCCTCATAGTGCATACTACCAATGACAAGTAATACAGGCAAAATGAAGCTTTTGAACAGCAACCTAGCTGTTTCAAATAATAATCCACATAAACTGTTCTCTTTGCTAAAAGATCTTACTGGAAGCAATTGAGAGAGATCTAACTGGTGAACAGTTTGTTGAATATTTTGAAGAAAAAACTTCCAAGCTAATTCCCACCAAATATAATATACCATTACTAGAGGGAAGTATAATTCACTCAAGTCTGGTCTTTTCCCACTCTACCTGTAGGGGGCATAAGTTTGTATATAACTTATGCAGTCACACTTTGGATCACCAGCCCCAAATTATTTAAACGATCATTTCTAGTAATAAAAACTTATTCTGAAAATTTCAGTGTTCTTGTTCCATATTTATTTAGGCAGGTTGAGGAGGGTTATACAAGTAAAATTAGTTACAGGTTTGCTGATTTATTGCCTAGTTAAAAATTCAGAGTCCTGGCAGTAAAAGAAGTCATTCTTGCCATACAATTCCCACTTCCTCTGTAAAAGCAAATCTGCATGAGCTAACTATACCCTTTTAAGGGTGAAATGCACCTAGAGAGGTTCCCAGTGAGCCAGTCCTAGAGAGAGAAAGAACTATACTGACAGTACAGAGGGCGAGAGATAAGTCAGATAACCGACAGGCATGCATGCAGGGCAGAAGTGTTCAGCTGGTCTTCTGGTAGGCAAGAGTCCAGTCCTTTGTCTGGAGCTTGGTTTTATTGTTCTTGGTTCATCATTAAGCAAAAGCTGGTTGATGTGCCCTTTACTGATTGATTTTATTTATTTAGCTGCATTTATATCCTGCTTTTCACCGGGTCAAAGCGGTTTTAACAAAAAGGGGGAGGGGTACAAGAATCAGCTTAACAGGGGGGGGGGGCAGCACCAGAGGGTCCAACAATAAGGATCTGGACAGACAATTAACAGTACTAGACTTTGACTTGAGTCTCTCAGTTGGTGGGGGGTAGGGTCAGAATCAGTCTGGTTGGGGGGCTGTCAGGAAGCCGGCAGATATTGAGAGGTGACCAGCTCAGGGGTTTTAACTGTTTCCTGAATGTGGAGAGGTCTTTGTTGTTTCGGAGCTGGTTGGGAAGGGAGTTCCAGAGGACTCAAGGATCCATACTAGTAAATCCGAAGGTGACTTTAGGCATATTCATGAGGCCCCCCCCACTGGACAAAGGTCTGAGGCTCCTGTAATTTACGAAAGTTGAGCTTACCTTCTGGCAGAGTACGGGGCCTCACTGAAGGATTTCAAAGGTGTTTTTCTTCTGTTAATGATCAGTGTGTAGCATCCTATAAACTCTAAGCTTGCAGACTCCATCTTAGTGTGACTGAGTTTATGCTGCACTGCAGTCACTGTCCCTACATGTCCACAGTGCAATGCAATGTGTGCCTTCGAGTCAGTCCTGACTCCTGGCGACCCAGAGGCTCCTGGGTTTTCTTGGCCGTGTCACCGGAAGTAGATTGCCAGGCCTTTCTTCCGAGGCAATGGAGGGTTAAGTGACTTGCCCAAGGCCACGAGGAGTGTTAGTGGGAATCGAACCCTGGTTGCTTCTCCACAGTACTACCATGGTAAATGTCAACAAAACACAGGAACGTGTTGGGGCCATTTCTGTTGAATGTAGAATGGTTAAGAGGAAAGAAATTCAAGACAGTGGGAGTGAATAGCAGTCTCAAGTAGTTTGGTTGCCGAAGGGAGAAGGGAGATGCGCCTATAATTGGAAGGGCAGGTAGGGTCTAGTGATGTCTTTTTGAGGAGTGGTGGAACCACAGTGTGTTTGAAGGTATCAGGAACAGTCGAGGCATACTGCATGATAAACAGTTTCATATACATGAGTGACGTAATAGACTGTACTATGGACCATGGACAATGCTTATAGACACTTGTCTAGGTATGTGCTAGCCCCTGTGCACTTTGAAGGTCTACAGTAGAGGGGGGATTGGAGGTTCCATTTGCAATTCTAGATTTGATGGTTACTGCTGCTGAATATCCCCATATGTTGCCACTGCAGCCCCAATGCTGGCTGGATAGCATCGGGGTGTCCAGTGACAGAACAGGGGCATTATGGTGTACCTCCAGTATGCTGTGTGTATGCTAAGTCGTCAGCAGAGCATGGATATTTTTGTGTCATCTTTTAAATGGATAAGACCAAGGACAGTTTGTCCATGATGACCTGGCGATTGGTTTAGTGGTGGATTAGTGATGTTGTTTTGCTGCTTTGTTCATCCCTACATTGAATTTGTCCCATCTGTGGGTCCTCCTGAACCATGACAGAGAAAGGAGGGAGATGCAGTGGAGGAAGAGGACATACCCTCTAGAAACGCTGTGGAAGGACAAGGACCGGGGGCCTGATTTTTTCAAAGGCATTTGCACGGACAATTCCCTAGTTACCCATGTAAATGCCTTATCCAAGATTTTTGAAGGACACCTACACGGGTAGTGTCCTTTGAAAATCCCGGATAAGTCCCTAACGTGCCCAGATCCTATGCGGTTAGCATTGGGGCGTGTTAGGGGCATTCTGGGGTAGAGTGGGGGTGGAGGAAAGGTCTAACTGGGTAGCACCAATTTTCAATGCTACCCGCTTAGCCCTCTGCACCTTAAAGATAGGCAAGGTTTTAGGTAGCATCGAAAATCGGTGCTACCTGGCTAGCTCCTGCGGTTTCCGGGTGTGTGACGAGACCTGGATTTTCAGTGCCGGGGCTGCATATGACCAAGGCATTGAAAATCTGGGTTAGGCGGAAGGGGGGCGGACTATGCTCTGACGCGGTGCATAGCACCGCCCAGTTGAAAACAGGGCCCTGGGTTTTTAGAGTTAAGCTAGTCGATCTCCAGAAATCAGCACTGACTCACATTGCATTGCGTTTTTGAGGAGCGAAGTTCATCAGATGCAGATTTGGCAAACAGAGTTATGGATGGTTTAGAGAATTCAGTTCAGAGAAACCGTATCTTAACCTTGGATTTAGAAGTCACCATTGCTCTAGATTTACCAGGAATGCGCAGCTTGCAGAGCACCCTGGGAGATACCACGGGCATTAGCCAGGCAGATAGTTCTCAGTGTACTGCCCAGATTTTTAATATTTTCAGGTCAACTAATTGGTATATTTTCCTGTAAAAGCACAGCACCAGGCACAAACCATGGGAGACTTTTATGAAATTGCTAAATTTCCACCAGTTCTGGGCACAAAAGATTGCACTCCCATTGCAATCAGGTCACCTGACACTGCTGAAAGAGCCTACAGTAATAAGGTCCTTCCACTCCCTCGCTATGCAAGTAGCCTGCATTCCTAGGTTGTTGCCATAATTCTTTCATTCTCTCAGTGAAAGCTAAATCGCTGCTTGAAAGTGGCCAAATTAGAGATGTCTTATGTTTTTCTGACTTTTCTATACCACCTTTTGCCAGGTATACAAAGTGGTTTACAATAAAAATAGAAACATCGTTGAAGAAAGTAACAAGAACTACAGCCAAATCGACAGGACTGTATAGATAGGAAACACGAGAGAGAGGGAGACCATTCAACAGAGGCAGGCATCAGAGGAGAACATTCTGTCAAAGGATCCAGTCATAACTGACAGGTTTTCCAGGTGGGGGACTACCTGCAACATTAACTCCTCCCTCCCCAAATAAGAAAGTAACCTTAAAAGTCGAAAACTTGCCTGAACAGGTAGGTTTTTAGATCAGCCTTGAAACGATTGAGAGAAGATTGGCGATGGAGGTCATCTGGAAGAGGGGTCCTTGCTTTCTTTTCGGGGGTTTCCATTGCTTATAGCTCAACATTCATAATCTAGTTGCATTCTCTCGTTCTTTGCCTGTCTTCTCCTCTTAAGGGTGTTAACCAGACAGCTACGGTAGTGTAGATACCTATGTCCCCTCCCTACCTCCTTAAAAAGATAATTTTATAACAAGCCACCTATGTGTGAAGGTGCCTATTTTGTAAAGGCATTTAGGTGCCTAGACACGGTATCTCTATAAAATACCAAGGGAAGACTGGCAGAAATTGCGGCTAGACTGTGGACATTTGCACACGCACTAAAGAACAAGTGTAAATGATGGCACATTCTGTAAAGTATGTCCATACTGTACTTGGGTATTTTATAAAATATGCATGCAAATCACAACTCCGCCCACACTGCACCCAAACTCCACCCTAGAACACGCCGGAAGCCAGGTTGCATAAAAGTGCATGTCTCCTTGCCAATGCATGTAACCTTTGGGCTAATTTTATAAAAGCCCTTTTATGTATGCAAAATTGTCTGCTAACTCATCCGCTCTCAGTGGTCTGTACACCTGCCTCCCCTTGACCCCTTCCTACCACTTATGGAAGCTCTCCTTTATATCACAGATGACTGCGGCTATTCCTTCAAGACCCAGCTAATGGCTCTCATCTCTTAAGCTGCAGAACATTAGAATGAAGTTCAACGCCTCGCTAGATCTATCATTGAAATATGACATTTGCCACTTTAAAATCCAATTTAAAATCTTCAATCAATCACATGATATGTTTCTGTATAATCCAGAGAAGGCCTGTTACACTTTCCTTACATACTGCCTCCTCACAGTGTAGCGATGCAGCTTGGCTTACTTGCAGTGAGTCAAATGGCACTGATTCATGAGAAGGATTTGGCAAGAATATAGCAGCGTGCTGACAATGCTGCATTATAAGGTAGAAATAGATGAAGCATTTTTAACTGTAAGGAGTGTCATAAAATTTTAGTAATGAAACAAATGTATTTATGTATTTATTTATGATTGCAATTTTGTACCCCATAGTTCTCAACAAGTGTTATCAATGTGGTTTACAGCTACGTGTAATCTAAAGGCTAAGGATCTCTTCTTTTTATCAACCACTCCAAAAGTGTTATTTCTGTTATGTTGCAGACAGCAAAAACCTGTTGTTTCTTTCTCTACAACATTAACAAAATTGGCCCCTTCCTTTCTGAACACACTGCTAAAACACTTTTCCACTCTTTAGTCACTTCTCGCCTCAACTATTGCAACCTTCTCCTTGCTGGTCTCCTTCTGAGTCACCTTTCTCCTCTTCTATCTGTTCAAAACTCTGCTGTGTGGCTAATCTTCCGCCAGCCCCGTTATACTCATTTAACCCCTCTTCTCAAATCACTTCATTGGCTTCCCTTCCATTTCCGTATCCAATTCAAACTTCTCCTTCTGACCTATAAATGCATTCATTCTACTGCCCCTCATTACCTTTCCTCTCTCCTCTTTCCCTACACCCTCTTCGTGAACTCCGCTCTTTCTCTGGCTTGCTTCTCTCTATGCCCTTCTCTTCACCAGCCAATTCCAGACTTCAATCCTTTCACCTTGTAGTTCCTTATGCCTGGAACAAACTACCTGTATCTTTATTTCTGGTTTCATCTCTCCCCCTTTTTAAATCTATGCTAAAGGCTCAATTCTTTCAGGCCTCTTTTGGATCTTAATCCTTTGTTCTCCTTCTATCTCATTACTCTTACTGTACCCTAGTTCTCATCTATTCTACTGTTTGTCTTGATTACATTGTAAGCTCTGATGAGCAGGACTGTCTTTTATATGTGTCTGTACAGTGCTGGGTATGCCTTGTAGCACTATAAAAATGATTAATAGTAATAGAAATAGTCTATCATTTATGCAGAGAAGAGCCTGTCTGATGTCACACTGCCTTTGAGGCTTTTATAGTATCTCTGATTATTTCTGTGGCGGGTCAGGAGAAAAGCCTGTCATACAGCCCGCTGCATGTAATTCAGGTAAAGGAGGCAAGTATCTGAGAGGTCACCTGATGCTCCCATATCACTATGATGATGTAACCCAAATTCTGCATTAAAAAGGTACTGCTGGCATACAGGCTGCAGAGCTGACCCTTTCCCAGTGCCCACCTGAGACTTCTCACCTCATTGCTTCTATCTTCTAAGGGATCCTCCTTCTGTCCTTTGCCTTGGCTTTTTGGTAAATAGGACTGTTGTGAATGTCTTCTTCTTGGGGTTCCTCTTAGCTCTCTGGCTCAAATACCAGCAGGTGGTCATCTGAGATATCCTCCTCATAGATTTCAATTTATGGCTCCATTTTAGTTTTGTTACAGTCATTCTAATTATAAAGTGTCTTGAAACCAGGTCTTATTTGGCCCAAAATACCTGTCATCATGTATGAAAAATGATCATCAGTGACATATAGGAAGGACATATCATTAGTTCTAAGACTTTGCAGCTTGTCGTGCTGTGAGGGCTTGCATGCATCAGTGATGCTGAGAGCTAAACTATCGGTAGTTTAACTACTGGCAGGGTCTCCCAAGATGGACAGGTCTCAGCTGAGGTGTCAGACCAAGACAAACCACCCATCTGGGCAGCAGCAGAATGGGATAGTGTTGACGGCGGAGGATCACATTTTTGTGACAACGGCAACAACACCAAACTTAAACTGCGTGGAAGAAAGGCCCGGCAATCTACTTCTGTATCTTGCCATGAAAACCCAATGGATAGTTACAACAAAACAAATTGTGCTATGGTGCTGGAAGATGAGACCCCCAGGTCGGAAAGCACTCAACTAGCTACTGGGGAAGAGCTGAAGACTTTTCAGAGTAAAGCCAGCATTTATGATGTGGTTGGATCAAAGCCCTCGGGTAGTCTGACTGCTGATGTAGCTGCGCATGAAATAAGAGTCAGAAGCTGTAAAGATGTCTTACACATTGGAACATGGAACGTACGAAGCATGAACCAAGGGAAGTTGGAGGTGGTCAAGAATGAAATGGAACGTGTACAACTTGATCTGTTGGGTATCAGCGAACTGAAATGGACTGGCATCGGGCACTTTGCATCAGATGATCACATGGTCTACTATGCTGGAAATGAAAGACAAAGAAGAAATGTTGCATTTATAATAAAGAAGAAATTTGCAAGAACTGTAATGAAATACATTGCAGTCAGCGAACGCTTAATCCCTATTCGTCTACGAGGATTGCCTATCAACACAACTATAATTCAAGTATATGCCCAACAACAGCTGCAGAAGAGAATGAAATTGAAGAATTCTATGAACAAGTACAAGCTGAAATTGACAGAACATGCAAACAGGATATCCTGATAGTCATGGGTGACTGGAATGCAAAAGTTGGCAACAAAGAAGAAGGCAAAGTAGTTGGAAAATATGGACTTGGCAACAGAAATGAAGCTGGAGAAAGACTGATAGAATTCTGCAAGACCAATGATCTAGTCATCTCAAACACCTTCTTCCAGCAACACAAGTGGCGACTGTACACATGGACTTCACCCAATGGATTGTATAAAAATCAAATTGACTACATCTGTGGAAGTCAACGATGGAAAAGCTCTATAACATCAACCAAGGCAAAACCTGGAGCTGACTGACTACTAGTATGCAAACTCAAGCTAAAGTTGAAAAAGAGCAAACCACTCATGAATGCAGCAAAATATGACCTTGAGAATATACCACTGGAATTTAAAGACTGCCTGCAAAATTGATTTGCTGCTTTAGATACAAATGACAGAGCTCCGGAAGAGTTATGGAATGACATCAAGAAGGTTGTGTTGGAAGAAAGCGAGAAGTCTCTACAAAAGGTGAAAAAGCAAAAACGGCCAAAATGGATGACGGAAGAAACTCTGAAAATTGCCCAGAAACGCAGAGAAGCTAAAGCCAGAGGAGAAAGAAAGACAATCACAGAACTCAACAGAGATTTCCAACGTGCAGCAAGACAGGACAAGGAAAAGTACTACAACGACGCATGCAAGGAAATAGAAGCAGAAACTATTAGAGGAAGAACAAGATCGGCTTTCCTAAAGCTACGAGAGTTAAAGAAAAAGTTCCAGCCTCGAATTGGAATGTTACAAGATGCTCAAGGTTCTATGTTGAATGATGCTGAGAAGATCAAGGAAAGGTGGAAGGAATATACAGAGTTTTTATATGATAAAGATCAAGTGGACCAACAGCTGTTTCAACCTGTACCTTATGATCGGGAACCATTGGTGATGAAAGAAGAAGTTGAAGCAGCATTGAAGGCCTTATCAAAGAAAAAAGCACCAGGCATTGATGGCATTCCTATAGAAGTATTGCAGCAATCTGATGCAGCTGTTACCATACTTACAAGGCTCTGCCAAGAAATATGGAAGACAACATCATGGCCAACTGACTGGAAAAGATCTGTGTTTATACTAATACTAAAGAAAGGTGATCCAACTGACTTGTGGAAATTATCGAACAATCGCTCTGATCCCACATGCCAGCAAGATTCTACTGAAGATTATTCAAAAGAGACTACAACCATACCTGGAACAAGAACTACCTGAAGTGCAAGCAGGGTTCAGGAAAGGGCGAGGAACGAGAGACATCATTGCGGATGTGAGATGGATCCTTGAAAAGACTAAAGAATACCAAAAGGATATCTATTTGTGCTTTATCGACTATAGCAAAGCTTTTGACTGTGTAAACCATGAGAAACTCTGGGCCACATTAAGAAGCATGGGTATACCAGAACACCTGATCGTTCTCTTGCGCAATTTGTACATTGATCAAGAAGCAACAGTTCAAACGGAACAAGGAGAAACAGAATGGTTTAAAATAAGCAAACGTATAAGACAAGGCTGCATACTTTCCCCCTACCTGTTTAATTTATATGCAGAACAAATCATCAGAGAAGCAGGATTGTATGAAGACAACAGAGGTGTGAAGATTTGTTGAAGACTCATCAACAACCTTCGCTATGCTGATGATACTACATTACTGGCTGAAAGTGAAGATGATCTGAAACATTTGCTTCTCACAATCAAAGAACATAGTCTCAAAATGGGCCTGCACCTTAATGTAAAGAAGACAAAGATCATGACAACTGGCATAATCAACAGGTTCATCGTTGAAGGAGAAGAAATTGAAATTGTGAACAACTTTAACCTACTTGGATCAACTATCAATAAAGAAGCAACAAGCAGTCAAGAAATCAAATGACGCATTGCTCTTGGCAGAATGGCTATGAAAGACCTAGATAAGATTCTCAAGAGCAGAGACGTCTCTCTCCATACAAAGATTCGACTTGTTCAAGCCATGGTATTTTCAATAACATCATATGGATGTGAAAGCTGGACAGTGAAAAAGACAGACAGGAAGAAAATTGATGCCTTTGAATTATGGTGCTGGCGGTGAATACTGTGTATACCATGGACTGCCCGAAGAACAAACCAGTCTGTACTAGAGGAGATCAAACCTAAGCTTTCTTTAGAAGCTCAGATGACAAGACTTCGACTTTCATACTTTGGACACATCATGCAAAGAGAGAGATCATTAGAGAAAGACATCATGCTTGGCAAGATAGAAGGTCAACGCAAAAGAGGAAGGCCAGCAATGAGATGGATCGATACAATAACAGCAGCTACGGGTACCAGTCTGTCAACAATGAGCTGCCTGACTGAAGACAGAACACAATTTAGGATAGCTATCCAGAGGGTCGCCATGAGTTGACTCCGACTCGACGGCACTTAACAACAACAACAAGACTTCTAAGACTTTAGAAGTGACATTTTAGAATGGATGTCCAAGTTAAAACTGGGACATGCAGGATGAAACATGCAGAAATACGTATGCCAAGGATGTCTATGTCTCCGGCTGATTTTTTGTAATATAGACATCACCAATGTGGATGTCCATGCCAGCAGCAACATAGATGGCCCCCTTAGGAAAGCATGTGGTGGGGACATCCATTTCATGCAAGCTAGGATAAGGGAACGTCCAGCGGCATAGCAAAACTAAAACACGAGTCCCCATTCCCCATCAGGTTTGTTATCGTTTTGTAAAATAAAGGGGGTATTAGTGTAGCTCCTTCTCCATACCTTTCAGATGTTTGCCTGACAAAACAATCATTTTTCAGATGCTTGGTCAAGGCTGCAGCAAATATAACCTTAGATGCGACTCTGGACATCCACAATGTTTCTGAGAACAAGTTTTTGGGAACGCCCCAGCCATGCCTCCACCATGCCCTTATTCAGACTTGCATGTCCTCATGCTGGGGACATCCACAGACCTGGCTTTTACAATGGCTCTGGAGATGTCTCTGTGCTTTGGTCATCTTTATGCCCATTTTTCCGTGTCCAAAGCACGAATAGGGCTTCAAAAATAATCCCCTATGTGTCTCTACATGCAATTACATCAGCAGAATAAACATATGAAGGGCGTTTTTTGGGGTTGTGTTTTTTTGTATGTATCTAACAACCATTGTATGATGATTATGTTCAGTAATGAATATCTATTTTTAGTGTTCTTATTACACAGGTACACTACCAAAAAACTGCCTCCAGTTTTGCAACTGATTCCTATAGATTTTGGGGTGCTGAATCCAGGAAAAATAGCCAAAATGTTCCATCACGTCACGTCTTCTTGCAAAATTAGATTTCTTACCCATATAAGGAATGTTCACATAATTTCTTTTTAGCCGACTGCAGTTTATTTTCTTGGCCCAAAATAGAGGTTGTAATAGTTAACTAACTAGAAACACTCCCTCATGATATTTTAGAGTGTTTTGTATTCATTTTATACATTAACAGGACAATTGGGAGGCGGGGGGCTAAATCCAGTACTCGCGCTGGCGCATGTTCTTTCCTGTTCACCTCGCCTCGTTCGCTTGCTCAAACACGGTGGTTGCGACATGAACGTTCCTGTCAAATTTCAGTTTCTTGCAAGTTCATTATTACCTTTTGTTTGCTGAGTCATAATCCAGCTTTATTCCGAAGTGGTTCACTACAGTTGTAGTTTGCAGTGCTGTGTATTTGTGATGGCTCACAGAGCCAGAGGTTGCGTCAACTCTCCGGACAGTTTTTGTTTTATTTGTGGGGAATATACCGTGAAAAAGCGGCAGAGGAACATTTCTGCATTTATTAAAAAAGTATATTTCGCCTATTTCGGTTTGAAGTTAGGCGATCAAGACAAAACCGTGGGCTCCTCACAAAGTGTGCAAGACATGTGAGGAAGATCTACGCTTATGGATGAAAGGTAAAAACAAGCATTTCATTTCGGAATACCTATGATGTGGCGTGAACAAAGAGACCACAGCAGTGACTGCTATTTTTGCTCTTGCATTGTGAAGGGATACAACTTAAAAAATAAGAACGTAATAAGTTACCCCAACCTTCCCTCAGCAATTAGGCCTATGCCTCATAGCAACGAAGTACCTGTGCCTGAACCACCAAAATCTTTGGATCATATTTGTGTGGACGGTTCTGATCATGATGAGACTCATCAGATGGCTTTTCCCGATGAGTCCAGTACTTCCGAGTTTGAAACTGAACCAGATCCGAAACCTGAACTTTTCTCTCAAGCTGAATTGAATGATTTAGTCTGGGATTTAGGACTCCCAAAAGATGCTGCCCAACTGCTAGGTTCTCGGCTTAAACAGAAAAATCTATTGTCACCAGGAACAACTTTTTATTGGTACCGCAACCGCGAGACACAATTTTTGAAGTATTTCAGCAAAAGAGGAAGATTTGGTATTTTGCAACGATATATACGGAGTGATGGAAAAGTTTAAACTCAAGTATGATCCTGCTGAATGGCGGCTGTTCATTGATTCGTCAAAAGACAGCATAAAAGGTGTTCTCTTCTTCATAATGGCAACACATTCGCTTCAGTTCCTATTGCTTACTCTGTTATTCTCCAAGAAAAATACGAGAATTTGGCCCTGATTCTTCAGAAGATTCGTTATGATGAGCATAAGTGGATGATTTGTGGAGACTTTAAAATTCTATCCATGCTATTAGGGCAGCAATCCGGTTTCACCAAATATCCCTGCTTCCTTTGCTTGTGGGATAGCTGGGCCCGCGAACTACACTGGGGGAAAAAAGACTGGCCAATTCAGGAGTATTTGAGACCCGGTGAGAAAAATGTTCATGAGAGCTTGGTACCTCGTGATAAAATTCTATTACCACCTCTCCACATTAAGTTGGGTCTCATTAAGCAATTCATCAAGTCCCTTCCAAAAGATGGTGAGTGCTTTCGGTACCTTTGCTCAAAGTTCCCCCGACTTTCTGAAGCAAAGCTAAAGGAAGGAGTGTTTGTTGGCCCTGATATAAGGAAAACTCATTTCAGATGGAGCATTCGCTGAAACGATGTCTGAGAAGGAAAAAGAAGCCTGGGATTCCTTCAAGGATGTTGTTCTCAAATTCTTGGGGAACAGGCGGGATGATAACTATAAGGATATTGTTGCCAGGATGCTCAATGCCTTCAAAGAACAAGGCTGTAACATGAGCCTGAAAGTCCATTTCTTGCACTCCCATGTGAACTACTTTCCCGAAAACTTGGGGGCGTACAGTGAAGAACAAGGTGAAAGGTTTCACCAGGACATCAAGGACGCAGAGAGAAGGTACCAAGGAAGATGGAACACCACTATGATGGCTGATTTCTGCTGGTTGCTGCTGCGGGAAACCCCAGATGAAAAATACGCCAAGCAGCGCACCAAGAGAAGCATTCGGGGGAAGAAGAAACGGGCCCACCAGGAGATTGATTGACCCAAGAATGACTTTAAAATCTAAACTGTGTTGACAAATATCGTGTTTTTACTAAACTTTGAAATAAAAATTTGCTAGTTATTACCACAGTGTCGGATCTCATTTATTAGAATTTTATTTTCACACCATCGGGTGTTTGTCTTCATGTATTGCAATGGTGCGGTTTGTGTTTTCTATTCTTACATACATACCTGTACAACATTTTTTGCACATTTCTTTGCTTTGCTTTGTGTCTAACCTCGCTCTTATATGCTCAATGTTTGTGCACATGTATGTGGCTGTTTTAAGTGCAGACAATTTTGCTACCATCACAGTGTGTTTTGTTGACATTACTCTACTCTATTCTTATGTGCTGCCTTGTTACAATTTTCTTTATTCTTATTTGAATAACTACTAAACAATTAGTATAAAGAATTCATCCAAGAAACTTTTATCTCGATCGCACTCAATCTGAAATGTTCACCTCAAACTGCTAACCCAATGTAGCAAAAAATCTGTACGTGATGGAGCAAATTGGTTACCAGATTTGGATTCAGCGCACCAAAAAACGTAAAAATCAATCGAAACATTAGAGGCAGTTTAAAAAAATTTTTTTTTAGTGCACCTGTGTTATCGTGTATTTAAGGAATTTCTGCACTTTCAGTTTGCGAAAGGAATAATTTGAGTTGTAGACTGTAATTAGATTTTTTTCTCTAGATATTGCCGGTCTATTGTAAGCATCTTTTTTTTTTTTTTTCCGCAGCTCTTTCTCCTTTTGTTTGCTCTGTCTTTTCTCTGCAATGGTCTGTGTTGCTGATAAGTTTGAGGTTTTGATTGCCATTTTAGCCTTTCAGATCCACCAGTGTTCTGTCACTGCCTCTAGCCCACTGCCTCTAGCCATAGCAGTGTGAAGTGATGGATATGATACAGAAGATATGACGGACATGGTACAGAAGATATGCATGTCGACGCGTCATTATCAGAGTGATGAGTACCTTGAAGTAGATCCATGGAAGTTTTGTATCCGTGTAAGTAACTATAATGCTAGCGTGTACAAAATATTGTATGCCACTTGTCAGGCGGGTGCCTGGGTGAGAATGTTCACAGTCTTGGCAAAGGCATATATCAATATGATTTGCAAGGGATTGTGGGAAATGCAGTCCATTCACACCAGACACAGCCGCTCACAATAATTAGTTGTGCTTGAGTGTAAAGCCAATAAGATATTTATTTATGGGGTTATTTCTCCCAACACAGATATGCTTGGTAGCACATAAAACAGGATACTTGCTTTCAGTGTTAAACTTAGAAAAAACAAAATCAGGAAAACAACAGCTGAACTTGTCAGGCAATCAAAGCAAAAGAATAAAGACCTGGTTGGTAACAAACTGGTCTTTTCTGTAGGCTCTAGCTAATATTTTCTTAGCAGTGCTTTAATCAACAAACAAAACCCACAAAGTAGGGAAAAACTGTTCTTTTCAGGTTAACTTCTTATATCTTCACACATAGACTCAGAAGTGATTTCCTCAGAGCTCACAAGCAATTAGGTAAGGCTCAATTGCTAGCAGTTACCCAGCTGAAACCCCTTAGCTGGCTTGCTTTCTACTGCGTGGCTCAAATCCTACTCAGGAGCTTTTCTGAGTAGATTAAAGAACAAGTTTGTATTTCTTTGTGATGGTTGTTGTACTTTGTAACAAAAAATTACCAAAGGAGTTTAGACAGAGAGCAATCCATGTATTCACAGCCTGAATCTATAACCTCTCCCCCTTCTTCAACAATCATGGGTTCAATATCATGGATTGGCACAGAGGAATTTCTCAATGAAGCACTCTCAGGAGAATACTTGTTTCCCTGCTGTCTTTCAAGGATATAGCTAGGGCATAGATCAGTGTTCATACCTGAGCTTCCATTGCTGTTAGAGTTCCTCTCTAAATAGCCTGGCCAGTATGTAGTCCAGTTCTTATGTCCAGCCTTCCAATCCAGATCCCTGGACACTGGGTCTCTCTTCACATACCTTCTGGCACGGGTCTTAGGGTCCCTTCCAAGTGCAGCCGTCTCCCTCACAGGTACCGTCTGGAGATTCCTAGCTCTGCAGAACCACTCCTCTGGTTTTCCCCAGTCCAATGGTGTATGCTGGCCTTTTGAATGTCTCCCAGTATACGTACTGCTCTGGACTCCTTTAGACCTCCCAAATGCTTTTCTCTTCTTTCTTCCAAAGGGTTTCTTGCCCTCTCTGTCCGTCCGCTCTGGCTTCTGCTTCTTTTTTTTTTTAAACTTTTATTTTCATTTTGCAACAAACAAAAGAAACAACACACCAAAGGAGACAAAACAAGTATACAATAAGGAAAAGTAAACCCAATTACCCCCCACCCCCATGCTTCTTCTCTAGCCGATTATGTCAGCATGTGAGCGCTTCCAATTAACAGTGATTATACATCAAAACGATCAAAAGAGTATCTACGATACAGAATGATCATGGGACAGAAATATATACAAATTTAGACAGTCAGATGAGAGCATTTAGCAGTATGTACATAGTCATTGAGCATCTTCCATTTAGACCGATGATGAGGAGTCTGAACGGGGGAAGCAAACATACGAGGTATTTGTTCATATTTACTGTAGAGACAGACATGATTCCACCATTCATTGGGGCTCAGATGGGAGCTATTTTTCCAGTATTACTTAATTAGGGAAATAGCAATGCCAAGCATAAAGTCCAAAAGGAGGTAAGCCGTTTTTGGAAGAGAGGGGATCCCCGCAACTGGGCGAAGTCCCACTATCCTCCAAGAAAGGGGCTCTTGAAAGTGCAAAATAGACTGGATACCACCCCAGACCCGACGCCAGTAATACTGTAGTGCGGGATATTCATACATAACATGAGGTAGTGAACCAATGGCCGCATGGCATGTCCAACAACTATTGCCCTGAGTGGTGTTCCATTTGGCTAATCTGTCAGGAGTGTAAAAACACCGGTGGGCTAGAAAGAAGAGGGTCTGAGTGAGTGAGGCGGATCGGAAACCCGTGTCACTCTACTCCAGACAAGGCTCCATTGCTCCGAGGTCAGAGTCACATGCAATTCTCTCTCCCATGCTTTCTGCGCTATAGGGGTATCTCTAGTTATGGCATTACATAAGGTTTTGTAACATTGGATGCTACACCCGGTGAACTACCGATAGATCGGAAAGTCTCCGATCAACCTTGTGTAGGGGATGCCGATGGCGGGAGTACCTTAGCACTCCGAAGGCAATGCTGAAGTTGCACCGACTGAAAGTAGTATTTCGCTGGGAGACCAAATTCAATTTGCAATTCAGTAAAAGTTTTCCAGCGACCATCATGGAACAACTGGCTAGGAATCCAAATGCCCCTAGTGTACCAGGGGCTCCACGCCATCGACTTATTTTGTATTCGAAATCGAGTATTGTACCAAAGCGGGAGCCTGTCGAACGGACAGAGTCGGGAGCCTAAAGATTGCATAAGAGTATTAAAGGCACCTAAAGTGTCTAAAAGCATTGGTGGATAGTGGGAGTCTGATGGGAGAGTCATACCAGGGAGAAAAGTAAAAGGAATCGGTTTGCAAAGGTCCTCTTCTATATCTAGCCACACAGGTCTACTCGGTACTGGATCTTCCAGCCAACGAGCGCCTTGTTTGAGAAGGAAAGATTGATGGAACACTTGATTAAAATCACCACCAAGTATTAATGGAGCATTGGCAGAGGCCTATGCCAACTGCGCAATACTTGCATAGTAAGCAGGGTTGTCCACATTCGGGGCATAAATGCAAATACACGTGAATTCACTATCTCCAACCTCAAGGTGTACACGGGCCCATCTACCCTCCTTGTCAGCGCTAGTATCAAGTACAGTAGCTTGCAAAGACTTCTTAACCAGAATGGCTACCCCGTACCGTTTAGAAACGGCGGGAGAATAGGCAGCCACCATGTAAGGCTTAGCATTGAGTTTCAGTGTTTCAGCAGAGTTTAGATGCGTTTCCTGAAGAAACACTAAATCAGCATGCTCATGGCTAAGATAGCTAAGGATTTTCTTTCTTTTGAGTGGACTATTAATGCCTTTTACGTTGAGTGATAAGATTTTACATAAGGCCATTCAGAAAAGTTAAAATTCTGAGCATGATAGCGCACATAATTTCACAATGTCCCTCATATTGACTGTATCTGGCTGTACACATGACATAAAAAAATAAGCTAATATAATACAATGAAGCGCCCCACATTAACAAAGAAAACCGCAGTGCGGTAGAGGAGAAGCAGAACCCCAGAAATAACTGGCGACCATGTGTCTGCGGGGAGAAACCCCAGAGAAGGCCGAAATTGAAAAAACACATAACCTGTAGGACTGTGCGTGCTCCGAATCCGACCGAGGCACACATCATGGAGGGATAGGAGACCAAAAAACAAAAAAGTCATATAGAGAAAGAAAGAAAGTCCAGGTAGTCTCTGTGCTTGGCTATGACCGCCGCATCGGGCCCTTCAAAATGGCGGACAGAGCCGGCAGATAAAAGTCCAAGTTTTTGGATTAGCGCATCTGCTCTGCTTCTTTGGAGTCTAAAAATGTTGATAGTAGATCAGGATCTTCAAATGTCCTGGTTTAGTTGTGGAGAGTCACTCGGAGCTTCGCTGGATACAACAGGCCAAAGCGAGCCTGTAGCTGTTGAAGTCGAGGGCGAAAAGCAAGGAGTTTCTTCCGACGGTCAACGGTAGGCTTTGCCAAATCAGGGAAGAAGGAGACTTTGCGACCTTCAAATTCCAAATGATGATTTGCCCGGGCAGCATTTAAAATTTGTTCCACTTGTTGATATCGTAGCAAGCGAAAGATAATAGGCCGGGGGGTCATTCGGTCGAGCGCCATGTGGGTAGGAACACGGTGTGCACGATCGATTTCCAGTTCTCTATGAAAAGTGATCTTCAGCAAGGAGGGAAGAGTTTTGAGCAGGAATTCTCTTATATCTCCTGCTTCCACCCCTCCGGTATTCCGAGGAGCCTCACATTGTTGCGACGGGCTCGATTATTGCTATCTTCTAACTCCTTTTGAAGATTCTGTATCTGGCGCTCAGCCTTGTCCAGTTTGCCCAAGCGCACCGCGTGCGAGTCGAGGACCCCCGCCATGTTGTCCTGCCGTAATGAGAGACCCTCAAGTCGGTCCTGGAGCACTCCAAAGTCTTCTCGCATGGCTCGAAGCGCTTCTCCATTGGACTGCACCAATTCCTTCACGCCGCGTATTTCCTCTAAAATCTCCAGGTGCATTTCGGGGTTTTCACGAAATGGAACCATCTTCTGTGGGGAGGACACCTCTGTTTTGGAGCGTTTTCCGTGAGAAGAAGAAGGAGACCCGAAGTCCAAGCGCGCTGGTTTATGGGCCGCCATCCCCCCCGAGGTACCCCGGTCAGCTCGGAGCGAAATAGTAAGTTTGTGTAGGTATTAAGTCAGGATTCTAAGTAGGCCTCTCGGGAGCTTCAGCGCGAAGCGTCTTACCCGCTGGACATCAGGCTCCGCCCCCCTCTGGCTTCTGCTTCTGATGATCCTCCAGATGATGAAGCTGTCCAAGATCATGAAGATGATTCTCTGTAGAATAAACTCTACCTATATTCTGCTTAGATGAGTGCTCCACCCTAGCACAGTGCAGCTGTGCTGAATCAGGCCCTGCCCTTCGAGATGAGTGCTTAGGGATTACCTCATAGCCCTCCTGATTGAACACACGTTTCCCCACTTCAGCTCCTCTAATGACTGTTGGAAACCTGGTGCATTCTGGGACTGGTAGTCTTTTATGGAAATATTCTGTTTTTTTTTTTATTTCTACCAGAACTGACAGGTTGCTTGTTCAGAGTCACTTCACCTTTTCTATAGCTCCTTCCTGAGCTATGATAAGCTTCCTTATCACATACCCCCCTGCTTAAGTTATTACGGACTGGTTTTACTGGTGAAACTTCTTTCCTACAGTCCGTAATACCTACGAGAGTGTTATCTTTTTGAAGCTCACTTACTTCCTGACTGGCTTCAGGGTCATTATTATTTACAGGCCTCTCCTTCCAAGACTTAAGTACATTAATATGGTAGGTCTGTCTACGCCCTCTTGCATTTTCTACCATATAAGACACTGGGCTCACTTGTTTAACAACCTTCCATGGCCCTTTCCACTGTACTTCAAATTTTGGGGCTGTACCTGCTACTTGAACCAAAACCTTTTCACCAATGCTTAATTGGCGGCTTTTGGCCTTCCTATCATACCACCCTTTCTGGCGAACTTGACTGTCCTGCAGGTTCCTCTCAGCAACCTGCGAGGTCCTTTTCAAACGTGCTCTCAAGTCACGTAGAAACTGTCGCACTTCCTGACTTCCTGGTTCAGGATCAATCCATTGTTCCCTCAAAATATCTAATAAACCCCGTGGAGCCCTACCATACATCAATTCATATGGAGTTACATCTAGGGACACCTGAATTCTTTCCCTGCAGGCATATAAGGCAAAGGGCAATAACAAATCCCATTCTTTTACCTCTCCTGCTAACCCCCTTCTCAACATTTGTTTGAGAGTTTGGTTGAATCTCTCCACCAAACCGTTTGATTGTGGATGGTAGGCTGAGGTTTTCACGTGATGAATGCCAAAGGCATCCCAGACCTGGGCCAAATATTTGGATACAAAATTGGACCCTCGGTCAGTCAACACCTCTCTTGGGAATCCCACTTCACAAAACAATTTTACTAGCTCTAAAGCTATTGTTTTTGCAGAAGAAACATTCCTCAATGGTATGGCCCAGGGAAACCTTGTTGCCTGATCTACCATAACTAGGATGTATTGGAAACCTCGGGGCGTTTTGACTAATGGGCTTACAATATCCATGGCAATGCGACCAATTGGGTCTGTAATAATTGGCATGGGAATCAATGGCACCACCGATGGGTGAGCCACTGTAACTCGCTGACACACTGGACATGCAGCACAAAACTGGGCAGTTTCTTTGAAAATACCTGGCCAGTAAAAACGCATAAGTATTTGATCCAGCGTTCCTTGCATCCCTTTATGACCTCCAACTGGATGATCATGTGCTAATCTAAGTACTAGCCCTTTGAAAGTTGTGGGTACCACCAATTGTTTACGTATGGTCCCATTTCCGGGGTCCTGACTCTCTCTATATAATATTTCATTATCTAGTTACCTCCTATGAATAAAGTTAGGCCAGCTTTTGCTGTACCTAGCTTTACCCACAGGTTGCTATCTGGATAGTAGTGTAATAATGCTGTTACCAGGTTAGCGACTGTTATTGCCCATGACACATCCCAGAACGCCCACGACACTCCTTAATGCTAGGCCGTTAGCATTGGGGTGTATAGCACTGTTAGTTGGGGACTTGTTATGTAAACCACTTTGATTGAAGGAGAAGGTGGTATTTAAAACCTGTTAAATAAATAAATAACATATTCAGAGGCACTAACCATGTTAGTACCATTGAATATCCCATTCAGTGGCATTTACATGGTTTACAGGTCTGTAAACTGTGTAAATACCTTTCAATATTGGGCCCAATATGTCCATGGAAACAGACCTTCTTCACCTTGAATTATAATTTCTTCATAGTGAGTCATAATTTCACCTACCTGCAGTAATCTAATAGGTCTAGTTGGCATGGTCATGCTCCTCCTATTGACCAGAGTCACCACAGTCAACGATGAAGATTATATTTGCTATTGATTCAATGCCACTGAGCTCAGCCAAAAATTCATGCTGCTCCACTGATACACCTCTGGTGCTACAGAGACTCCAAATAGTAGTTTGAGCCATCTTTTCCTGTCATGAGGGGGGAAAGGGGGGTCTAGAATGAGATCCCGAGACTCTTTTTCTCATCTTACATATGCATCAAGTGTAAACAAGTGAGCTTTTGGATAGTTTGCATAAAACATGTTCGAGTTTTGGCATGTTACAGTATAATCTCTCCAGAGCAAGTTTTAGAAAATTTGGATCAATACAAATTCTTAGCTTGTGAGACTTTTTTATTATGACCATATTGCTGATCAAATCAGTTGGTTCAGTCACACGTGTGATATGACTGTCAGTTTCATGTGTTTTTGGCTGGACTTTCACCTCTGCCTTCAAGGCAATTGGTACATTGGTTGGAGCACTTTGTACTGGTGAAACACTGCGATAAAGTTCAAAATGAGTTTCTTCTGGAACAGACTCCACTGGGCATGAAAGATATCATAGGCACTAGTTGTCATCTCAACCATGGTCTGGTGCATTGATGTTCTATTTGGTTCAGCTTTACAGGAATGGTGAACTGGATCAGGCCAAGGCACTCACATGTTGAGACAGACAACAATGGTTTCTGATTTACTTTCACTATCTCAAATTCAGTCTGATGATCTTAAAGTAGCTAAACAGGTAGAAAAGGCGACGGCAAAAGCTAGAAGGATGCTTGGGTGCATACGGAGAGGAATGGCTAGCAGAAAAAAGGAGGTGATAATGCCTCTGTATAAGTCTTTGGTGCGACCTCATTTGGAGTATGGTGTGCAATTCTGGAGACCGCACCTTCAAAAGGATGTGAACAGGATGGAGTCGGTGCAGAGGGTTGCTACTAAAATGATTAATGGGCTTCATTATAAAGCATATGAGGACAGACTTAAGGATCTTAATATGTACTCCTTAGAGGAAAGGCGGGATAGAGGTGATATGATTGAGATGTTTAAATACCTCCGTGGCATAAATGTTCAGGGAGAGAGCCTCTTTCAATTGAAAGCAAGTTCTGCTACGAGGGGACATGGGATGAGGGTGAAGGGAGATAGATTCAGGAGTGATATGCGGAAATATTTCTTTACGGAAAGAGTAGTGGATCCGTGGAATAGTCTCCCAGTGGAGGTGGTGGAGATGAGGACAGTAACTGAATTCAAAAAAGCATGGGACCAACACAGAGGATCTCTAAAGGTAAAAAGTGGACTGTTGTAGTTGTTGTTATGGAAGGACAGACTAGATGGGCCTTGTGGTCTTTTTCTGTCGTCATGTTTCTATGTTTCTATGAATATATCCATGTATGCTGCTTGATGAGTGAAAAAGCCCCAAGGATGGCATGAGTTCCTCTGACTATACTTTCAGTTTTGGTGTCTCTCAGCTGCAGGGGTTTTCTCCTTGCAAGTTTCATTTTGTCTTTAAGGACATGTTGCCTTACAGTTCAGCTGACAAGGTTGCATTATACTATTCAGTCTGAGATTCCAAACCATTTTTGCCCTTTTGTTTGCATAGTGCCAGGGCAAACCTTTGAGAAAACTGCATCACTAAGTACTGATCATGTCTGCATCACCCGACTCTGATATTTCTTCCAACTTATACAGTTTACTTGCTGTGTTCTGATTCCTGCTTGATATTCATTCCTTGCAAAATGATTTGGACCACCACATAGCTGACATATTTTCCCATATGCTGGCCAATGTTCTTTCACACACTAATGTAACATGTAACATGTACATAATCTGTACAGTATATAGTTTCCCTCAGTTCCTTCCAAGTTTTTGAATATCCTGTTCTATATAAGCTCAATGTATTATTTCATTGTAGTAAAGTTGTTCCTACTGTAAACCGCACTGATTATAATAGCGCGGTATATAAGAAACATAAATAAATAAATAAAAATAAATAATGTGCATTGCCACATTACTTTCATATAGCAGATTTGGCTGCAGATAAATTACTCTGCTGTACCTTGTTGCAGTAGCTATTGTGACCCGAAGGGACCATAGGAGGCACTAGCAAAGTCAGGCATTAACTTAAAGGGGAGGGAAGAGGGCTAGGCTCAGGTACCGGGGAAAAGGTCAGGGACCCTTTAAACTTCAAGCCTCCCAAAACAGGTTCACGCCCCTGTACAACTAGGGTTGCCAACTTTTAGAAAGAAAAAAACCCACCACCTGTGGCTAGCAATGCTTCGCCCATGGCCGCCCCCTGCCCTGCCCTATGTCCCACCCAGGGCCGGATTTACCTTGAGTGAGGCCCTACGCCAACAAAAATTGTGGACCCCCAGAAAAGATAAAAATGAGCACGCCGGATCAGCTGTGCACTGTTGGCCCTGACGTCATAATTAAACTGGGAATCCCAAAAGCCAAACTTGGAATGTACAACACTGTAGAAATAAAACTATACATTAATTTGCTCTTGTACTAAACAAAGCGCAGACGTTAATGATGCACATTTACCAGAGCTAACATATTCCAATTAATAAATTCAAAATAAAGAGATATTTTTCTACCTTTAGTGCATTTTTTTTCAGCTGCAATTGCTCCAGCCACTTTCTTCTGGTTTCTTCGTGACTTCTGCTAACTCTCCATCGTCTGCTGTCCATTTGTCCTTTCTTCTCTCTTCTAGTTTTTTTCCATTCTCTCTCTACATCTGCTTTAACATACTAATCTTTCTCCTTTTGCTCTTTCCTCAGTCCTATTTCATCCACTCAAATTTTACCCCTCCATCCTCACTTACTCTCCCAATACCCGGCCAATTGTAGATTTTTTATCCCTCCCACACAAAATATTTTTCCCTTCTCCATTTTACTCTTCCAGCCCCATCCCACTCTAATCCTCCCCCAACATCAGCTCTCTTCTAGTTCCAGCCTCACCCAGCATCCATTCCCTTCTAGTCCCTGCATCAGCCCATTTCCAGTCCTAGCCACCCATCAGCCCATTTCCAGTCCTAGCAACCCCCCAACCCAATACCAGTCCTAGCCCCCCCATCAACCCACTTCCAGTCCTAACCCCCCATCACCCCATTTTCAGTTTAAGCCCCTTCTATAACCCATTACCAGTCCTAACCCCCCATCAGCCCACTTCCAGTCCTAATCCCATCAACCCATTTCCAGTCAGCCCCCCATAGCCCATTGCCAGTCCTAACCCCCCCCATCAGCCCACAGCCCATTACCAGTCCTAACCCCATCAGCCCACCTCAAGTCCTAACCCCTCCCCATCAGCCCATTTCCTGTCCTAGCCCCCCATAGCCCATTACCAGTCCTAACCCCCCATCAGCCCACAGCCCATTACCAGTCCTAACCCCATCAGCCCACCTCCAGTGTTAGCCCCCCATCAGCCCATTTCCAGTCCTAGCCCCCCCATAGCCCATTACCAGTCCAAACCCCCAACAGCCCACAGCCCATTACCAGTCCTAACCCCATCAGCCCACCTCCAGTCTTAACCCCCCAGCCCATTTCCAGTCCTAGCCCCCCCATAGCCTATTACCAGACAGCCCCCATCAGCCCACAGCCCATTACCTGTCTTAACCCCCCCCTAGCCCATTACCAGTTCTAACCCCCCCAGCCCACAGCCCACAGCCCATTACCAGTCCTAACCCCATCAGCCCACCTCCAGTCTTAACCCCCCCCCCAGCCCATTACCAGTCCTACCCCCCATCGGCTCAAGTAAAATTGAATAGTTTAAAAAAAAACGCTGGCTGCTGCCGTCCCGCGGGGCCCCCTCTGCCCGGCTGAGCCCCTCCGTGCCGGCTTTGAGAGGCGCGAAGGGAGAGTGTCTCCCTCGCGTCTCTGTTAAGCCTGCAGGGGCCCCTGCGGGCTTAACAGAGACGCGAGGGAGACACTCTCCCTTCGCGCCTCTCAAAGCCGGCACGGAGGGGCTCAGCCGGGCAGAGGGGGCCCCGCGGGACGGCAGCAGCCAGCGTTTTTTTTTTAACTATTCAAAAGCCGGCACGGAGGGATACAGCCGGACAGAGGGGGCCCCGCGGGACAGTTCATGCTGCCGTGGTAGCAGCCAGCGTTTTTTTTTAAACTATTCAATTTTTGTGAGCCCTTGCCAGCTGTGGGCCCTACGCCACGGCATAACTGGCGTATAGGTAAATCCGGCCCTGGTCCCACCCATAAAAGATTTGCAGATTGGGCAATGGTTCAGGTTTTAGCATCTGCAGGCTATATCAAGGGGGGGGGGGGGGTTACACGAAGTTGGACTCTTCAGCACCTATTCAGCCACAGTCCCCTTCTTGGGCCCCTCTAACATATATATATGATCTCCCATATGGCTTTAAATTCGAACACATATACTGCATCCACCAACTCCCCCCCCCCCCCCAGCCCCTTCCCTACCAATCTGTGCAGAGAAGAGAAGAGCAGAGCAAAGCTAGAAACAAAAAGAAAAAGTGAGAATCACAGCTGGGACCTATAGAGCAAATCTACCATTGCGTAACAGCACTAACTTCTTAAACTCACACACTACCTAGAAAACGACAGCATGGTAAATATTGACAAGGGTCATAGAAAATCCATACACCTACTAGGAAAACTGAATGAGTCAGATTACTACTGATCTCTACCTAGAAACTCCATGCTAGCCGAACTCCTGGCCGGGATCGTGCACTTTGAACAGACTCTCTCAAAGAACAGAATAAGGGACCACAAGCTAAAACTAGGACTATGTAAACAAGCATTAAACTGAAACCCCAAGAAGCCAGACTCTGCATGCAGCACAACACCAGATAAATAAAAAGAGAGGCATATAAAGACAGCACATGTTAAATACAAAAACTGACAATTTCCAATCACTAAAATGAAAATAAAATTATTTTTTTCTGCCTTTGCTGTCTGGCTATTATATTTTTCTAATTCTATTGGTTCCAGTCTCTGGTTTCTGCTTTCTTCCATCTTCTCTTAATTCTTTCCAGGGTCTCATGTCCATCTACCACTATTTCTCTCCCCTCCTGTCATCTTTACTTCCTCCCTTACATCCATGTCTGACACTGGTCTTTTTCCTTTTAGCTTTCTTTCTTTGATTTATTTTTCTATCTCCCTATGGACTCAGATTTCACTCCTTCTTACTATCCTGTCCTCACTTTACCTATCACTTTTCAACCCTAACCCCAATCCTCCTTTTCCCCATCTCTCTCTCCTTTCCCATCCTCTTATTCCCCAGTCTTTCATCAACTTTTCCTTTCTCTTCCCCTCTCTCTCTGCGCCCCACTGTCCACCTTCCCACATTCAGTATCTGCCTCCCTTCCCCACCCAGCATCCCCTCCTCTCTTTCTCTCTCTCTATCTAACTAAAAGCCAGCATTCCCCGTTCTCCTTGTTTCCTCCTATGTCCAGCATCTTCCCCTCTGTCTCACTACGTCTCTCTTCCTTGTGCCCATCATCTTCCCATCCCCTCTGTCCCCTCCATCTTATCATACCCCATGTGTCCAGCATCTCCCTTCCCTCCATCTCCCTACACTTTCTGTCTCCAGCCCTCATGAAAGGAGCAAATGAGGAAGAGAAAGAAGGGACGAGCAGCAGGCACAAGAGAGAAGTACCCTGTCTGTCTCTCCCTCAAGCCCTCCTCCCAGGAGGCAGGTTGAATCTCTTTGTTGTTTTCACAGAAGCCCAGCATCAGTCCTCTTCCCTCCCCAACTTAATCCCACAGTCTCCACTCACACCTCCACTCACACCTCCAAAGCTTCTCTTGTTCATCAACTCAATTGCCAGCCTAGTCCCTACTTTTCACCTACCCAATCCACAAATCCCACTTTGTTTGCCCCAGCATTATCTTTCTTCAGCTCTCTGTTTCACCCCCTCATTTGGGGGCACTCTTTTCCCACCTGTTCTCCTTTTCAATGATGCGGTCCCTATTCCCTGAGACCCATGCTTCCCCCATCCTATCTCAGTGTCTACTCATCCTCCCCCCCCTTACACCATTCAATTCTTTCTCTCCCCACCCCCATTACATCTCCCTGTCCTTGCTCACGTCTTGAAATCTCCTTCCAAAAAAAACAAAAATCACCACTCACCTCCCTCTGCAACAGATAACAAAGAACGAATATACTTATAGCTGTGTTGACTGCAGTAGCTGGTAAAAGGGGGGAGGGGGGACTGACATGCCCAGATGGGTCAGAGACCACTGGTTTCCAAAAAAGATGGAGAGGAGAGGCTGCTTTTTCAGTATTTGGTGGAGGGAGGCACCTGGGCCAGTAGAAACACATTCTCTTTTTTTCTCTCTTCCTCTTCCCATTGTCTGCCCTCCTGTGAAAGCCAAATTTATTTTTTTTTTATCTAGCAATGCTTATATACCACTTTTCACCTGGTTAAAGTGGTATATATTCAGGTAAGGTATATTTCCCTTGTCCCTGAAGTGCTCACAATCTATGTTTTTATACCTGAGGAAATGGAGGGTTAAGTGACTTGCCCAAGGCCACAAGGAACAACTGTGGGACTAGAAACCCCAGTCCCTCCAGCCCAAGGTTGCTGTCCTCCATTGGGATTCAAACCCCTGGCCC
The DNA here is from genome assembly GCA_033557465.1 of Ichthyophis bannanicus. NCBI lineage: Eukaryota > Metazoa > Chordata > Amphibia > Gymnophiona > Ichthyophiidae > Ichthyophis > Ichthyophis bannanicus. Next base: position 1,810,287,083 of record CM066031.1, on the reverse strand, counting down.
TCTGGTCTGAGCAATTTACCCCAACCACTAGGTCACTCCTCCCAACTGCTTTCTTGTGGCCAGCCCTGAGTGCCTTAAATCACCTGATGCTGATGCCCGGGGGGAGGTGGGGGTTGAGCATTCTCATTGCCAGCATCGCAGGACACACTCACTCTTTGGGAGAAAGAATGGCAGGCTGTGCAGTTACCGACCATGGCTGGGAGAGCCGGCGACTGCCCGCAGAGATCCTAACCCCGTGGGCAGTCACCAGTTTTCCCGGCCACGATTGTGGCCATTTCTGCACATCTGCCCATGAGGGTTGGGATCCCCATGAGCAGGCATAGCAGCAATTGGTGCCGGTGGTCAGCAGAAAACTGGCCCTTCATTGGCTGGTTTTACCATTCTGCTGACTTCTAACAATCAAAATCAGCCAGGCCAGCCTAAAACTGGTTGGTTACGAACCCTATGAACAACCCCATTGACGTGCTTGTTAAGGAAAGAGGCTGGGGGGAGGAGAGGATTTCTCCAGACTAGGATCTGATGACCTCACTTCCCTTGAAGCAGCTGGGACAGAAGTAGCCATGGCTGAAGAGAAGCTGGTTGATGAAAAGCAAATGAAGATTGAGCAAACCTCTCTGGAATCTCTTCTATTAGTATGGAGCCTATGGAATGCTCTTTAATTAATAGAGATGTATGTTTGGTGACTGAGGGAAAAGCTGTTTGAACAGAGCTGCTCTGTCTTCTGACAGTTGGAGGGTGGGGCAAGTTAATTAAAACTCAGGAAATTTGGAGCTTGCCTGCCAGAGGGGGACGAGTGGTGAATGTTTTCTCTCCCAAGCTTAAGAGGCAGTGAGATGAAGGGCAACAGGAAGGCTGTTAAAAGGATTTGCATTTACAGATATGGAACTGGTATAAGAACTACTGCACAAGAGGGGATTGGACATAAAGACTCTGTGGAGAACTGCCAAACTTAAGGAAAGGATTTTAACTCCTTTGAGTGGTGTGCGCTGCCTGGGAGCCATTGATCAGACTGGCAAACTTAAGCAGAGATAAAATGAAGCAGCAGGGGTGGCAGTCACAAATCCTGGACTGGACTCATAGCTGTTGGAAAGGCGTTGGTCACACGGGCCCTGATCCTACTATTAATTCTCTGCTGAACTGTGGGAAGGCCATAATTGCTCATCAGGCAGCAGGTTGCCCGCATGGATCCTATCCCTCATGGGCAAAAGCGATTGCGGCAAAGACCCCTTCTGTCTGCCCATGGGAAATTTGAACCACACCTGTATAACAGGAGTGAGAGGCCATGATTGCAGCTTCGTGCATGTTGTCTGGCCCAGACCTAGGGGCTTAGCTAGGGTGGAGATTGGGGGAGAGTTAGGGCAGAGCTTTGGACCCCCAAAGAAATAGGGGTGGCATTTTTGAAGGCATTTACATGGGTAATTGCCCTAGTTACCTGTGCAAATGCCTTATCTGGAATATTCGAAAGTCACCTACATGGGTAGTGCCCTTCGAAAATCCTGGATAAGTCCCTAATATGCCCAGATGCAGAGCGGAGGCAGAGGGCAGAGGAAAGGGCTAACTGTGTAGCACTGATTTTCGATGGTACGTGCTTAGCCTTCTGTGCTTTAAAGATAGGTAAGGTTTTTCCTTGCCTATCTGTCAGGCACAAGGGCTAAGCGGGTAGCATCGAAAATTGGTGCTACCTGGTTAGCTCCTGCGGCTTCCGGGTTGTGCTGCGAGACCCGGATTTTCAATGCCAGGGCTGCGTATGACCCCGGCATTGAAAATCCAGGTTAGGTGGAAGGGGCTTGGGCTATGCGCCAACGCAGTGCATAACACCGCCCAAATGAAAACCGAGCCCTAGGTGTTCTGCTGACCCCGACTGAACCAGTTGTCTACACTGGCCCAAGCCTGTAAAGCCCTGTCAAGCATAGGTACTATTGCAGGGGCAAGGTGAGCCCTTCTGTTTGTTGTGGTTTTGGACTGTTAACTAACTGGCAGAGGTTCAGAAGAGGCTAGTACTGCTATAGTGACTGATACACCAGTTTTACCTGAACCTAGTGATGTAAGCCTTGATGTATGTAGATGAAACATTCATGGTAGTCTGATCCTTTTGTGCTGTCTGAGTTCCTCCTTAAACCTAGCAACTATACTGGTGGAGGAACATCAGACTATGAGGTGGAACAACTGGTCTTGCCAGAGCACCCCCTAGAGGTAACACTATGTATAACTCACTAATGCTTGTCTGTTGCATTAACACTGCCAGTGTGCCGGTTCTGTTCTATAGTTCTCAGCTACAAGTCTGTGAGTTCTCTAATATGACACAACGTTCGCGATATCCAAGACTTTGGCTCCACATGGGGAGATCCTGTTCTGGGCTTCAGGCTACCGCGATAAAGTACTTTAGAAACAGAGAGGCAGTGGGAGGCGGTATGGCAAACATCATCATTGTAAGTATGATGTTTGCTGTGTTCTGACTTTTCAGGAGGGGGCAGAAGGGGGAAGGAAATGTGTTCTCTGATTCCTTTCTCCTGGCCGCTGTCATCATCATGAAGGGCCCTCAGAAAATTTTGTTTGGGGCTCTCTCATTTGAACCAACACTACTGCTATAGAAGGTGTGCATGGCCCAAAAAACCCCCATTGGTTTGTGCTAATTTAAAACACATTGTACATACAGTATTTGCAGCTATTTTTCTGTGTTCATCTTTTAGGCATCCATTGCATGTGAATTTCTGAGCATGAAAATAAATTGTATGGGCATTAATTTCTGGGCATGCTGTATGTGCATAGATGCGATCTGTGCACACTTAAAATTTTAGGCACCCAAATGAACGGAATGCACACTCACAAATGTTCATTCCTATTTTTCTTCATCTACTGTGATGGACAAGCATGCTAAGACTAAAGATGTATAAACCAATGATGGGCTGTATAAGCTAGTGATGGTCTGAATTATTTTTGAAATGCTGGCTGCCATGGGTGAGAATACCCGGGGATTTAGTGTCAGTATCTGGATAGTGCCTGGCACTGAATAGCCAGTCTGCAGTGAGTGACCAGCTCTATGTGGTTGGTGACAACAGTCACCTGCTCTCCCGATAGCTTATCTGAATAGCACTTAGGGAAAAAACATTTGCTATCATAAGTTATCCAAAGAGTTAACTGGACAGTGGCACTGAAAATCATCGCTATACAGAAAACTCATGTCTCCATCCTGGCTGTGCCCCCAGATCACCCTGGCATTACCAGATACTGCCGAGGTAGTAGCTATAGATATTTGGTGGCACCATCTGGAAAGTGACTTTCCATGTTTGCCTTATCATTATACTTACCAAAAACAAAAAATTCCAGGAAAAACAAAAAAAACCCCCTAAAGCAAAACCCTGGTACAAAATACTTTTTTTGTCGGAATATGGCAACAAAGTACTGGGAAATCAGTCCAGGTACCACTGTGGCAATTCCTTTTATTAAAGATGTGGATAAAATTTTTTTTTCAAAATCCAAAAGACTTAGCTCAAATTCGTGCTGCTCCCCGCACTGCCAAATTTCGCCAGCCAAAACTCGATTGCGACATGGCTCCACGTTTCGGGTGTAATATCAAATATAAAGAACTTAAACACCCTGCTTCAGGCCCATCCTCACTGGCAAAAGTTCAAAACTTGAATCATTATACTTGTCATAAAGCCTGCAATGTAAAAGCTAGATTATATAATTGATGTGTAGGATAATTTGTAAAATCTTGCTTTCAGCTTGCCTATAAACTCTACAACAAGAGCAATTGTACAGATTCATTTCCTGTACCAAATAATGGTAATTGTAGTTTATTGTTACTCCTTTGGCTTCCAGATTGGTATTGTTTTTTCTATAAGTATTCTTTTCCAGCAATATTTGCCTTTATAATAAACTATAAGCTTATTTAGATAATCTTCTGTTTTCTAGCTAAGTGAAACATTAAATACCTTTATGGAAATGGGCAAAAGGGGCAATATCTGGAAAGCAGTGTGTATAAACGCCCGTAGCATGGGAAATAAGATCCCGGATGTTGAGGCTTAAATGGGAAAGGCTGACTTGGATTTAGAGGCAGTTACAGAGACACGGATCACGGACAACAATGACTGGGATGTAACTATACCAGGCTATACTTTATTCAGAAAGTAGGAAGAAGGGGAGGAGGAAAATGTACAAAATAATATTAAAGCTATGGAAATACCGGGCTTAAAAGGGAGAGAGGAGGCACTGTGGGTTAAACTAGAAAGAGGTAAAGAGAAATCCATTTGTATTGGCGTAATATACAGACCTCCCTCACAGGGAGAAGAGGTGGACGGAGATTTAATAGAAGACATATGCAGCTTTGCCAGGAAAGGGGAAGTGCTACTGATAGGGGATTTCAATATGCCAGATGCTGACTGGCACATCGCTGCTGCAGTGTCATCTAGAAGTAAGGAGATCCTGGCTTCTTTACAGGAAGAGCTATTCAGGCAACTGGTAACAGAACCCACACGTGAAGGGGCCATACTGGACTTGGTGCTTACCAATGATGAAAGTGTTTCTGGTGTTATAGTGGGTGATCATCTCTCATCCAATGATCATCAGATGATGTGGTTCAGTATTAGGACTAAGGCTGATAAAATGCATTCAAAAGCAAGGGTCTTAGACTTTAGGAAAACTAACTTTGCCAAGATGGGCCAATATCTCAAGGAGTTGTTAGCGAGATAGGAACAGCTGGGGGAGGTAGAAAAACAGTGGGAAAAACTGAAAGGGGATATTTTAAGGGCCACCAACATTTTTGGTAGAATGGTAAATAAATGCAAAAGGAAAAGGAGGCCGTTGTGGTTCTCAAAAGAAGTAGCTGAAAAGGTGAAGAAAAAGAGGGAGGACTTCATGAAATACAAGAAATCACAGAGAGAGGAAGACAGGCATCTATATTTGAAAAATCTTAGAGAGGCTAGCAAAGTAGTCAGGAAAGGGACCCAGGATATCACTGCTTGACCCAATACAAGCATTGAGGAACCTGTGTCTTTTGGGGAGACTGCTAGGTACTTATGACCTAGATTGGCCACTGTTAGAAACAGGATACTGGGCTTGATGGACCTTGGTCTGACCCAGTATGGCATATCTTATGTTCTTATGAAAGCAAAGATTCAAAAAGAGGAGGAAATAGCCAATACAATAAAATGGGGGATGACATTTTTCAGATATGTTAGCGAGAAGAGGAAGGACAAAAGTGGTATTGTCAGACTCGAGGGTGAAGGGGAGGAATATATAGAAACTGATGAGGATAAAGCAGAATTGCTTAACAAATATTTCTGTTCTGTGTTCATAGATGAATGACCAGGAGCAGGGCCTCAGAAAACATCCACAAACAGGAACAGAAGCGAGGGGCATCTCAAATGATTTTCAGAAGACTGTGTTCGTGAGGAACTAGCTAAACTAAAAGTAGACAAAGCAATAGAACCAGATGAGATACACCCGAGAATACTGAGGTAACTTGGGAGGTTCTAGCAGCTCCACTGACTGACCTTTTCAATGCCTCTTTGGAGTTGGGAGTGGTGCGAGAGGACTGGAGAGAGGCACATGTGGTCCCTTTATACAAAAGAGGAAGTAAGGATGTGGTTGAAAACTACAGGCCAGTTAGTTTAACTTCAGTGGTGAGTAAATTATTGGAAGCACTGCTGAAAGAGAAAATAGTGAGGTTTCTCAAGTTCAATGGATTACTGGAGCCGAGGTAGCATGGATTTACCAGAGGCAGGTCTTCTCAGACAAATCTGATTGTTTCTTTGACTGGGTGACCAGGGAGTTGGACTGATGGAGAGCCCTAGATGAGATGTATTTATATTTCAATAAAGTCTTTGACACCATTCCACACAGGTGACTAATAAACACACTGAGCACCCTAGGGAAGGATCCTAAAGTTACTGCTTGGGTAAGAAATTGGTTGAGTGGGAGGTGACAAAGGGTACAGGTAAATGGAGCTCACTCTGAGGAGAAGGAAGTTACCAATGGAGTGCCGCAGGGATCTGTCCTTCGTCCGATTCTTTTAACATCTTTGTTAGTGATATTGAGGAAGGGCTGTCGAGTAAGGTTTGCCTCTTTGCGGATGATACCAAAATCTGCAATAGAGTAGACATCCAGGAAGGTGAAGATAAGATGAGGAGGGATCTAGCTAAGCTTGAAGAATGGTCTAGAATTTGGCAACTGAGATTTAATGTTAGAAAATGCAGGGTAATGCATTTGGGCTGCAGCAATCCAAGGGAGAGATACAGAATATGGGGTGAAGTACTTCTGTCCACAAAAGAAGAGCAGGACCTAGGTGTGTTTGTGTCTGATGATCTTAAAATAGCTAAACAGGTAGAAAAGGCGATGGTGAAATCTAGAAGGATGCTTGGCTGCATAGGGAGATGAATGGACAGCAGGAGAAAGGAGGTCATAATGCCTCTGTATAAGTCCTTGGCATGACCTCATTTGGAGTATAGTGTGCAATTCTGGAGACCACACCTTTAAAAGGATACGAGGGGTTGCTATTTATATTTCTGGCCTTAGCAACAGTAAGTATTGCCAGGCGCCATCCAATGGTTCCATTGGAACACTGACATTGTTGAACATAACCTTATTCATAACATTTTATCATTTGAGCACGATTTGTTGTTTACAGTAATTTGAAAAATTCATCTCAGGCGAAAAATGGAATTAACTCGTGAACATTTTCGTGCGATTATTTTTCATAACTTTCGACATGGATTATCAAGACAAGAGTGCATCGATGAACTTAATTTTTTATACGGCGATAAAGCACCATCCTACAGCACTGTAAAAAACTGGTATAACGAATTCAATCTTGGCCGACGTTCGCTCCAGGACGAATTCCGTCAGGGTCGTCCAAAATCGGTTGTTGTGCCAGAAAATATCGATGCTGTGTGTGAACTGATAAAGCAAGATTGTCATGTGACATACCGTGAGATTGAGGCATCTTTGGGCATTAGTATGACAAGCATCAATAAGATATTGCATGATCATTTGGCTGTAAAAAAGATTTGTTCGTGTTGGATCCCGCATAATCTGACAAACACTCAAAAGAAGGCTCGTGTCGATTGGTTCAAGGAAATGTTGAAAAAATACGTTCAAGGTGCATCAAAGACTGTGTATAACATCTACACAGGTGACAAATCATGGATCTATGCATATGAGCCCGAAACAAAACAGCAATCAACTGTATGGGTCTTCCAAGACGAGCCAAATCCAACAAAAGTTGTTCGCAGAAGAAGCACATTAAAGCAAATGGTTGCCTGTTTCTTCGGCATTACCGGTCACGTGGTGACAGTGCCATTAGAGCAATGTAGGACGGTCAATTCTGAATGGTACACGACCATTTGTTTACCAGAAGTCTTCGGAGAAATTCGGAAAAAGTCGAAGAAGAGGCGAATAATTCTTCATCATGACAATGCGAGCTCTCACACATCGGCTCAAACAAAGGAATTTTTGACCTGTCAAAACATCGAATTGATGGGTCATCCACCGTACAGCCCTGATTTGGCACCCAATGACTTCTTTTTATTCCCGCACATCAAAAACAAATTACATGGTCAACGATTTTCAACACCCGAAGATGCGGTTGATGCATTCAAAACGCATGTATTGGAGTTACCTCAATCGGAGTGGAAAAAGTGCTTCGAAAATTGGTTCAAACGCATGCAAAAGTGTATTGATCTTCATGGAGAATATTTTGAAAAACAATAAAACCAATTTCGATCATAAATATATATTTTTTCATTATTAGGCCAGAAATATAAATAGCAACCCTCGTAAACAGATTGCAGTCAGTGCAGAGGGTTGCTACAAAAATGGTTAGTGGTCTTCAATATAAAGTATATGAGGACAAACTTAAGGATCTTAATATGTATACTTTAGAGGAAAGGTGGGTTAGAGGTGATATGATTGAGACTTTAAACATCTCTGTGGCATAAATGCACAGGAGGAGAGCCTCTTTCGATTGAAAGCAAGCTGTGCTACTAAGGAACATTGGATGAGGGTGAAAGGGGATAGACTCAGGAGTAATATGCAGAAATATTTCTTTACGGAAAGAGTGGTAGATGCGTTGAATAGTCTCTCAGTGGAGGTGGTATCTGAATTCAAAAAAGCCTGGGATAAAAACAGAGGATTTCTAAAGAAAAACAGGGGACTGTTGTGATTGATATGGAACAGCAGACTAGATAGGCCATGTGGTCTTTTTCTGTGTTTCTAAGAATTACTCACTTTTATTTGTAAGGCTTATTCCTTATTTTAGCATTGTTACCATTTATATAGGTAATTCCCCTCACAAATCTGAAAACAAATTGGTCACACCCCAGGGCCGGTAAAGGAGACAGACAATGCCCAAACTCAACTGCTGAGTTTTAGCAAACCTATTCTTCCCCTAACATTTCTCCTTTGAGACTGTTATGAATGTTTTCCATCTTTAACTCATGACTTATAGGGTCTGTTATAGTTTGTATATATTGCATATTAATTATCATATATTTTAATGTACCAATTTATATTTATGATGTATGTCGATTTGTCATGTATTTTATTATAAATCATAATATATTTTTAATGTATCAATTTGTATTTATGATTTTGTATTAATGTAAACCACAATATATGGTCCTTTGGTGGAACAGAGAGACAGCTTGTAAAAACTGATTATAATACATTATTCTGAAATTCTTCGGCAAGGGAGAATTTGTTGACTGCTTTATACCGACCCCCACAGGAAAACATTTTAGACAGAATTACTAAAATTGGCATTTAATTAGGAATACTAGCTATTATCTCAGTAAAAGGACAGGGGCCTTGCTCTAAACCCCCCCCCCACCCCCACAACTTATCAAACACATTCCCTAAACATATGGGGCACGATATTGAGTCAGCCGCATTTTAGAAGGGTTATGTGCCTCATCAGCGCATAACCTTCTCTGCTGACCTCTAACCCAGATATTCAATGCCACAGCATTGAATATCCAGGGATCGCTGCAAACTCTGGAAGCCGCCGAAGCTAACCCGGCGGCAGCGATATTACATGCTGCTCGGTTAGCTCCTGTGCCTTAAAGATAGGCAAGAATTTTCCTTGCCTATCTTTTAGGAGCAGATCGTTAACCGGGGAGCATGCAATATAGCTGCTGCCTGGTTAGTGGCAGTCTCCGCCTCCGCTTCGCCCTGGAATGCCCCCAACATGCCCCGAAGCTAACCAGATATCATCGAGGCGCACTGGGGAGTTAGAAGAGGATATTCAACCGTGTTAGTGCTGTTGAATAGCCCCATTTAAGGCATTTACACTGTCTACTGGGCTGTAAACCATGTAAATGCCTGTCAAAATTCAGCCCATGGTATGTTGCTGTCTTCCATTACATAAGAACATAAGAAATGCCATACTAGGTCAGACCAAGGTCCATCAAGCCCAGTATCCTGTTCCCATCAGTGGCCAATCCAGGTCACAAGTACCTGTCAAGTTCTCAAAAAGGTCCACAGATTCCACAATGCTTATCCCAGGGTAAGCAATGGATTTCCCTGGTTCTCTTTAATAATGGTTTATGGACTTATCCTCCAGGAACTTGTCCAAACCTTTTTAAACCCCGCTAAACTAACAGCTTTTACTACATTCTCTGGTAACGAATTCCAGTGCTTGATTACTTGAGTGGAAAAATATTTTCTCTTATTAGTCCTAAATGGGCTACATTGTACCTTCATTGAGTGTCCCCTAGTCTTTCTACCTTTGAATGCATAAACAACCGATCTGCGTTTACCTGTTCCACTCTATTCATTAATTTATAGACCTCTATCATATCTCCCCTCAGCCATCTCTTTTCCAAGTTGAAGAGCTCTAATCTTTCAAGTCTTTCATCCTAGGCATATCCTTCCATCCCCTTTACCATTTTAGAGGTTCTTCTCTTTACCTTTTCTAATTCTGCTATATCCCTTGTAAGATATGGCAACCAGAATTGCACACAGTATTCAAGGGGCGGTCACACAATGGAACAATACAGAGACATTATAATATCCTTGGTTTTATTCTCCATTCCTTTCCTTATGATTCCTAGCATTCTATTTGCTTTCTTGACTGCTGCTGCACACTGGGCAGAGGATTTGAATATATTATCCAAGATGACGCCTAAATCATTTTCTGGATAGTGATTCCTAATGTGGAACCTTCACCGTGTAACCATAATTTGCACTTGTCCATATTAAATTTCATCTGCCATTTGGAAACCCACTCTTCCAATTTATCTTGCAATTTTTCACAATCCTCTTGTGTTTTAATAACTTTGAATAATTTTGTGTCATCTGCAAATTTGATCATCTCACTCGTTATTCCCAATTCCAGGTCATTTATGAAGATATTAAAAAGTAGCGGGTCCAGCAATAATCTCTGGGGAGACTCCACTATTCACTTTTCTCCACTTAAAAAACTGGCTATTTAGCCCTACTCTCTGCTTTCTATTTTTAACCATTTCCTGATCCACAATAGTAAACCGCCTCCTATCTCATGACTTTAATTTTGCCAAGAGTCTCTCAGGAGAGACCTTGTCAAAGACTTTCTGAGAATCCAAATACATTATCGACTGGCTCACCTTGGTCTACCTGTTTATTCACGCTTTCAAAAAAATGTAACAGATAAGTAAGACAAGACTTTCCTTGGCTAAATCCATGTTGGATTTCTCCCATTATATCTGCATGTACAGTATTTTTTTTTCTTTATAATGGTTTCTACCATTTTGCCTGGTACTGACGTCAGTCTTACTGGTCTGTTCTTTCCCTTATCACCCTTGGAACCATTTTTAAAAATTGGCCATTCTCCAATCTTTGGGTACTACAGATAATTTTAATGATAGTTGACAGGTTAGTAATAGTAGATCTGTAATCTCACTTTTCAGCTCTTTGAACATCCTCAGATGAATACTATCTGGTCCAGGTAATTTGCTACACTTCAGTTTATCATATAGTTGTAATACATATTCCTAGTTTATTGATATTTCTTTCAATACATCATCTTTAAATACCATTTAACCTCCCCACATCCTCTTCATTAAAGACTGAAGCAAAGAATTCATTCAGTCTCTCCACTATGGCCTTGTCCTTCCTTAGCAACCCTTTTACCCCTCTATTATCTAAGGGTCCAACTGACTTTCTCACAGGTTTTTTGCTAAGAATATACTTGAAAAATCTTCATTATGCGTTTTTACTTCTATGTCAAACTTTTTTTCAAGTTCTCTCTTTGCCTGCCTTATCAATTCCATGCATATAACTTGCCAGTGATTATGTTTCCCGTTTTCATCATTGGTCTCCTTTTTCCATTTCCTTTGGCTACAACAGCCTCTCTGAACTCACCTTTAAACCATGCTGGCAGTTTCTTGGTCTTCCTTCCACTTTTCTTAAATACATCTAGTCTGGGCTTCCAAGGTATCGGGCTCGATTTTTGAAGGCATTTACATGGGTAACTGCCCTAGTTACCCATGTAAATGCCTTAACCAGGATTTTCCAAAGGCATCTACATGGGCAGTGCCTTTGGAAAATCCTGGTTAAGTCCCTAACGCGCCCAGATGCTATGAAGTTAGCATTGGGATATATCGGAGGTGTTCTGGGGCGGAACGGGGACAGAGGAAAGGGCTAAGTGGGTAGCAGTGATTTTCAATGCTACCTGCTTAGCCCCTGTGTCTGAAAGATAGGTGAGAAAAATCTCTGCTACCTGCTTAGCCTTGGCAGTTGCCAGCGTGTCCAGCCAAAGCCAGATTTTAACTTCCGTTGCCGTGGAAGTGAAAATCTGAGTTAAGGGGGTTGGCAGGCAGACTATGCGCTGACGCGGGCAATAGCCTGCCTAAATGAAAATCATGCCCTTTATCTCCCTAGCATGTCCTGCTGTGACATTGATTCAGTCGATAGCTGGATAATTGAAATTTTCCATTATTTGTTAGTTTCCCTGATTTCTTTTAGCATTTCATCATTCATCTGTTCATTCTGGCCAGTTGGTTGGTAGTATACCCCCATTGCCAGCACTTTCCCCTTTTTACATGGAATTTCATTCCATGAGATTCTACAAAACTTTAATCCTCCACAAATTTGATCTACGCTAGTACTGTGATATAGTTTGTACCTTGGCATCACAGTGGCTCATTGGTTGTCCTTCTTCCACCAGGTCTCTAAGATGCCTATTATAGCTAACCTTTCATTTAGTACTATATATTCTAGTTCTCCCATCTTATTTTTTTGACTTTGAGCATTTGCATTTAGAGGTTGTATTTTATTCATATTAACAATCTTGTTATCAGCTGACAAGGGTAATTTGGAATCTTTGGGCTCTGTCTGTTCTGTACTTAAAGGCATCTGGGTTACTTTTATCTTTATTAGAACCTCCCTATCAGGATGTCCTGACTTCCCTCTTTTGCTAGTATCCTTCAAGGCTACATCATTCTGAACCATGCACTCTTGGGTGACTGTCAGCTTTCTCCTATTATCTAGTTTAAAAGCTGCTCTATCTCCTTTTTAAAGGTTAATGCCAGCAGCCTGGTTCAATCCCGGTTAATTTCGAGCCCATCCTTTTGGAAAAAAACCTCCATTCTCCAGAATGTTGCCCAGTTCCTAAAAAATTCAAAGTCTTCCTCCTTGCACCATTGTCTCATCCACACATTGAGACTCTGGAGTTCTGTCTGCCGTTTGGGTCCTGCGTGTGGAACAGGAAGCATTTCAGAGAATCCTACCCTGGAAGTTCTGGATTTCATCTTCCTACCTAAAAGCCTAAATTTGGCCTCCAGAACCTCCATCCCATGTATTCCTATGTCATTGGTACCAATATGTACCAAGATAGCAAACTCCTCCCCAGCACTATCTCAAACCTTGTCTAGATGGTGCATAAGGTCTACTACCTTTGCACCACACTGGCATGTTACTAGGCAATCCTAATGTCCACCAGCCACCCAGCTATCTACATGCCTAATGACTGAATTTCCAACTGTAATGGCTGTCCTAACCCTTCCCTCATGGGCACATGGCCCTGGAGAAACCTCCTCAGTGTGAGAGGGCTTTACATCACCTAGAGGACAGGGCCTACCTACAGGATCACTTCTTGCCACATCTTTCATGTGACCTCTTTCCATGACAACAGAGAGGCAGCCAGACTGAAGGTGGGACTTCAGTACTGTGGTCCTGTAGGTCTTGTCTATATGCCTCTCTATCTTCCTTAGTTCCTCAAAGTCTGCTACTCTAGCCTCCAGAGATTGGAATCATTCCCTGAGAGCAAAGAGCTCCTTGCACCTAGAGCACGCCTAAGACCCCTCACAAACTGGGAGAAAATCGTTCATGTGACACTCAATGCAAATGACTGGATAGCCTCCATCTCACTGCTAGACTGCTGTCTGCATCTTAGATTTAAGGTTTTGCTAAGATATTTAAGTTGTTTACTTATTTAAAGTTGCTAGGAATAGTTGTACAAACACAAGTATACGTAATACTCTAGGTTTAAGGGAATTTGTTCATATCAGGATTAATTTCAAGATCTTAATTAAGTTATACCTGATGAGGATAACCAGCTACACCTGAAAATGAATTGGACTATCTCTGTCCCTGTAAGAGCTGTAAGAGCATATAAATCTAAGATTATGCCTGAGGTGAGTAGGATTCGGGGTGGGTGGGACTGAAAGGTAAAAATAGAAGCTGTCTTGCTAAAACAGTGCCCTGGATGAGTCTTAATGGTATGTTTATTAAACGGTGGTAAGGAAGCATGCATTACCGAGTGTTAACAGCAGTGAAAAGGGGTATTCTATGCAAAAAAGGCTCTGAGCATGTAGAAGGCATTCCGGCGTTAAGGGTGCTATGGGCTATATTTAACGTGCAGTAATGGGACATCGGGAGTTAAGGTGTCAAGCAGGCACCTTGAAGTCCAAAATGGCTGTAACCCTAATGCTGGATAAAGGAGCAGAAAGGGAAGACAATATGAAGGTGATGGTTGGAAGGACAGATAGGAGATGATGGATCTGCCAGACCAGTGGGTACCCTATGTGGCAGCCATTAAAGTGGATGAGCATGTGGAAGGCTGATGTATAGATGCACATGAGGTGCCAATGTAATAATGCACAATGTCAGTGTGTGGCATAAGATGTGGAACACGTGTACCCCAGTGGAATCAAAAGTGGCAGGATGTGTACAGCAGCAGGAGGACAGAGTAGGAGTGGCGATGTGCAGGTCAAGCACAGGAAAGGTGTGTGTGCGGAACCAAATTGTAGGAAAGAGTACCAGTGTACGCCATGGTGTAGCAGCCTGCATGAGTAGACATGAGTGCACCCAGCCAACAGAGGTAGATGGATGGGCTGAAGGATGGATGACATTGGAGGAGAGGGTGATATGAGCTGATAGCACCGATGTGCCGTAGGTCCATTCCCAATGTATCTGTACTGTGCATGAAAATGTATGGCATTGCCACTTGGAAGGCCTGATACCAGACATGTTGGGCTCACATCTACCCTAGTCACACAGCCACCATACAACACCTCAGACAAATGTGTTATCCATACCGGGCAAATGGGGTATGTATGGACATGAGCTGAGACCTGCAGGTGGATATCCAAGTGGTAGGATGTATCCACATTTACTGAAGAGATGGAAGGGAGCCTAAGCTGTACAATAACAGACATGATGTAATACATGACTCATGTTTCCCAAGTATACTGCTAAAGCAGTGCAGTCGCATCGGGGTATATCGTACCATCAATTACTAATGTCCGATGAAAATCACAGACTGTATGGACCTGCAGTCAGCTGAGCAATTAGTGAGTTAAGTGACCTGCCCAAGGTCACAAGGAGGTGTTGTCAGTCCATGAAAGCTGTGGCTGACCTAAAATGCGACAGTAACTATTCTGAAATGTCACATAAGGAGTGTTAGTAGGTCTCAAACCGTGGTATCTTAGCCTCCAAGCCATTGCCATTACCATCATGGCACACCTTCAAGCAGAGTCCTGACATATGCAGGGTGAACATGTCAGAACCCCTGCAATGAGTTGTTTCAGAGGCAATAAAGCCCTCTGCCCAGTGTGCAGTGGTGACCAAGAGAGCAATAGAATGCTAGATATCATAAGGAAAGGACCGCACCTTGAGTATTGTGTACAATTCTGGTCACCATATCTTAAAAAGAATATAGCGTTATTAGAAAAGGTACAGAGAAGACCACCAAAATGGTAAAGGGGGTGGAAGGATACCTCTATGAAGAGAGGCTAAAAAGGTTAGGGCTCTTCAACCTGGCAAAGAGATGGCTGAGGGGAGATATGATAGAGGTCTATAAATTAATGAATAGAGTGGAACAGGTAAACATAGATTGATTGTTTACATCATCAGAATATAGAAAGACTAGGGGACATGCAATGAAGCTACAGGGTAAACTATTAAGACTAATAAGAGAAAATATTTTTTCACTCAACGTGTAATCAAACTCTGGAATTTGTTACCGGAGGATGTAGTAAAAGCTGTTAGTGTAGCTTGATTTAAAAAAGGTTTGGACAAATTCCTAGAGGAAAGGTCCATAAACCATTATTAAAAGGGACCTGGGATATCACTGCTTAACCCAATACAAGCATTGTGGAACCTGTGTCTTTTGGGGAAACTGCTACTGTAGTTACTTATGACCTAGATTGGCCACTGTTGGAAACAGGATACTGGGCTTGATGGACCTTGGTCTGACCCAGTCTGGCATATCTTATGTTCTTATGTTCATGCTTGCAGAAGGCCATGATGTGGAATAGCATGTTCGATAACCCAAAGTGAGGCCAGAATGCATAACAAAGTAGAAGGATGAGAGTCTGCATGTCACAATAGAGCCAGAATAGTTAAAGGTATGGAAATGGTCTGATTAGGCCCAAAATGGCCAAGTGGGAATCAAACCCCTGTCCATGAAGACATTGCACTAACCAGTAGGCTACACCTCCACACTTCCCTCTGCAGCAATGCAGCTTCAAAGAGCCTGCAGATCACTGCCTAAACTGCCTGCTGGTATAGGTTAGCCCCTCCAGTATCCATGAGGCACTGCATAGTTGGAACAACAGTCTGCAGCTGATCACCAAATGGAGAATGCACTGATACATCACATCCACTCAGTAAGACTTTCTGACAGTGGGTGAGACATGCACATAATAGTTACAAACCATGCTACTGAGCAATTTTAGCATTCACCATGAGGGTGAGGATGGGCACCCAGCACCTGGTCCCCATAACTTGCACTGCTAGAGATGGCCTCTACCGGCTGTGCTGCTGGTCCACATCACTGCCCGTGTGTGTAGGTATTGTCTGCAGTGTGCTATACTAGTCACCTTGTTTCCTGCACAATTGCAGTATGCTGTAGATGTCAGTCACAGTTTGGCCCTGTTGGACAGGGATCCTCGCAGAACAGTATATGTTAGTCCCCAGTGTGAAAAAGCTGATGCCATATGCAGTGGGGGCTTCTAGGCTGGTGTGGGGCTGCTGCTACTATCTTGCTATGACCACAGTGAGTAGGCCAGGAATGACTGCAATCCCAATCACTGAGGACTAACAATCCACCAAGCAAGCTCAGCCAGACTGCACCAGCTGGCTACAACTGGGCTGTTTCAGCCATGTATATACTAACTGCAGCTGGTCAGTGACCATGTGCACCCTGGCTTGAAGACAAATGGCATAGACACCCAGCATGCAGCTCAGTGATTGGGCTCCCCAGACAGAGATTGCACCCACATCATTGGAGCCAGGCAGTATAATAGCACTATGTGGATACATAGCTGTGCCATGGTCACTGCTCGGTCAGAGTGAGGATGCCCTCTCAGTGTGACATGCTGTGGCCACCCAGGCCATTCACATAGCAGATGGTCACAACGAAGTCTCAGCCAATGACCCTACTGCCGAGGCAGAAACATCTAGGCCAATCTGTTCTGTTCCAGGCCATACCCACAATCCTCTGCTCCTCGTCATGCACATTTGCCCACTAATACTGGGAACAGCTTAGGCAATGCAAGGCACAATGAAGTGCTGAAAGCCACATAATAATGGAGAGACATATACACACTCACTCACATCGCTGTGTTGTTCAAAAGTGGGGATGGTTGGCATTCCTGCCTGCCATATTGGTCTCCATATCAGCTCAAGCATTGTTAACTTGTGCTCATTGTGTAGGTACTAGTGATGTGCCCTGAAATTAATGCCTGTTGTTATTGCCCACTCAATGTGCAGGTGTTCTCAGCCTGCTTCTCCATCCAGCTGTGGGAAGTGGAGTCTGTCTTTGTGGATGATGGTTGTTTGCATATTCTTGGCCGTTTCATTGGGGGCTGTACATGTTGGTACTGTACCTGCACTGTAGGCTAAGGTTTAGACACAGGGACCTGCGATATATGATCTACATCTGGGAACTGAACTTGTGACCCTCTGCTTATATATACACCACTGTATGGGTTGAGCCACAGTGCTGCCATATTGATACTGTAGTCCCTGGGGCTGTCATGTTCAACATCAGACAGATCTTGCCATATTTTGCAATACACAGGGCCAGGGCATGGCTCTGGTCTGCTGCAGGCGGGTGCTGCTGTTTCCACCACCAATATCCCCACACCATACTGACAAGCCTGCGTGCTGTCAGTGGTGGCAGTATACAGTCCCAGCCTATCCAACATGTGGGCCTGGTGTGGGCCTAGGGTGCAAGGTCCATTTGGGGGGTGGGCAGAGGCACACACCGACACCCATGCAGCCCCCCCAACCATCTGCCTCTGCAGGGTCCCCAGCACCGCCTGCCACTGATACATCTTGTGTGGAGGAAAGATAGGCATTGCTGTGCCTGGAGGGCTACAGCTGCTGGTACTATCGGCCACTTCTTCCACAGCTGGGTTCAGCAGCAGTGGGGATGGCCACCCGGGTCTGTGCCCAGGGTGCCAGGTCCTCCGGACTGCCCCATATGGCACATCACCTTTCTGCAGCAGCAGCTTGTCTGTGTGCCACCAATGTCAATGTGGGATCATGCCAGATATCACAGATGGTACTGCGGATGGAATGATACCCCTATGAACCGAGGCTGCAAAGGTTAGGGCTCATCAACATGGAGAAGAGACGGCTGAGTGGCGATATGATAGTGCTGTAGAAATTAATGAATTGATAGGAACGTGTAAAAGTAGATCTATTGTATACACTATCCAAATGTGGAAAGACTAGGGAACATGCAATGAGGCAACAGTGTAACCCATGTAAGACAAATAAGAAAAAATAGTTTCACACACAATGCTTAATCAAACACTAGAATTGATTATCGGAGGATGTAGTAAAAGCTGTATATGTAGCTGGGTTTAAAGATGGTTTGGATAGGTTCATGGAGGAGCGGTCCATAAACCATTATGCAAGGGGACCCAGGAAATGCACTGCATGCCTCACTACAGGCATTGTGGAACATGTGCACCTTGTGGTGAAACTGCTAGTTACCTGTAACCCAGATTGGCCAATGTTGGATACAGAATACTGACCTCAATGGACCTTGGTCTGACCCAGTAAGGCATATCTTATGATCTTATGTTCTTATGTACCTATGTGCCACCTGAACAGCTGCCTGGTCTGCCCTGTGCACCAGCAACCTCCACTGTATGACCCATGTGCAACTTCCAGTAGTCCATTTGCACCATCAACATAGTGCCCTATCATACGTGGGCACCATGCTGCTGCTGCTAATGGAGCACTACTATCACTGCCTGAGGCTCCACTGTCAGTGCATCACATTGCAGAAGTTTAAATAGGCTCTCTCTGCTCATCAGACACCCTTTCCGCAACATTTCACATAGAGGTAAGGTTACAGGCGTTAAGTGGTTCTAGGGGGTGTTAGCGCAACAGGCGTTAAAGGTACACACATTGTTATCGCCCCGTGACATCCACTCTCTCTGCCCCTTGACATCCACTCTCCGCTTCCTGTTCCCTTTATGCTGCAGGAGCCTCTTATGCTCGGAAACTCAGCATTTTTGTGGCGTTAAGGGGACATGTGTGCCATTACCACACGTTAACGGCACTCTTGTTCCCTTACCGCCATTTAGTAAACATACTCCTTAGAGTTTGTTTTAACTAAAAAGCTGGCTTTCTAAAACAGTGTTCTGTGTCACTTTAAAAAACACAGCACTTTAAAATAGAAATTTTATCACTTTAAACCCAAAGAGTTCCCTTTAACCCAAGAGTCAGACCACCAGCAGGTAAATATTTACAATTGCAGAATCCTTCACTGCAAGAGTAGCTTTTCTCAGTAGTCCTGCTTTTCCAGGCCTATTGTTATTGACCTCCTTGATGGCTGGTTCATGCTGATATGAACCAAGTCCTCTATGTTCTTGATAGGCAGCTCCTCTCTGGAACCAGAATTTAAGGGATTTACATGATCTCATCATGAAGGCTTTGGCCATCTTGGATTTTCAGTCCACTATGATGTTCCTGCATTCATGTCCAACATTCCTGGGAGCAAAATCTCAAGCATCGAACAGGTAGGTAAATTCTTAGAAAGGCAGAAATAGTAGAGTGATATACGTATCATTAATTGGGAATTTAAAGAGTTAGATCTTACTGACAGGAAAGACAAAATTATCTTGGTAGAAAGTAATTTCAGTGGGTTCACAGATTATCTTCTGTTAGTGGTCTCTCCTCCTCGCTATCTTCTCACCCTTTAAGGAATTATTATGAACCATTTCAATTATTAAACACCACAACATAGTCCCTTTTGGTCACTTCTGCTAATTGACAAATATATATTTTAGGGGTTTGCACAAGGAAAAATGTTTGGTTTTGTTTCATTTTTTGGGTTATTTTCAAACTTCTTTGGTTCATTTCACATATTTGTGTAAATACATTTTTAATGTGCATTAGAGATTAACATGTTCAAATCAGCTTTGCACACATTAATTTGGAGGATAAAGTGTGTTAAATTTGTTTTGCTGATTATGGATTCATTTTGTGAGATCTGTCTTGATATATTAGGATATTGGATTACCAGTGGGCATTTTTGAGGGTCAGAATAGTTGAAGTTAATCTGTACTTGCAGAAAAAACCAAAACATCAACCTATACCCTAAAATATCCACATTTCTTTATTAATTTATATTTTCATAAATTGACCAGCTTATTTGATGCATTTCTCTCTTACTTTTCTGACATTAATAATTTTGAAACGCTGAATTCCAAGCTGGAACTAATCAATGTTAAAAGACGACAAGGCTTCCAGTATCACATTTGTGTAATGGAACTGCAGCAAGCACGTCTTAGGACTAACTGAGAGCCAGCCCTAATGACATTTCTCAATTAGAAGTAGGATTTGATAGAGCCCTGCGGAGACCTCATTCAAGACATGACCTTCACTCTCTGTAGTTTGCTTTCTTCCTGACCTTTTGGAACAAACTGCAAGCGAGTGATTCTGAGGGGTTAGATACTTCCTCAAAAGTGACCTGTTAACATGGGAAAACAGCTATGAGTACAATTTGAGGTCAGAACATCTTAATTTTCAGAAACTATTCATTTAATCTAAGGAGCCACAACTTTGATAAATTGCAAAATCTCATTCCATATCTGTTACAAATGTTCCAGCGCAGAAGTAATTGTTGAGCAGATATTTGTGTATGCATGTATTTATTTACTTGCTTGGACTCTGGGCATCTAAAATATGATGTTTTCCATAGACCATTGAAACTGGTCACATTTCAGTCCATTAGCAAGAGTTTGTATATATTGTTCATTTCAGAACTGTGGAGGATAATTTTATAAATTTCTATGGAGTTAACATCAGAATGCACATATTTCCTTTCCTCCACGCCGGCACAGAGGCTGCTCTCCCCAGCGGGGGATTGAGAGAGAGACACACACACACCACCCGACGAGATCTGCCCAATCGGGGCAGCTGGAGGCACCGTTAAAAGCAGCGCTATCGGGCGCACCCATGCCTTCCGTGCCCGCGCCTGAGGGCCTCACCAGTGGGCCCTTTGGCGTGGCCCTTAGGCGAGGACCCAACCTGTGGCCTCGTGTTCGCTACCAACCAACCTCAGGAGTGACTATAAATCTGACCTGTAAGCCCCTAGGCCCAAAAAGACGCAAGTATTACTTTACACTATCTGATCTAACCAATGCTGACAACTTGGGTTCCAGTTTTTAATACGACTTATACTCAGGTGTTATGGTCACACACAGTGGTGTTTGTATACGTGTAGTATTACCATCCTGCTGCCACGTTGTTATTCTTCCACTGCTAATTGCCATACAGCTCTGATACAGACAGTTACTCTGTCTTACCTCTTCACTGTTTCACTGTTGTTTGCTCGCTGCTACATTGCTTCCTTGCTTGCTGACTGCTACATTGTCTCATTGTTTACTGAGTGCTACACTATCTCATTGTTTGCTGACTGCCACATTGCTTCACTGTTTGCTCGCTGTTGCATTGTTTCATGATTTTGCTTGCTGCCTCATTGTTTCAAATACCTACACATTGTCAGGCAGTGAGTTTATACCCCGTTGGTAGCTGCCCCAGTAGTCAGCACCAGACCCCACTAACTACCCAGCAACGAACAGCCCACATACTATCTGTGACCCCGCGAAGTCGAACACAAGATGCATCCACTACTAGCCTTGGCATGGCTACACCTAGCCACCTGGCTCCCCCATACATCCCATGCCTTTCATACAAACCCCAACCACATCCCAATACTCCATAGCAATGGGAAGAGATGGACGGAGAATCATCGACACTCCCCAAGAGAATCCAATGACATGCCTTACTCACACTTATTACACATCCCACTTCAACATATTAAAAAGTCACAAATGGACCGTCAGCAACACCAACATGTCCTGAAGTGTGCACTCATCAACTCCAGGTCAATACACACTAAATGGCCGATAATTACCGATCTGGTCATGCTCCACAATCTCGACATCCTCATGATCACAGAGACTTGGCTATTGGAATGCGACAATGCAATCATCAATCAGATGCTACCCACAGGATTTTCATTCCACGCATGCCATAGAACCAATCAGAGAGGAGGTGGAACACTCATCCTTGTCAAAACTGGCCTAAGCTTCCAGATGAGCAATGCAACCAGCACAGCCCACCTGGACTCACTTACTATAACAAATGACACCTGCACGATCAACCTACTGTATCGAGCACCAACACCGTCTTCAGAGGATCTCGCAACGATAATTGGCCTCGCCTGCAACACAAACAGACCATGATCCCAAAACTGGATTCTAGGCGACTTCAATCTGCCTACTCTGCAAGAATCTCAAGCCACTGCTTTCCTAGAAGCACTACATGAGCTGGGTTACTCTCAGCTAGTCAACAGACCCACTCACGTCAAGGGAAACAAACTGGACCTGATCTTTGCCCCACAGACAGACATAGAACCCACTCAACCAATGCTACCAACCATAACTCCTGTGCCATGGTCTGACCACAGCCTGCTCAAATTCCAGATACCTATTAACACCTACAACCGAAACTCCAACAAGACCAACGCTGCTCATGAAACATCATTGAAGCGCATCCACCCCTTTGATAAAGAAGAAATTCGAGAGAAGATCCTCCCACTCCTCAACAATGCAGCACACGACCTAGATGCTTTGGTATCCACCTGGAACTCAAGACTGTCGCATGCATACCAGCCACACACAAAAAACCAAAGAAACGAGAGCATGCACCATGGTATACTAAAGAGCTCTGAGCAGCACTCCTGTACCTGCGCAAGCTCAAAAGAAGATGGCGTCGAACACGCTCTACCGAAGCACAAAGTACTTACAATGCTCACCTAAGGGCACACCGAGATGAATTAATGAAGAAGCGGAAACAATATCATTCAGACATCTTGAAGCGGTCGTTAAACAAGCCTCACGACCTGTTCAATATAGTGAAATCT
This sequence comes from Ichthyophis bannanicus, assembly GCA_033557465.1. Lineage (NCBI taxonomy): Eukaryota > Metazoa > Chordata > Amphibia > Gymnophiona > Ichthyophiidae > Ichthyophis > Ichthyophis bannanicus. The sequence goes on along the minus strand of CM066031.1, from coordinate 1,810,264,213 downwards.
CTTATAAGAGAACCACCTGCTGACCAATCACATATGCCACAGCCCCAGGCATACTCCAACTACCTACAATCAAAAATTATCCAGACTGGTGCAACCTCAAGCCCCGCAGACAACACCCTACTACATAATTTGTCCCAACCATCGCCACTATCCAAATTTGACAAAATATCACGCAGAGAGATTGAAGACACTATCGCTGCAATCAACCCCACCACTGCGCCCAACGACCCATGCCCAGCTCTATGGATAAAGGAGTTATGCTGTGACTTAAGCCAATATCTGAGCGAACTAGTAAACCAATCCCTCCCAACCGGATCATTCCCACAGAGTCTGAAACAAACATCAATCAGACCACTACTGAAGAATAACAGGCTGGACCCAATGAAAGTGGAATCATACAGACCAATTTCAAGTATCCCCATGCTTGCCAAAGTAATTGAAAAGATAGTACAGCGCCAAATTCAACAGCATATTGACACTGAAGCCCCACTGGATCCATCCCAACATGGGTTCAGAGAAGCACATGGGGTAGAAACCCTCCTCACCACCCTATCTGACAACCTAGTCTCTGGAACCGACAAAATTCACCAAGGATTCGCCCTCATCTTCCTGGACATCGCAGCGGCCTTCGACTCGGTGAGCCACGAGATCCTCTTACAATGCCTCAGCGAGAAAGGAATACAAGGAACTGCTCTAGACTGGTGCAAATCGTACTTGACTAATAGATGGCAACATGTAAGGTCTGGCTCCATGACCTCAGAATCATTTTTGCAAAACCAGGGTGTGCCACAGGGTTCGTCACTATCTGCATTGATGTTTAACATCTACATGCAGCCCATATGCACCCTAGTACGCTCATTCAAGGTCAACTGTCTGGCCTACGCAGATGATATCCTGCTATACATCCCATTCAGGACCGACCAACCAGACTTCTCCCCTCTAACAAGTTCTTTTGAGGCAGTAGCAGACTGGCTCAACACGCAAAACTTGTGAATCAACTACAGCAAAACAGATGTTCTTTTCATTTCAAGGAACCAGAGCTTCACCCCTCCACCCTCTTTAAAAATTGGCAACAAAGAACTGAAAACTAAGCTCACAATCCGCTACCTTGGCGTTACACTGGACCAACAGCTGGACTTGAAAACCCACATAAAAAACACCGTAAAAACAGTATATCTGAAAATAAGGACCTTAAAACACCTACGACCGCTACTCGACTTCAGCGACTATCGATCAATCTATCAAGCATTAATATTACCACATTTCGACTATGCCAACGTAATTCTACATGGTCTCCCTCAAGCAACACTAGCACCACTCCAACTCGCAATGAACACTGCCGCGAGAGTACTAACAGGAGCTTCACGGAGAGAGCATATAACTCCAGTCTTGATGAACCTCCACTGGTTACCTGTTCAAGCAAGAACCCTCTACAAAATACTAACCCTGACCTTCAAAGCCTTAAACACTCGGACCCCCACAGCCATCAGCAAGATGATACACAACGTACCACATAACAGAAACAGAAGACCCACAATGCAAAACACCCTAGATGTCCCAAAAGCAATGACGAAATGCACAAAAGCAACAACGAATAGGGCCTTTATGATTTACGCACCTAGAGCATGGAATGCCCTCCCCACTTATATTCGGAACATCACCGACCTAACCCACTTCAGGACGGCATTAAAGCATCATCTGTTCACTATATACTACCCCGAATCCAGCCGTAGTAAACATGCATGGTGCTCCTCAGACAATCACCCACTGCACCTAACTAATCAGACCCAGCATGAAAAAGGTTAATCAGCTTGGTCTCCCAACAGTACTCCCTGAAATAGAATTTAGGCACCCAGTGTAAATAAGATGTAGATAGACCCTGCCTGAAAGTAGGTACCAGTGTAAATACGATGTAGATAGTTTCCCCCAGTTACTTCCAAGTTGATCTCCCCGTTCATTGTAAATACAACTCAGAGTGCCTGCGTTGTATAGTTGATGTTGAATGTAAACCGCACTGATCTAAATAGCGCGGTATAGAAGAAATGTTAAATAAATAAATAAATAAATAAATTTGAGGGCTATTTTATAAAGTGAAGTGCAGGCATACATTATAAACTAGGGGCGTAAGTGATTTTGAAATACATACAACCTAGGTGCGAGCAATGGCAGATGTAAATGTCCACATCCAGGTTTTCAAGAATGTGCATAAGTTATAGTGTTTTATAAATTGCATGCAAATATTTGAAAATATGTGTGATTGGACTTATGCTCTCACTTATAAACCGCATAAAATATGCACATGAGTGCCCATTTATGTGCATAGGTCCTTGAAAACTGGATCATTTATGCATGTTAATGGCACATATCTTTATGCAGCCTCTTATAAAATCAACTCCCAAAAGTCCACAGATTAAAATTAAAGTGTTTAGTAACATAACAACACAGCTGACGATGGCAGGCAAAGACTATTTAGCTCATTTGGTATGTACCATTATTATTTTTGGGTTGGATTAAGCTTATGTCTTTTTCAGTAGTAGCTCGAGGTGAGCTGCATTCAGGTACAGTAGATATTATGGTCTTCACTTCTAAGAATACATGGGATATTGTTCCTTATCCAAATCATACATGATGAGGATAATATCTAGAGGAGTAGCTCTGCAAATTTGTAGAAGCAAAAATGACAAAGAAGCTGGTGACATCTTACAAGTTAACCAATTCATTAAGGCAGTAGTTTCAAGGACCAGAGTCCATTTGTCCTCAAAGGCTCATGCCTTGGAAAATATGTCTCGAGCTGCTAATGTCCGTGTGATTAATTTTCCTAGGTTACCTATGGTATCTGCAAGAGATATGTTTAGGAAATATTTAATAGAAATTTTGGGTGTTCCTCCTGAATCCCACCCCCCTATTGTAAAGATATACTATCTCCCTTCGGGGAAAAAGGTTGCTGCTGAGGGTGGGGAGATGGTTATGGGTCTGTCTAAAGTTGATGTTTTGAATGTAACTGCCTTACTGGAATCCTCTCAGGAGGACCAGGTTACGTCTTCTACCTTGTTGATTACGTTAGCTCTTCTCTCTGATAAAGAATGGCTTATGAAGCTATTTTTTAAAAAACGGAATGTTGCCTTTAAGGGATTACCGGTCCGTATGTTTCCTGACCTCTCCAGGGAGACTCAGAGACGACGGCGGGACTTTCTCCTCCTTCGACCTGGGGTTCAGCAATTGGGGGGGCTCTTTTTTCTAAAATTTCCATGTAAATGTCTGATTAAGTATCAGTCTGATTCCTATGTTTTTTTTGAGCCCTCACAATTGCTGGACTTCATTAATGCCCGTCATTAAGGGGTAATGGGTGTCTTCCCATCTTCTGCTGTTTGAGTATGTGTTTCTAGCTGCTTTTCACACCTCTATTTCCTATTGGAATTTGGGTTAAATTTTGTTTTTCCCTTTCCTCTTGGTATCCTTTTATTGAGGGCTAGAGTGAGTTGTGTACTTGATAATAATTTCCTCATTTGTTATTGCCGGGACTATTTAGTCTGTAATATTGTTTGCTTGTACCCTTCTCAATTTCCGTTTCAAGGTGTATTCTTGAATGTATGTATAAACTAATAAATATAAAAAATTAAAAAAAAAATTAAAAGCTCATGCCTCAATGATTTGGTTAGCCTGTAAGGTGCAACCAGCTTTTTTCTTATTTCTACCTAAGCCAGTTTTTGTTGACTTCATTTTCTGCCATCTTGACTAATTGAGTGTACAAGATCCTATCCAATGCCTTGATATACCACCCACCCCATGACTTTCCACCAATGCCTTGATATACCCTCCGCCCCATGTCTTTCCACCAAATGTTGTAATAATTTAAATCCAAATACCAAAACCCTCAAGAGCTTATAGAGGAACACCACCTGCTCAAATACACCAAAAGCAAAATGGTAGGTTCCACAGTATTACCCCTGTGGACATTATTTTTTGTCAGACAATGACTGACAAGTACAGAGAACTTCACCTGAAAATCGCTTCCATTTTAATCATTTGCAGTAAAAAAAACCTTAGAAAATACTTAACTGGCTGAAAGAAGTCCGTGCAGGTGGGAGGAGAAATGACACAGTCCTGTTCTTCGGGTAAATCTTTAGTCCACCCTTCTTCAGGTACATTAAACCCATTACTGCACACCATAAAACAGCCAAAACCATACTGGAACAATTTTTATCTGCCGTGTATGACGTCACCTCATCATGTGGTATACTGCCGAGCCAACCAGGGGTAGGAAACAACAATGATGTAAACTCCACCTGGTTCACTAATCCTCATCAATCAAAGTAAACTATGCCACTCCAATTCTAAATTCAGACCATTGGGAATGACTGAATTTAAACAAAAGACCCATTGCTGTTCTCTCAGCTGAAGATACACCAACCTATTGGCCCCTTGCAATAGGGATGGGATCCAATCAAGCACTCTCCAGGAAAACTGAGAGAATTCATGATCAAGTTGAAGAACATTCTGTACTATAGGAGATGGCATAGCTCTTGTATGAATACATGAAGCATGCTCTGACAGTCTCACATGGAAGGGACGAACAGTGCGGCCCACATATTTCAGGCCACAAGGACAAATCGACAAGTACACCACATATGCAGTTTCACAGGTGGTATGATAATTTTAAATGCCAATGTTTAATGGAAAACACATCAGTCCAAGTGCAGACCTGCTATTAGTAATCCGTGAATTTTAATTAAAATCATCTGTAATACCTGAAGATTGGAGGATCATCAATGTAATGCCAATTTTTAAAAAGGGTTCCAGGGGTGATCCAGGAAACTACAGACCGGTGAGCCTGATGTCAGTACTGGGAAAAATGGTAGAAACCATCATAAAGAACAAAATTACTCAGCATGTAGATAGTCATGGCCTAATGGGAGACAGCCAACATGGCTTTAAGGAAGATCCTGTCTTACTAATCTGTTATGTTTTTTTGAAGGTGTGAATAAACAGGTGGACAAAGGTGAGTCTGATGATATAGTGTATCTGGACTTTCAGAAAGCCTTTGACAAGGTCCCTCATCAGAGACTTTTGGCAAAATTAAAGAGTCATGGAATAGGAGGCAGTGTACTATTGTGGATCAGCAACTGGTTAAAAAATAGAAAGCAGAGGGTAGGGCTAAATGGCCAATTTTCCCAATGGAGAAAGGTGAATAGTGGTTTACCCCAGGGAGCTGTGCTGGGTCTGCTGCTTTTTGACATATTCATAAATGACCTGGGAAGGGGAATAACGAGTGAGGTTATCAAATTTGCAGATAACACAAAACTATTTAAAGTTGTTAAAACCAAAGAGGATTGTGGAAATTGCAAGAGGATCTTGATAAATTGGAATACTGGGCATTAAAATGGCAGATGAAATTTAATGTGGACAAGTGCAAAGTTATACAACTAGGGAAGAACAACCCAAACTATGGTTACATGATTCAAGGTTCCACATTAGGAACCACCACCCAGGAAAAAGATTTAGGCGTCATTGTGGATAACATGTTAAAACCCTCGGCCCAGTGTGCAGCGGCAGCCAAGAGAGCAAATAGAATGCTAGGTATCATAAGGAAAGGAATGGAAAATAAAATAAAAGATATTATAATGCCTCTATATCATTCCATGGTGAGACTGCACCTTGAATATTGTGTGCAATTCTGGTCGCCGTATCTTAAAAAGGATATAGCGTTATTAGAAAAGGTTCAGAGAAGAGCCACCAAAATGGTAAAGGGGATGGAAGGATATTCCTATGAAGAAAGGCTGAAAAGGTTAGGGCTCTTTAACCTGGAAAAGAGACGGCTGAGGGGAGATATGATAGAAGTCTATAAATTAATGAACAGAGTGGAACGGGTAAACGTAGATCGATTGTTTACGTTATCAGAATATAGAAAGACTAGGAGACATGCAATGAAGCTACAGGGTAAACTATTTAAGACTAATAAAAGAAAATATTTTTTCACTCAACGTGTTAGCAAACTCTGGAATTTGTTACCGGAGGATGTAGCAAAGGCTATTAGTGTAGCTGGGTCTAAAAAAGGTTTGGACAAGTTCCTGGAGGAAAGGTTCATAAACCATTATTTAGAAGGGTCCCAGGATATCAATGCTTGACCCAGTACAAGCATTGTGGAACCTGTGTCTTTTGAGGAAACTGCTAGTTACGTATGACCTAGATTGGCCACTGTTGGAAACAGGATACTGGGCTTGATGGTCCTTGGTCTGACCCAGTATGGCATATCTTATGTTCTTATGCCTCTGTGCTTTGCACGTCTCTTTGTCCATTCTCAGATCTCCAAAGCATGAATAGGGCTTCTAAAATGACCCATTATGTACAAAATACTCCACCAAAAATTGTGCCTCCACAATTAAATTCGTATTCCTATGAGCAGCTCTATCAACAGGGGAGCAAACTATGTAAAACAGTTCCCTCAGATGATTTAATACTCCTTGAAGTTTTCCCGAAAAATATACTTTTTTCAACATAACCTTTTCTTGATACACACCTGCGGCTGTTATTGCAAGACTTTGGCCTGGCACCAGGAGGTGAATTCTGCCGGGCAAAAAGAGTTTGGCTTACAAAGCAGAAATGGATGGCAGAGCACAGCAAACTTAAAGTAAGTCGTTGATGTGCCGAGGGGGGGTGGCGCATAGGAGGAGGAAGAGGAGGAGGAAGAAAGGCTGCCCATACGTGTACCCATCAGCAAAATTTTGCTTGGGGGCCTCCTGCTGGAACTTATGCCACTGCATGCAAGCTTAACAATCTCTATAGATTCCTAAATTAGATGCTTAATGCTGATCGGTGCTGTCCTGAAAAACCTTACCCTTGTCGTAGCACCAGTCAAAATATATCAATCAGCACAACTAGACTAGGCTGACAGAGCATACCAACATACCAAAATACTTTTTTTGTCGCAATGTTCATAAGGAGAGCAAAACCCTCTTGAAATAAACTGTCCTTTTTAATCATTTGAATGTAAAATAGGCAATAGATGAGAACTAAGCAGCACTTTGGAACTTTTTTGCAGAGTATTCTTTGAATGCCGACATATTCGGGCCTTTACACTTTCATTGTTTTGATCCTGTTGCTAAGTGAAATAGGCAGAGTTACTCCCAGCTGGATCTGATGAAACACGCTTAACATGGCATTCAAGAGCTGCTTTGACTTGACGCTATAGGGACCTTTAATCTCTATTGGCTAATGAGAGTCTTTTTTTGACCGACCATTGGGAGCAGTATACCTGGAGCAGAATCCCCTTTTTAAAAATTTTATTTATTTATTTATTTAAATCGCTTATATGCCGCGCTCTTCAACATCAGTGCGGTTTACATAGAACATGAGGTATTTTACGGTGGGGGTTAACACCGTGTTACATATAACAGGTAGCTCAACTTGGATAACAGTATTAGCTATTTACATTTGTAATAACAGAATGATATTCATACTTTATTTATTTATTTATTTATTTAACAGCTTTTATATACCGCACTTTTGATATCAGCGCGGTTTACATTTTAACAAATTTTGTACTTAAACATAAAACAAATGTTAAGTTTACAGAGAACAGGGAGTAAAAACATGGATAACAGGGATTAACAATTAACAGATATTTATAATTATTTACAAAAGGTTCTTAAATGCTCGAGCTCTAAAGGTAGGGTTTGTGAGGCTTGGTCTAGATCGAGTGGTAAGGTTTCGGGAGCTTATTTGACTAGCCGTGATCAAAGGTCTGTGTGGGAGGGGGGTCAGTATATTGTGAGAAGTGTTGTAGGAAGAGGTGTGTACAAATACATGAGGAGTGGATGCATGTGGTCGGGGCTAAGTTGTGAGTGGTGGAGTTGGTGTACATTCCTCCGGGTAGCATTTGAGGAAGAGATAGTGTTTCAGTTCTCTCCTGAATTTAGTTAGGAGATAATAATACTTTTAATGGGCTTGAAACACGGTGCTGCGTTGTGTATACCCATTGGGACCCGTCATTTGTATTGCGGGACTGATCTTCAAGTCTTATTTCTACAAAAGCTAACTGCTGCTTTGTTTTCATCTATTGCCTATTTTACTTTGGACAAGTTCCTGGAGGAAAGGTCCGTAAACCATTATTAGGAAGGGACCCAGGATATCAGTGCTTGACCCAGTACAAGCATTGAGGAACTTGTGTCTTTTGGGGAAACTGCTAGGTACGTATGACCTAGATTGGCCACTGCTGGAAACAGGATACTGGACTTGATGGACCTTGGTCTGACTAAGTATGGCATATCTTATGTTCTTATGTTATGTTCTTATGAACCCTCCAGAATGCCCAAGCAGACTGGTCACTGGCACTCACCTGGAAAGAAGTCACTCGTACCAACCGGTCCCATAAACTTTTTCCACGAGTGAAGGCCACACAAAGTCGCTTCCGAAAACAAGAATGTAGGCCCAGAACATGGGTGACTGGTGGGCATCTGCATCTCCTGGTAACATGCCTGCCTGGTGAGAAGGCAGTGGACCTCAAGTATCACCTAGACAAGGTCTTAGAGAGTGCTGGGGAGGAGTCTGCTGTCTTGGTACATAGCACCAATAACATAGGAAAGTGTGGGAGAGAGATTCTGGAGGCTAAATTTAGGCTTTTAGATATGAAGTTGAAATCCAGAACTTCCAGGGTAGCATTCTCTGAAATGCTTCCTGTTTACGCGCAGGACCCAAAAAGCAGGCAGATCTCCATGTTCTCAATGGTGGATGAAATGATTATGCAAAGAAGAGGGCTTTGGATTTGATAGGAATTGGGCAACATTCTGGGGCAACATTCTGGGGAAGGGAGGAGCTCTTTTGAAGGGATGGGTTCCACCTTAACTGGGATGGAACAAGGCTGCTGGCCTTAACTTGAAAAAAGGAGATAGAACAGCTTTTAAGCTAGATAATACAGGAAAGCCAACAGTCGTCCAGGAGCACATGGTTCAGAAGGATGTATCCTTGAAGGATACTAGCAAAACAGGGAAGTTATGACATCCTGACAGAGAGTTTTCAACAAAGATAAAAGTAACCCAGGTGTCCTTCAATTCAGAGCCGAAAGATTCCAAATTACACCTATCAACTACCTATCAATAACCAGATTAATATGAATAAAATACAGCCTCTAAGATGCCTGCATGCAAATGCTAGAAGTCTAAAAAATAAGATGGGAGAGAATATATAGCACTAAATGAAAGGTTAGATATAATAGGCATCTCAGAGACCTTGTGAAAGGAGGACAACCAGTGGGACACTGTGATACCTGGGTTCAAACTATATCACAATGATAGGGTAGATCAAACTGGGGAAGAGGTTTCGCTCTATGTTAGAGAAGGCATTGAGTCACATAGGATTCAAGTTTTGTAGGAAACAAAATACACTGTGGAATCTCTATGGATAGAAATTCCATGTAAAAAGCGGAAGACGACAGCAGTGGGGGTGTACTAGTGACCGTTTGGCCAGAATGAACAGATGAATGATGAAATGCTAAAAGAAATCAGGGAAGCTAACAAAAGTTACAACGCAATAATGAATGATTTCAATTACCCCAGTATCGACCTAGTCAATGTCACAGCAGATCAATCAAGCAAAACCCACAATGTTAAGTCAGAATCAAGCCAAGATGTGAAAAAAATCTGACCCCAAAGAACTGGTAGTAATAAGAGGAAAACAACAAAATTGAATTTAAATGTTGGAATGTTCGCTGTGCAGGGGGAAGGGAAATCCCCTCTGAAAAGTGAACCTCTCCTTTGAATCTTTTTTTATAAATATGTGCAATCAAAATTTCAAGAAAATGGTAACCCAAAGCCAAAATGCTAAGAATTTACTTAGTAACCAACAAGGTTTTTTAAAACATGTACTTAGCTGGCAATCCGAGCCTAGAAGTCCATTGATGATCAGAGATAACTGTCGGAGAAGTCAATAGAGCAGGCAAGATGTTTCCCACTGTGAAAACCAAAATTCTACCGGTTAGGCAGAAGATCGCAAATCCAATTAAACAGTGCGACACAGCACTGTGTTTCGGGTCTGAAACCCTGTCTCAAGCTCTAAGATATTAAATGCTCTTCAAAAGTATGAAAATTCAAGACTACAGCTTGACGACCCGGTAGAATTGGGGCACGTACTGGACGTCCTAGCCTTATGTCACGATTCTGCTCCTACGGGGCCATGTAGCCTCCATGGGAGCAGAATGGGATGCATCTCTGGGATGTGCGGATGTCTGGATGCCTATATGGCCTGGGGATGCACATCTCTGAATTGGTATCCACGTATCCCAAGAATCTTACTTGGTGACACAATAGCTTCCATTTAGTTGGCTTGAGCTTCAATCCAGCCTCTCTTAATTGGGTAAAGACTAAGGGGTATGTTTACTAAACCGTCTTAATGTGCACTCTGTGACGTTATCGCGTGCTAAGGTACCTTATCGCGTGATAATGGCGCTTTATCGGGCACAGAGGTACCTTAGCATGCAATAACGCACGCAACGGCGCAAACGAGCGCTGAAGGCGGAGAAAGGCTCCCGGAGGGCGGAGGAAGGCTCCCCAGGGGCGGAAAAAATGGGTCAATGGGTGGAGAGTGGGAGGGGAGAGGCTCCCCGCACACTAACGATGTGAAATCCGAGGCTCAAAACTAACACCAGTGAAACCCTGGCGTTAGAGCTGATTTAAAGGGAAGAGAAACCATTTCTGTCAGCAATGTACAGCAAAACCAGGGAAACCTACAAAAAAGTGATAAGTGTGATACATGTGCACGAAACAAAAGGGCAAATAAACAGTGAAAATGAACAGAAGAAAATGGAAAAATAAAATAACCAAGCTGGGCAATAGTGATCTCAATGGGAAACATCAAAAAGCACTCCCAAGAAAGCACCAAAAAAAGGATATGAATTCCGGAAGGGTCCATGCTCCGTCCCCATACAATGTGAATGAGCCCACAGTGAAATTGCGCTGTGCAGGGTTTTCCTCTCCATCAGACAGGTTTCCTATGGCGTGCACATGTGCGGCAACAGCAGAGCAGGCATGTCGGAATGGCCAACTGGACAGATGCTTGAAAATGGGATACAGAGGGCTGCAGGCGGCACATGCTGTGGTGCAGCTGGGGCACAGTGCGGACTAGGCAGATGCCTAGGTGGCACTTAGAAATGCTGAAACTGTACAGCAGCCAGATAGCAACTGATGAGGGCCCAACATGGGCACGAGTGTGTTTATCACAGTGTCACAGGGGATAGTACCCAGTTGGTACCTCCAAGGGCACAGAACATTGGCAGGCGGTGTTGGGGGGGGAAGCGTGGACGTCTATGCAGGCACCCCTACCCCATAACATGCACCATAGGCAGCCGCCTACATGCACACTGGATGGCCAAAACTGCGCACCACCAGCACCACCAGCAGAAGGGCATGTCAGCATGGTGGCAGAGGGGTACTGGTGGTGGAGGGGGGCAGTGGCAGCTGCCCAGAGCAGACCATGGCCTAGCCCTGTGTAGGGGGGTGCCATGCACTGCAACAGACAGGCCCTGCCGGACAAACAGTCATGGTATCACCAGGGAATGCACTGTTTCTGTGGCAATACAGTGGTGCAGTGCACACAACCAGTGTGTTCCGAAGCAGAAGGTCACAGGTTCAAGTCCCAGCTGTGGTTCCTGCCAACCCAGCACCCATATTTTACCCACTGCTAATACAGACAGAACCTTTATTGCAGATGACGTAAACATGCCCAAAACACCTACATTTTACCCTACAGAGCACAGACACCATAAACAGGCGCATTACCTAGAGCAGAGTCTCCCAAATGCAGTCCTGGAGGGTCAAACACCATTCAGGTTCCATGCTGCCTCTAATAAAGATGCCTGTGCTGCATTTCTATGCGCCGCCCCCATGGTATGCAGATGTATCTCATGCATATTCATGAGGGACAGCATGAAAACCCGAACAGTGTTTGGCACACCAGGACTGGCGTGGGGAACCTCTGCCGTAAAGCAACAGCCAACAGGGGCAGACACACCCGCACCCACAGGCTCCATTATCCAATGCCTCCTGGAGAGGCAGGACATTGGGCCCTGCGTGCATCTCCCAATACTAGCACTTGCATACCTTAGCAATGCCAGCCTAAACCTGGGAATACGGTACACAGCTATAAAAAGGTTGCTATGATTACTGGCAGATAGCAATTCCGAAGTTAAGTACAATTTTCTGATTGAGCTGCATCATGGCAACCTTTCTGATGTCTGTGGAGTGTGCTACAGGTCTTGTGTCTGACAGTGTTTACCACCCTGGGGAGTGACCCTGACAGTATTGCTTACCATAGCCATGCCTGCACTGTGCCCAGGACTGGAGCGGTGGCTAGGGCTGCCAAACACCTCTATAGTTGTACAATGCTGGCATAGGTGTGGGAGTGTGTGTCTGTCTATCCAGTGTGTGGTGGCTGCAAACACCCTACACAGCCCACACTGCCAGCACTGTTGCCAGCATTGGCCTGCCAATGTGTATAATGAGGAGCAAGGTACCATGGGTATAGCCCAGACAGGGTGACCTGGCCAGGATGCATCTGCACAGGGCATAGGGCAATTGTTGGGAAATTGTAGTGCCCGGCCACCACCTGCACAGACAGGGTGGCCACAGCATGTCCTGCTGGGAGATCACTCTTTCCCTGACTGAGCAGTGACCACGGCATGGCTAGGTTCCCTCATAGTGCTGTATAGTAATTCTTTCATGTGATATTTATGGGTTCCCTTTTGGGGCCTGATCACTGACTTATCTGCTTGGTGTGTATGCTGACATCCCAGTTCTGGGTGCATACATCTTCTCCAGGAACATGCACTATGGACTAGTTGGCAGACTGTCTGCAGCTAGTATGTGTCTTGCTGGATCACCTTGCAGGGTGCAGCGGCTGGAGGCTTGCTGCAGGTGAATATCAGATAGTGGTGGGGTGCAGCTGAGCATTTCCAGGCCTAATGTCTGTCTGTTATTGCTTTATGGATGTGTACAGAGCTGCATTGACTGCCCTGTAGGGTGTCTGTTCCCTCTACTACCACCATTGCAGGGAGTTAGAATGTGGATCTGAAGATTGGAGGATCGCCAATGTAACACCAATTTTTAAAAAGGGTCCCAGGGGTGATCCGGGAAACTACAGACCGGTGAGCCTGACATCAGTACTGGGAAAAATGGTAGAAACGATCATAAAGAATAAAATTACTCAGCATGTAGATAGTCATGACCTAATGGGAGACAGCCAACATGGCTTTAGACAAGGAAGATCTTGTGTTACTAATCTGTTATGTTTTTTTGAAGGAGTGAATAATCAGGTGGACAAAGGTGAGTCAGTTGATATTGTGTATCTGGACTTTCAGAAAGCCTTTGACAAGGTCCCTCATCAGAGACTTTTGGCAAAACTAAAGAGTCATGGGATAGGAGGCAGTGTACTATTGTGGATCAGGAACTGGTTAAAAGATAGAAAGCAGAGGATAGGGCTAAATGGCCAATTTTCCCAATGGAGAAAGGTGAATAGTGGTGTACCCCAGGGATCTGTGCTGGGTCCGCTGCTTTTTGACATATTCATAAATGACCTGGAAAGTGGAATAATGAGTGAGGTTATCAAATTTGCAGATGACACAAAACTATTTAAAGTTGTTAAAACCCAAGAGGATTGTGGAAAATTGCAAGAGGATCTTGATAGATTGGAAGACTGGGCATCAAAATGGCAGATGAAATTTAATGTGGACAAGTGCAAGGTTATGCACCTAGGGAAGAACAACCCAAACTATGGTTACACGATGCAAGGTTCCACATTAGGAACCACCACCCAGGAAAAAGATTTAGGCGTCATTGTGGATACCATGTTAAAACCCTCGGCCCAGTGTGCAGCGGCGGCCAAGAGAGCAAGTAGGATGCTAGGTATGATAAGGAAAGGAATGGAAAATAAAACAAAAGATATTATAATGCCTCTATATCGTTCCATGGTGAGACCGCACCTTGAATATTGTGTGCAATTCTGGTCGCCGTATCTTAAAAAGGATATAGCGATTTTAGAAAAGGTTCAGAGAAGAGCCACCAAAATGGTAAAGGGGATGGAAGGATACCCTATGAAGAAAGGCTAAAAAGGTTGGGGCTCTTTAACCTGGAAAAGAGACGGCTGAGGGGAGATATGATAGAAGTCTATAAATTAATGAACGGAGTGGAACGGGTAAACGTAGACATGCAATGAAGCTACAGGGTAAACTATTTAAGACTAATAAAAGAAAATATTTTTTCACTCAACGTGTAATCAAACTCTGGAATTTGTTACCAGAGGATGTAGTAAAGGCTGTTAGTGTAGCTGGGTTTAAAAAGGTTTGGACAAGTTCCTGGAGGAAAGGTCCATAAACCATTATTAAGAAGGGACCCAGGATATCAATGCTTGAACCAATACAAGCATTGTGGAACCTGTGTCCCTTGGGGAAACTGCTAGGTATGTATGACCTAGATTGGCCACTGTTGGAAACAGAATACTGGGCTTGATGGACCTTGGTCTGACCCAGTATGGCATATCTTATGTTCTGTTGGTGGGAGATCCTGTTTCCCACCCTCAGCCCCAGAGGGTGGGTTGGGTGGTGGTACATAATCTGCCTATGGGTCCATAAGGGCTAAACCTGACTGAGAAATACAGATGTATCGAAGGTGTGTCTGCAGGAACTACCTATCTCACACACTAGCACTGCTGGGGACCTGCAGCATGGCCTATTTCTGCCATGGAAGGTACTGTGGACCTGGTGCTGGGTGCCCCACCTCACCCTCAGGGTGAGCACAGTACCTGCACAATGTGACGGTGTGTAGCTACTCTGTGCCAGTAACACACACGGTCAGTTCCCCCTACCAGGCCGAGGTGCTGTGGGGGTGCATATCCCATCTTGTGATCAGCTGTAGACTGCTGATTTGCATGTGCAGTGCATCATGGGTACGGGTGGGTTAACCCTATCCTGGTGATCACAGCAGACTGTTTGTGTGGTGACGTGCAGTCTTTCTGCAGCCAGCCAGGGGTTTGTTAGCAGCTGTAGCCCACTGGTTACTTCACTGCCTGTGGAGCCAGAGGTCATGGGTTCAATATGTCTACGTCTCGATTGTGATCCAAGATGGCAGAGGAGTAGGACGCTGAGGTGGAGCGCTCTGCATCAGCCTGCCACCTACCTTCGATGGGGAGGAAACGGAAGCAACGCACTCAGAAACCCCCAGAGGTTTCGACCCCGACTGGAGGTTTGGTGCAGTTGTCGATTGCTGGTTTTTGCGTTCCATCGATGCACATGGCTTCGGCGGATCCTTTGGAGGTTTCATCGGATCTGAGCTTTGAAGGGGTGGTCTTGAGCCCCCTGCAAGCGTCGCCAGTTCAGCCTGGTTCCAGGCTCACGGGGGAGCAGCTTGAAGGTGTCTCCCTGTTGTTGGAGTTACCCGCGGCTGCGGGGGTTTCCCCTGTGAAGAATGAGGGGACGGTAGCTGTTGGTGGGGCCGCCGTAGGGGGTCGAGTGGGAATTTCCTCCTCCCTTGTAAGTGTGGAATCGAAACAGCTCTCACCTGGTCTACTTATTCCCACGGAATTCAGGCTCCCTGGGTTTGTTGAGAAGCCGGCGTGGGTTACTTTAGAGAGCTTGTGGGAAGCTATCTCTGCCCTGCAGCAAACTCTCCTTCCTTTTGTCAGTTCTTTTGCCCAGCAGTTGGAAGGTATTAAAGTCCAGTGTTCCTCGATGGACTCGGTTATGGCTGTTCAGTCAACTAGGATTGCTGCTCTTGAATCTAAGGTGGAGGACCTAGAGTCTTTAAAGGCTGTCAACGAGAAAGACAGGCTGGTTCAGGCAAGAAGAAATGAGTTCTTGGATAACTCGCTTCGGAAGAACAATTTGAGGTTTCTGAACTTCCCTCGCTCGCCCTTGATTGCCTCAATGGACCTGGTCCGTAAGTTTTTTATTGAGGTGTTGCAGATGCCGGCAGAGTCGCTGCCTGCTCTTGTGAGAACTCAATATGTATCGGTATCTCCTTTGGGCCCTGGGTTACAGCAGGTCCCTGTTGTGGGAGATGAGTCGCCCCAACTTGATTTATCAACATTTCTTGAGAGCTCCTTGGAGGTGGTGACTAGCAGGGCTACATTATTGGTTCACTTTGCCTTTGAGTCCGATAGAAATACTGTACTAAGATTATATTTTCGTAAATTATCTGTTACTCAGTTTATGGGCTCAAAAATTTTAATTTTCCCTGATTTGGCTAGGGACACGCAGAAGAGGCGGAAGGGGTTCCTGGCTCTACGCCAGCGAACCAAAGCCTTGGGTGCTGTGTTTAAGTTGAGATATCCTTGTAAATGTATGGTGAATTTAAGGTCTAAACAGTATTTGGTTTTTGAGCCCAGACAACTGATACAATTTCTTGTTCTAGGGAGAAGGGGGGGGGGGATACCCCCTCATCGGCTGCCATTTAATGTAATCTCTGCTCCTATGATATCTTTTTTTTCTGTTTTCAGTAACATGGATATGTTTAATTTCTTTTTTCTTGGATCATATTGTGGGGTAACATATTGTGGTCTACGCCAGTGGTATGTTTGTTTGTCTGATAGAAGACCTTATTGGTTTTTCTAAATTGATTTTTCTTTATTGGTATTTCTGATTCAGATTCAGTTTTTATTGTCTGGATTGATATGAGTGGAGGAGTAGCCTAGTGGTTAGAGTACTGGCTTGGTAGCCAAGTAACCAGGGTTCAATTCCCACTAGCACTCCTTGTGACCTTGGGCAAGTCACTTAACCCTCCATTGCCTCAGAAGAAAGGCCTGGCAATCTACTTCTGGTGACACTGCCAAGAAAACCCAGGAGCTTCTGGATCACCAGGACTGACTCAAAGGCACACATTACATTTTTTTGATATGTAAAATTTATAAATATAAAATAAAAATAAAAATATGTCTACGTCTCCAGTTCTGCACACGTGGGTACATCCATATCAGAATCGGGTTTAAAACATCCCTGTCTCCAATTTGGACATGCCCGTGGCCTGGACGTGTATGTTACGGAATCGGCCTCCACGTGACATTTACTTCTGCGAAGGATGAAATTAATGTGATCAAATCGTGTTTCTTTAAAAAGGATGCCTTATTTTGTGGAAGTAAATTGCAGGGTTTACAGATGTTACTCAAATGGCACAGTTAAGGAAGAAGAATTTTCTAGCTCTTGAAGCACAGGTGCTTGCTTTGGGGGTAGTTTTCTTCCTGGAGTGTCTATGTAAATGCTTGGCTAGCTATGGAGGTGATAAAAATATATTTTTAGATCCTGCTATTCTTGAGAAATTTTTGGTTGAATAAAGAAGTAATTATGTGGGCCGGGCGGTCAATTTAATAGGATGGGGCTAGCATGGTGGGAAGTATTATTCTTCCTTAATTTCTTTAGTTTGTTCTGATATTTGTCTCACTTTCCCCCTTGAGGTGAACTAGTGGCAATGTATGATTTAAAATGCATAAAAATCACTTCTACGTCTATATACCTATGAATTAACACACATACAATCGATTTGTGTGCTTAAAAAATGTTCTAGTGTGCATAAAATGTATGCCTAAGGAACAAATATGTGACATGAACATAAAAGAACTGGCAGAATGTTGGGAAAAATGTGTTTTAAATGAGCATGAACTGAACTCTTCTTTGGTTAGAAAGGTTCGAGTTGCAGGTTGAGAACAAGGGAAGCCGCATTCAAATCCCACTGCCTTTGCTTGCGATCTAGGGCAAATTACTTACCCCACTCCACCTATTGCCTCAGGTACAATCTTAGATTGTAAGCCCCGGGACAGGAAGATACTTACTGTACTTGAAATAAACGTAACCCTCCTTGAGCTACTCCTGAAGAAGGTGCGACCTAAATCCACAATGTCTTCTCTTCTTTTTCCCTATGAACTTTGAGAGTGAAGCTCCAAACTGGTCTCTTTGAAAATTTCAGAGGGCTGGATTTATTTATGCTCAAGATTTCACTAAACAAAGTGGGTGGCAAGAGGGATGGATGAGGGTAGGGAGGAAAAGTCAGGAGTTTAGTAGTGATTTTCTGCACTAGGCAAGTAAACAAGGCCCATAAATCTAGGCAATGAACGGCAAGCCTAAATTTAGCAGCCTCACATTTAGGGGGCTATCCTAGAAGCCTTATTCACAAATCCCACATGGAAAATTTGGCATTTATATGTAGAAATGGTATCTAAGTGTAAATGGTGATTTTATAAAGGACTAAGGGTCCAATTCAGAGATGCGGGTTGTGGGGCTGCACATCCCATGGGATATGCAGCCCCACAAACTGTCTGGACCCTATTCCCCCTCCTGCTCTCCCCGCACTGCTAGAGCAGTAGGAAAGGGAGAGCCAGCAGAAGCGGGAGGGGGTGGGTTGTGGCAGAGTGGGGTTGGGCCAGCCGGCAGGATGTTCAGGGCTGATTAAGGTCATGGTCCTCTATATCCTGTGGGGTCAGTGGGGTCAGTGGGGACGTGCTACTTATTCCATCTCAAAGGTGGAATAAGCAGTACTGATCTGGCGATCGGGCCTGGGGATCCTCCCAAGGCCAAATGTGGGGGGGAGAGGGGGGAGGGTCCCCGCTGCCTGATCCAGGCCCTGGCTGCCAACTGTGGGTCGGGCGGCAGGGAAGAGTCTGTGTGCTGAGCTGTGGCAGCCAGGGAAGCCTGCGGGAAGGATGTCTCTGCAGGCATGCAGGGGCACACCGGGCCATCCTCGGACCTGATTCTGCATGCCATGGGAACGTTTTGTTCCTGCAGTATAGAATCAGGTCCTAACGGTCCCATCCTGCACAGGGATGCCCAGACGGCCCAGACATGCGCCTCTCAGAATCGGGCTCCACATATAGATGTAGATGTCCATAACACATAGAAATTGCAAGGGAGTGTGTTAGGGGCACGACCCGTGCAGATAAAAAATCTAAAGGAGCCTTTCCCATTTCATATGTGTTATGCATGTGTATGACCAAAACTATTCATGTCAGGATGTACAGCTGCTTCTTTGCATGTATAGTTTTTTTTTTGTTTTTGTTTTGGCCACTCCTTTACAGGAGGAATTAGGGGGGGGGGGGTTATCCTCCTTAATCTCCCATTGTTTATTCTGCCTCAAAACCAAAATGCATTAAAGATAAGAGTCTCTGTAGTTAATTGTCAGCATTTAAATGTGCAGGATTGCAAAATACCAGCTTACATGTGTAAGTTGCGGAGTTGCCTCCGTTGATTTTTCCAGAATGTAGATTTGTAATATAGCTTCTCCTGCTCTATGTGTTGGCAAATACAACTGCACACCTGCACCTACTTATATATTTGGCAGCGTTTTCTAAAATACAGAGGGGATTGTGTAGGTCCCGACCTTGACATCTCAATTCCAATCTCCACGTTCTATCTAAAATTTGTTTTTTCAGCTCCAAAATTTAGATGGAATTTCAGCCGAAGCTTATGTTACTATACTTGACTGAAAACAGGGAACACATGTAGGAATCTAACTTAGATGCTTAAATGCAGGAACTCAATGTTCTTGTAATATGGGGTCCAGAGGATGCAACTTTAGGCTGCTGTCATAGACCTCCAGCTGAGTGCCATTAAGTGTTTGCATACTCTTTGGAAAACCACCCCAAGGGACAGGTGAGCATCTTGAGTCAGCAAAGGCAAGTAGAGGAATGCTTTTGATCTGGTGCCTGTTTGAAGGTAGGCACACCAGGCGCCAAGGAGCAGCTGTGAACACTAATTGCTTGCAACCAGAGTCTGTCTTCCTGTGACAGCTATATTTCTTTTCCATATGCTAACTTCTTTAGACTCGATTGTTCCATTACCCAGGAGACTGAGTAACTGCTGGGGTTACATTCAAATGCAAATGAACATCTCTCCCCGTCCATTAGCCTTGTCTGGCCTGGGCAGCCCTTTTTTCCCTGAAAACAAGCTAAGGGCTTGATACAGAGATCAGACAGAGGGGCTCCTCTCTTGTAGAGAATCACTCTGCATCCCGGAGAAGCAATGAAACAGCCTCCTTTAGAAAAGAAAAGCGATTATTCAGGAGACTGCATCGGGGTCGGCTTTACCTTCTAAGTGTCCCCATACAATATAACAGTATAACCAAAGAACCTCTTGAACTAATGCCCAAGGGGTGGACAATGAAGATGATAGGCTTGTGGTCCAGAAAAATCCAGGTATTTCTGTTGACTTTTTCTTTTTAAAACCAGAAAGAGAACAGTGTCTTTCTTTTGTATTTGTCCAATATTTACATAAAGGGCTTTGTTTGCAAAGCATTTATCTGGGTCTCCTGCAGTAGGAAGTCATTCCAAAAACAGAAGCAATAGTCTTTAAACTTTTTACCTATATAAAGTAATCTGATCTGTTTGTGCGCACCTGTACAAAAACCCAAATTCAGAGAATATCAAACCAAAAAGAGCAAATTACAGTCCCCAAATAGATAACATGTTTCTATTTATGTGTATATATATTAGATCGTTTTTGAGGATTGTGGTTTGCTCTTCATGTATTGCAGGTTCTACCTCTTTGACAGAGTTGAAATTAAGCTCTGTTTTTAAGTTAAGTTGTTCCTTTCATGGCCCTTTCTCCCTGCAGTATGGTTCAAAAGTAACCTGACAGCTTTTCTATACCAGTCACCATACATATAAGGGCTTAACGGCAATTCGGTCCTAGGAACAAGTATCTCAGTTGAAGAGGCAGCCCTGTAGCAAGCAGGAGGCATGTGTGTGTTCTCAGCCCTAGCCAGGGAGGTCAGATGGCTGCCTTTGGGGCTTAACATCAAGGGGTATATATACTAAACGGCATAAATAAAGGAGCATGTCTTTTCAAGTGTAATTGCATCGATAAGGGACTACAGTGCGGTAAGTGTGCTGGGGGTGTTAGAGGCGTTCTGGCGCTAAGGGGTGGTAGTGGACACTTAATGGGCAGTAACAGGATATGCTGCATTAAGGTGATTTGCATGCATTTTAATGCAGGAAAGCCTCTGACATGCTGAAAGGGGGACAAGGAAGCCATTGGAGAAGGTATGGATGCAAGCACAGTTGATTGCTGATGGAGTGATTCACCTGATCCTGACTATGTGACAGTATGTGCGATGAGCATGCTTGACCATACAGTAGGCCTGTGCTATTGACTAGGTGAGATAGGCAGCTGTCTACTGATGCTGGTCAGTGTGGGTTTGGCAGTGTCATGGGTGGGTGGTTGCCTCAGCGGAGTTAGTGGAGGGGTTGCAGCAGTGGGGGTGGGGGGTGCTGTGACAGACATGCAGTCCTTGATGCTCCTGAAAGCATACACCATGCCGTAAGCTATATTATAGTGTCTGTAAGGTGTGGAAATGTATCCAGATGTACTGTCAGTGTGTGGCATGCCATAGGCCAGGACAGTGTCTGGGTGGAGGCAGCATGTTCCTGACGTGGGCAGCAAAGGGAAGATTGTCCATGAGTGCTCATGTGGAGCAGTCATAGGAGAAGTGTGCATGATATGGCTAACTGCTGCAAATGACCCTTGATGACCATGGTGGGGCAGCTTACTGGCAAATTCATGAATCCCCCTGATGGCAAATTGGTGGGTGCAGGGCTGTGCTATGGATTTTCCAAGCAGAGAGTTTGCAATGTGTGTGGTGGGTGGATGTATGGGATCTTACTGGCCAAAAGCATTTGGTGTATGTGATCCAAAAGTAGCAGTGCCATGGGGTACATGAAACACTATTTGTGTGAGTGGGACTGGTGCCTCAGCCTGTGCAACTGCAAGACAATAACCCGACAGAGTGGCATGATAGAAAGGGACAAGGTGAACCCATTTGCCCCATGTGGAGCAAGTATTGATGGCAGAACAGTGCAGGGGATGGCTATGCAACGAGTGCTATGTGCCTCAATGTAAAGCTGGGAGGTCACAATGATGGCACAATAGAAAATGCATCCATACCAGTTGTCCCAGATATCTGCTGCATATTGTCATGGTGGCAACCCCTAGTGGCCAAGGGCAGTAAGGGCATGCTCCACGATGTATTTTATTTTCAAGGAGAGTGGTGTAATGTAAGGCCAAAAATGGAGTTTGGTCTTATCTTATTCAGCTACTTGTGTGCACATAATACTTCAGCCAAGAGTATAGGGAAACAAGACTTTTATTTCCCCTCTGTGCAAGGGTTCTTTAAGACAGTGGAAATCAAAGAGTGTCCTTTGTTTGAAAAGGTGCCAGTAATAAGCAGGTGGACTAACTGTTAGTAGCTTCACAATTAGTGCCAAGGAAAAATGGAGGAATTCAGTTCATTCCAAACAAAAACAATTAAACAAGTTTTCCTCTTATTTACACGGTGGTTATAGACTCTAGGCTAGTAGCCATACACAACTCACAATCCATATCTTCTTCCTGAGGCATGGGAATAGCATTTATATCTTCTACGTCCATAGATTCTGCCTCACTGCATTCCCCCTCGGAGTAAATACTGTCCCTGGCTGTTATAGCTTTACATGGACTGTCTCCAGTAACTTGCCTCCAATAAGACTGGGTTTTAAGTGCTCTTGGTAATTCTTGAAACCACTCTGGTTTCTTTCTTCTTCTTACAAAGTGAGTATTTGCTTTAGCAGTGCTTCTAGGAGTTAAGCATTCTTTAGCAGGAATAAAGCTTTCATACCTTGGGTTTCTGTAGCTGGACTCCCTGGAGCCTTCTCTCCCAAGAACGTCTCTTTTGCAACAGTTTTTCTGCCGGTAGCTTCTGGTCTCTCCTTCTTTCCTTAGCCGTGCTCCTAGTTCCTTCTCCAAGTCCTTCTGCTCCTTGTTCTGCTGCTTCCCTTTCTGCAGCTGTGCTCCTTACTGCTTGGCTTTTTCTCTCCCACTCTGTGTCTGTGTCTGCTTTGCTAGCATTAAGCTTCTGCTTATAAAGGGATCTTCTCTTTGAATCTCCCGGGCTCATTCCCAGGTGCAACTGGTTAGATCTCCTAGCTTCATTAGCTTCTGTATGATCACTCCTGTCCCCTCTAGCTGTGCTTTGAGGTAATTGCACATCTAGATCTCTGTGAGAAACAGGGTTTCTTTTCAAATTTGCATCTTTGTTAGTACCAGCCTCATGACACATCCCCCCTCTTAAAATATTACGGGCTGAATATTTATCACTATTACAGCACGTAATCCTAGACATCGCGTCGGCGTTGTAATGCAACTTCCCTGCTCTGTGTTCTACTTTGAATTCATATGGCTGCAACGCCATGTACCACCTGGTCAAATGGCTATTATTGTTCTGCATCTTACTCAACCACTTGAGTGGGGCATGATCGGTAATGAGGATAAACGTCCTTCCCATTAGGTAGAACTCTAAAGATTCCACTGCCCATTTTATTGCTAAGCACTCCCGCTCGATTGTTGAGTACTTTTTCTCCTGCCTGAGACAGCTTCCTGCTCAGGAACATGATGGGGTGTTCAGTGCCCTCCTGCATCTGGGAAAGGACGGCACCTAGGCCGACTTCCGAGGCGTCTGTCTGAAGCAAAAATTGTTGGTGAAAATCCACCCCTCGCAGTATGGGAGCTTTGCATAGCTTCTCTTTCAGCTTCTTGAAGGCAGCTTCTGCATCTGATGTCCAAGATAGCGTGTTTGGGGCGTTTTTCCGCAACATTTCAGTGAACAGGGCGCTTTCTTCTGCGAAGTGTGGAATGAAGCATCTGTAGTATCCAATGAGCCCCAAAAAGCTTCGTAGTTGCTTCTTGTTCTGGGGTGTGGGAAAACTTCGCACACTTTCTATTTTATCTAACAAAGGACGGACCGTACCCCGGCCTACCACATGTCCTAAGTACTTGACTTCGCAGTCAGCAAATAGGCATTTTCCTGGGTTTAAAGTTAAACCAGCCTGTCGCATTGCAGTCAATACTGCTCTTACTTGGAGCAAATGTTGGTTCCAAGTAGCGCTATGAATGACTATGTCATCCATATATGCCGTGGCATAGTTTTGGTGAGGACGTAAAACTATGTCCATTAATCTTTGGCAGGTCGCGGCTGCTCCGTGTAAACCAAAAGGCATATGCCTAAACTGAAACAGCCCGACTGGCGTGGTAAAGGCTGTTTTAGGTCGCGCTTCTCTGGTCAGGGGCACCGGCCAATATCCTTTTGTCATGTCTAAGGTCGTGAGATATTTGGCTTGTCCTAGCCGGTCCAGGAGTTCTTCTATGCGCGGCATAGGATATGCATCGAAAGTGGATATGTCATTGACCTGGCGAAAGTCAATACAAAAACGCATTGTACCGTCCGGCTTGGGGACCAAGACAATCGGGCTGGACCAGGGGCTACGGGACTCTTCTATCACTCCCATGTGCATCATGTCTTGTACTTGCGCTATGACTTCTTGTCTTTTCGCCTTCGGCAACCGATATGGTCTTTGCCTGATAATTCTTCCAGGAGGAGTGATGATTTTGTGCGCAACCAAATTCGTTTCACCCGGAATGGGCATCAACACATCCCCAAACCTCTCCAACATGCTGATCAATTGTTGCCTCTGCACTATAGAGAGTTCCTCGCCAATATGTAGCTCCGGACTGGATTTGCAGTCGGACAGCAGTGGGCCCAGATCTTCATCCACTGGCTTTTCACCTTTGGCTACCAAACTTCTCATCTCACATTGTCCAGTGGAGCCAAATCCTCCACTCCCTCGGCTTGTGGGGCTTATCATAGGTACTTCCTCCAAAGGTGGGAAGCCAACCCGCTCGCATATCAGCTGAGCTATGCGATCTCCAGCTTTCACTTCAAAATCCTCCTCTGCAAAATTAAACAGTAGGACTTTGATGACACCCCTGTAGTCTGGGTCCACTACCCCAGCGCCTACATCGATAAAGTGTTTGAGAGCTAATCCCGAGCGGGGCGCAATCCTACCGTAACATCCCGCTGGTAGCTCCACTTGAATGTCGGTGTTGATCAAGGCTCTGCCGCGCTTAGGGACAGTATGACTTTCGGCACTATATAAGTCATACCCTGCAGCCTGGGCAGTGGCTCAACAGGGACTTTGCGCTTGCCTTGAGGTTTTACAAAATTTCAAGACAAACCTCTTTTCCGGGTCTTCCGGTACCTTGTGTTTGGGTTCTTTAACTTTCCCTAAAAGGGGACTAGGAACTACCCTTCCCTTGGAAGGGGCAAGACTGGATATGAGAACTTCTCGGGGGTTTAAACCCTCCTCTAGGCCTCTTTCAAATCGTGGCCAGTCTCTACCTAAGACTAGCTCTTTAGGTAATCGGGGCACTACAGCTATCAACATACTTTTTTCTATTCCCAAACCTCTTACAAGTAAGTTATACGCAGGATAAAAGGTGGCAGTGCCATGCACACATTTTATCTTGACTCTGCCCTCTGGTTGATCTGGGGCGGAGGCAGCTTGCTCTTTGATAACAGACCAGAGCTTGCGCGAAATCATTGTCTGGTCCGCGCCAGAGTCAAGAAGAGCTTTGGCAGTTACTCCTTCTACAGTTACATCAAGTACAAATCCTTCAGACAACATTTCTCTGTTCTCCCCCATGAGAGCAGTACGTACTCGGCACTCACTCATAACATGTCCCATTTTTCCACAGCCAAAACATCTCCTAGAGTGACTTTTCTCTATATTCTTAACTTTTTTCACATTTTGAGTTTTAAACTGTGAGAGACTTCCTGATGCCTGCTTGAATGTCGCTACTGCCATCTTTGCACCTTCCCCAGTACGCTGGGTGGTTAACTCGGCCTCTAGATACCTTTCAGTTAAGGCAATAGCCTCCGCAGTAGTGCGACAATTCTGTAGGATAAGGAAGCTCTGTATACTACTGGGTATTGCAGTCATGAAATGCTCTAGGATTATCATATCCATCAGCGTTTCAATGGTTTTTTCACTAGGTCTTAGCCACTTCTCGGCTAAGCTCTTCAGCCTGTGACCTAATGTTTTTGGCGTTTCACCTATTTCAAGGTGTGCCACACGTAGCTTATGATTATAGACGAGAGGAGTCAGACCCAGGCGATCCCTGATGGCCTTCGCTACCTCGCTATAATTGTTCGCTAACGAAGCAGGCATTGCCCTATAGGCTGACAGTGCCTCTCCTGTGAGGGAAACTGCCAATCTAATGGACCACTGCTCTTCCGGCCAACCTACAGAACGAGCTATTCTTTCAAAAGAGTCCAGGAAGTCATCCACGTCATCATTTACCCCTAACTTCCCCAAAGTTAGCGAGTCGTAGGACCCTAGTCCTACCGGACAGTTGCCCAGTCCCGAGCTCTGCTTTGGATGTCCAGTGGCTGCTTCCTGTGCCTTGTTCTGATGGTCTAGCCAGGTTTCCAGCATCTGCAAGACTGGCTTCTGCTGTTCCTGCATGGCCAGGATTGCATTCTGCGGTGTCTGCGCAGCCAGTTCGCCTTGCTTGCTGAATTGCATAGCCATCCAGTTGAACATCTCTCGCTGATCCATGGCGGAGAGTTTTCCTAGGAAACAAAGGGGCTTGTTTACAAAGCCGCGGTAGCGGTTTGCGATCGTAATCAGAGCCGCGGCCCCATTGATTTCAATGGGGCCGCGGCTGCGATCGCGATCGCGAACCACTACCGCGGCTTTGTAAACAAGCCCCAAAGACAAACAAGAAAACCCAAGTGCGGCTGTACCAGAATCAGCCCAACACTAGTTTCTTTTTCTTTTTAATTTCCCCTTTAAACTTTGGACTTGTATCCAAATTAAGCCATGCCCTTCTACCTGTTACCTGGCAGAAGTGTTGACTCCAACTTTCAGCAAGGGTGGTGCTGCGCTGTGTTGTAGCACTTTGCCACTGTTGTCAGCAACCTCGCCTTCCCTTCCGGATTTCCTTTGAGTCCGGTCCGCGTTTTCCTCCGATCCGGGTTTTCTTTTCCTCCGGTCTGGGTTTTCCTCTCCGATCCGGGTTTTCTTCTCCTCCGGTCCGGGTTTTCCTTTTTTTTTTTTTTTTTCAGCTTAGTACTGGTAATTTTTCTTTTCTTTCCAGTATGTCTTAGGTTGATAACCAAATCCAAACAACTATGCCATTATGTCATGGTGTGGCAGCCCCTAGTGGCCAAGGGCGGTAAGGGCATGCTCCATGATGTATTTTATTTTCAAGGAGCGTGGTGTAATATAAGGCCAAAAATGGAGTTTGGTCTTATCTTATTCAGCTCCTTGTGTGCACATAATACTTCAGCCAAGAGTGTAGGGAAACAAGGCTTTTATTTCCCCTCTGTGCAAGGGTTCTTTAAGACAGTGGAAATCAAAGAGTGTCCTTTGTTTGAAAAGGTGCCAGTAATAAGCAGGTGGACTAACTGTTAGTAGCTTCACAATTAGTGCCAAGGAAAAATGGAGGAATTCAGTTCATTCCAAACAAAAACAATTAAACAAGTTTTCCTCTTATTTACACGGTGGTTATAGACTCTAGGCTAGTAGCCATACACAACCCACAATCCATATCTTCTTCCTGAGGCATGGGAATAGCATTTATATCTTCTTTGTCCATAGATTCTGCCTCACTGCTTTCCCCCTCGGAGTAAATACTGTCCCTGGCTGTTATAGCTTTACATGGACTGTCTCCAGTAACTTGCCTCCAATAAGACTGGGTTTTAAGTGCTCTTGGTAATTCTTGAAACCACTCTGGTTTCTTTCTTCTTCTTACAAAGTGAGTATTTGCTTTAGCAGTGCTTCTAGGAGTTAAGCATTCTTTAGCAGGAATAAAGCTTTCATACCTTGGGTTTCTGTAGCTGGACTCCCTGGAGCCTTCTCTCCCAAGAACGTCTCTTTTGCAACAGTTTTTCTGCCGGTAGCTTCTGGGCAGTGCTGTGCTTCCTGGCAGCTTAGCAAAACCTGGTATGGATTCAGCTCTATGCTTCAGTGGTAAAGTAGCTTTGCTAAAAACTCCTTTTCCTTGAGTACCTGGTAAAACTTGTCTAGCAGGTTCCAGTGACTGCAGGTCTTCCTCCAAACCTGGTTCTCTGGATACGTCTCTCAGCTTTGGACTCAGGAACATTGCTTCAGCAGGGAGTGGCACACTCTCCAGCCTGACTGCTTTCCCCAGCAGACTCCCTCTGAACAGCTGCTCTGGTAGCTTGGCCCCTCTGAACTCCACCTCTGTGAATTCCATTCCTTTGGGCTTGCTCAAGGAGGATTCCTTCCTTCAGGTCTCTCCTTCTTTCCTTAGCCGTGCTCCTAGTTCCTTCTCCAAGTCCTTCTGCTCCTTGTTCTGCTGCTTCCCTTTCTGCAGCCGTGCTCCTTACTGCTTGGCTTTTTCTCTCCCACTCTGTGTCTGTGTCTGCTTTGCTAGCATTAAGCTTCTGCTTATAAAGGGATCTTCTCTTTGAATCTCCCAGGCTCATTCCCAGGTGCAACTGATTAGATCTCCTAGCCTCATTAGCTTCTGTATGATCACTCCTGCCCCCTCTAGCTGTGCTTTGAGGTAATTGCACATCTAGATCTCTGTGAGAAACAGGGTTTCTTTTCAATTTTGCATCTTTATTAGTACCAGCCTCATGACAATATACATCACTGACCCACTGCAATGGGCTGCGGCAGAGCCACTAAAGCCATGCTTTCAGATGTCCATGATGGGGAATGCCATGTTGGGCTACCCAATGTGTGGCCATAATGCATAGAAACATAGAAGGATGATTGTCTGCAAGTCACAGCAGAGCCAGGACTGTGTGAGGTGGGCAAGTGAGCTGAGTAGCACCCAGGCACAAAATGAACAAGTGGGAAGCAAACCCTGAACCATTGGCTATGGAGACATTGCACCAACCAAAAGGCTACACCTCCACACAGCTCTGCAGAGCCTGCAGATCTATGATTAAACTGTTTGCTGTGTATGTGCCTGTATATGTTGGGCCCTCCACTACCCATGAGGCACTGCACATGCAAAACAGCAGTTTGCA
This sequence comes from Ichthyophis bannanicus, assembly GCA_033557465.1. Classification (NCBI taxonomy): domain Eukaryota; kingdom Metazoa; phylum Chordata; class Amphibia; order Gymnophiona; family Ichthyophiidae; genus Ichthyophis; species Ichthyophis bannanicus. The sequence continues at coordinate 1,810,235,378 of CM066031.1, read as the reverse complement.
GCTGAAGAACCAATGGAGAATGCACTGATACAGCACATCAGCTCAGTAAGATGCACTGATTGTGTGTGCTACATGCACATAACAACTGCAAGCCATACTGCAGCGCGGTTTCAATTATCACCCTGAGGGTAGGATGGGTGCCCCGCACCTGGTCCACTGAACCAGCATTGTTAAAGACAGTCTCTACTGCAGGTCCACATCACTGCTAGTGTCTGTAGTGTCTTATGCTTTTTTTTTTTTTCTTGTTTCCTGCATGCTGTATGTGATAGCAACAGCTTGGTCTTGTGTTGGACACTAATCCTCCGGTAGCAGTACAGGTCAGTGCCCAGTGTCAATATGCTGTTGCCATGGATAGCTACTGTAGTGGGGGCATATAGGCTTGCTTGGCTACTGCTAGCGTCCTACCACAACCTGAGTGAGTAGGTCATGAACCACTGCTGCCTGAGTCATTAAGGACCTTCACTGGGGTGCGCTAGCCATGCACACAGAACACACGTTGGCATGGCATGTGCTTACTGCAACCTCGAGTAACCTGCCTTGGGATACCTAGCAGTTTGCTCGGTGATTAGCATCCCCAGACAGAGACTGCATCCACATCACTGGAGCCAAACTTTATATCCCATCTTTCTACAATGCAAGGCGGTTTACATGAAACTTAAAATAACAGTGTAGATACAGCTGTTGTACAGAGAACAAGAACGTTTTGATGGTTAACAGGCATATACAGCAATTAACTGTAACTTTTTACGTATTTAGAGGAGAGGGATCGGAGAGGGTGCTAGATATGAAGGGGAGACAGGGGAGAGGTTAGGGAAGAGGAAAGGGGAGGCGGAGAAGCATTTGGGGTGGGGAGCGGGGTCAAGGTGTGATGAATGCTGAGTAACGAGCTTAGGTTACATTAGGGTGGTTGTGGTTTAGGGGGGTAGTGCAAAGTATTCTTGGAAGAGGAAGGTTTTCAGCTTTTTACATGTATCCACATAGAGCTTATAAGTGTCATGGTCACTTTTTGGTCATAGTGAGAGTGCCATCTCAGCATGACATGTTCTGGCCTTCCAGACAATGCACATGGCAGTCAGGCACAATGACATCTCAGCCATTGATCCTACCATTGCGGCAGGTACATCCAGGCCAATCTATGCTATTTCAGGCGCAACTCACAATCCTCTGCCTTGTGTTATTCATATTTTTGAACAAAGGCTGGGAACAACTCGGACAATGTGAGCCAAATTGAAGTGCAGAAATCCACAGGACAAAGGGGAGTCATACATACACACATGTATGCATGCACTCTCATTAGCGCACTGTGCAAAAATGGGGATGGTTGGCATTCCTGCTTGCCACTCCTGTCTCAATGTCAGCTCAAGGACTGATAACGTGTGCTCTATGTGCAGGCACTTTTAGCATGCCTTGGCCTCACTGCACGTTGCTACTACCTAGTCAGAGTACTATTAGCCTCCAACCAGCTGTGGATAGTGGAGCCTGTCAATGCTGCTGATGGGTGTTTTCACTCTTGCTGGGGGTTGCATATGCTGGAGCTGTACTTACACTGTCAGCTAAACATTGTCCACACGAACATGCAATACAGAAAGCCCAGCAGGGAACTGAACCTGTGACCCTCCACATATATGTACACCCAGGCTGGCCCATCTGTTGTGTGAGAATGTTTAAACAGGGCCCTATGCAAACTTCATTCTCATATGGCACTTTTTGAAATGTTGGCGTCAGAGGGAGCTGGGAAGGTCCACTTGAGGCCCCGGCTCACCTCTGCACAGCCACCAATGTGACGAGTGGCATTTTCCCTTACGCTGTCAGCTGTGTTCTAGTGAAATGCACGAGTGCTGGGAAATGCCCTTTAACCTTTCCCGGCATTCAGCGCTCTTCACTAGAACACAGTGCAAGCATGAGGGAAAACGCCACTCTTTACACTGACAGCTGTGCAGAGGTGGGGCTGGGGCCTCAGGCAGGCTTCCCCGGCTCCCTCTGGAGCTGCTTAGACAAGCACAGGGATCTTTGGGGGGGGGGGGGTTTCTAGGATAGGACTGGAAATGACTGATGGGGAGGCTATGATTGGAAATGGGCTGATGGGAGCTGGAATAGAACTGGAAATGGCTGATGGGAGCACTAGAACTGGAAATGGGCTGATGGGGGGCTAGGATTGGAAATGGGCTCATTGGGAGGAGCTTGGGCTAGAGTAGGACTGGAAATGGCTGATGGGGGCTAGGACTGGAAATTAACTGATGGGAGGGCTAGGACTGGAAATGGACTGATAGGGGGGAGCTAGGATTGGAAATGGGCTGATGAGAGGGAGCTTGGACTGGAAATGGGCTGACAGGGGACTGGAATAGGACTGGAAATGGCTGATGGGGGAGCTAGGACTGGAAATGAGCTGACAGGGGGCTAGGATTAGAAATGGGCTGATGAGGGGAGCTTGGACTGGAAATGGGCGGGGTTGGAATATGACAGGAAATGTCTGATGGAGGACTAGGACTGGAAATGTACTGATGAGGAGGGGTAGGATTGGAAATGGGCTGATGGGGGGCTAGGATTGGAAATGGACTGATGGAGGAGCTTGGAATGGAAATGGGCTGATGGGGGCTGGAATAGGACTGGAAATGGGCTGATGTTGGGAGCTTGGACTGGAAATGGGCTGATGGGGGGCTGGAATAGGACTGGAAATGGCTGATGGGGGGGCTAGGACTGGAAATGAGCTGATGGGGAGCTAGGACTGGAAATGGGTTGATGCGGGGGACTAGAAGGGAATGGATGCTGGGTGGGGCTGGATTTAGAAGAGACCTGATGCTGGGGGAGGATTAGAAGGGAATGAGGATGGAGAGGGGAAAAATACTTTGTATGGAAGGGAAGAAAAATCTACGATTGTCCGGGTATTTGGAGATTAAGTGGAGATTGAGGATGGAAGGGTGAAGTCTGAGTGGATGATAAAGGAATAAAGAAAGAAAGGGAGAAAAGAGCAAAAAGGGAAAGATCAGAATGTTTAAGCAGATGTAGAGAGAATGGAAAAAATCTAGAAGAGAGAAGAAAGGACAAATGGACAGCTAGCAGAAGACACAAAGAAACCAGAAGAAAGTAACTAGAGCAATTCCAACTGAAAAATAAACTGCCCAAACAAAAGGTAGAAAATACTTTTTTATTTTGAATTTATTAACTGGAATATGTCAGCTCTGGGAAAGGTGTATTGCTAATGTCTTTGCATTTTTGTTTAGTACAAGAGGAAATTAATTTATAGTTTTACTCCTCCAGTGTTGCTGTACATTCCAAGTTTGGCTTTTGGGGTTCCCAATTTAATTATTGCCTTCCTACTTCTAAATTATGATCCCTTGTTTTTTGGTGACGGCATGTTCTGCATGTGTAACCAAACTGAAGTATTCTGTTCATGTAATTTCTATTTGACAGTGCCACTTATTTATTTATTTATTTAACATTTTTTTATATACCGCGTTTCATTTTATCAAAGCGGTTTACAGAAAACAGAATGTTCTTACAAGGAACAGTAAATTAACTATTTACAATTAACATTTAACAGCTTACACAAATAACAGTTAAATGCTTACAACTCTGAAACTATGTACAATGTATAAGTACTGGCTTGGGAGTCGTTTTGCTGGGGGGGGGGGGAGACAACTCTTTCCCCAGTAGGAGATGTATTGGTATTCTCTGAGATGTATTGTTTTATTATTTGCAGTTTTGCCTTTTGATAGGTAGGGTTTGGTGCTTTGTGAGTCCTGGTAGTGCTGTTATGATATGGCAGGTTTGCTATGGGTTCTAAATGCCCCAATACTTGATTTCACACCAAACTCAGTTGTAACTGAAATTATACAATATATTTTTTGTCGGATAACCCACCATGAGCAGGAACCTTCCTACTCTCAAAGTGGGCCCTCCTTTTTAATTAAAATATATTGTATAATTTCAGTTACAACTGAGTTTGGTGTGAAATCAAGTATTGGGGGGATATAGTTAGATTGATTTCAAGGGGTGTAATTTGATATAACTTTATGGGTTCTAAATGGGCAGTGTTTACAGTACTTCCTAATGTGCCTGACAGTTGGTACTGGAATATAGTAATGTAGATATCTGGTAGTCTTTCTTTATCCAGACACTCATTAAGAGGGATGTTGTCGAAAAGTCAGGGCATTTTAACATTACGCAATTATTTATGCAAATTAGGCTCCTTATGCAAATGAGTCCCCGCAGTGAGTCTCTGTACATGGCCCCGCACCTCCCTTGGGCCACCCCTGTACATACCAACCGTGTATGTTTCACCACAGTGCTGCCATATGGAGATAACAACCCCTGTTGCTGGTATGCTCCCCTTTGGCTGGCCTTTGGCACACAGGACAACGCAAGACTACTGTCTGCTGCAGACTGGTGCCGCTGCCCATATGACCACCACCACCACCACACCATGCAGACATGCCCACGCGCTATCAGTGGTGGTGGTGCACAGTCCCAGCATGTTAAACATGTAGGTTAGGCGGGCACCTTGGGTGCAAGGCCTGGATGGGGGGGGGGGGGGTCAGAGGCACACATGGATGACCATGCAGCCCTTCCACCAGCTGACTATGCACCATCACCACCTGCCACTGATATATCTCGGGGGGGGGGGGAGGGGAGGATGGCAGCCACTGCTGTGGTATTTTCCCAGACACCTGCATTTTCCAGCTACCTGGAAGACTACAGCTGCAGGTGCTATCAACTTCTTCCTCCACAGCTGGATTCAACAGCACCATGGGGGGATCCACCGGGATTTCTGTGTAGGGTGCCATGTCCCTTGGACTGCCCCATGTGGCAGATCTCCTTTCCACAGCTGCTGTATGTCTGTGTTTCGCCAAAGTCACTGTGTGATCATGACGGGCATCGCAGATGGTGCCGATGGGGAGATGCCCCTATGAGCAGAGGTTTCAATGGTTAGGCCCCTTCAACCTCTTGGACAGACAGCTAAGGGGAGATATGCTGGGGATCTATGCATTACTGAATGGCATGGAATGGGTAAACATTGATTGGTTGTTTACGCCATCAAAATGTGGGTGGATACAGTGTAACGCATTCCGGACTGATAGGGGCATATAGTTTGTTAGGCAACACACATAGGCGATCTCTGGCACTCTGATCATGAAGATGCCATAAAGGCTCCTCATGTAACTGTGCTTAAAGAAGGTTTGGTTAGATCCAGGGGAACGGTCATTGCACCATTATGCAGGGGGCACCACGGATCCACAGCTTGCCCCATTACAGGCATCATTGAACATGGGTACATTTTAAGGACCCATCTAGGTATTTGTGAGCATGATTGGCCACTGTGGGACAGAGGATATAAGTCTTGACGACCATGGTCTAACCCAGTATGGCATATTTATTTATTTATTTATTTTTACATTTTTTTCTATACCGCCACTTCCAGAGATCAGTGGCGGTTTACAGGTAACAAAAACATTAATAATAGCATGGCAGCCTATCATTTTTACAGAGAACAATTGAAGAACATTTTTAACATTTAACTCTTGACATCAAAACAGGGGGAACTGGGTACATAATAATATGCCGTTTCATATAAGTGATTGCATTCAATATTAAAAAGGTAACTATTTACATTAGTGATAACAAATATTCAAGAGTTAGTTGATCTAGGTAGGTATAACCGTGGTAGATCGGACCCGGTACCCTCCCAGCCCAACATTACCCCTTATTGCCACCCCCTCCCCCCCACCCCCAACACCAACCCTCCTCTGCTTCTTTATGAATTACACATAGACTTCTTAGTGGGAAGAACCAACTGGTCGCAGCTTTATTATATTTATAAACAAGTGAACATTCCAAAACCATAACAATCCTTTTAACAATCTCCTAACAGCGGAGCAATGCCTCACCAGTCATATAACTAGCAAAGTGACCTCGCCTCCGCTTCGGCCGTGTCCTGCCACCGGCCAACTTCCTACCGCCCTTTCCCCGACCTCGCCATGTGACTAGCAAAGGCCAGCCAGGGCTTATCCGGGTCGGGGGCACCCCGCCCCCGCCCAAGTATGTCCTAAAGGCTCCGGACCCCGGAGACCTCCGGGATCCCGTTTCTTGCCCCCCCCCAACTGCGACACCCCCACAAAAACATATCCCTGCATAGAGATAAAAAAGGGGAGGGGGAGGGAAGCAGGCCCGCTGCATGCCCGTCGCTGGAAAGGAAGGAAACCGCCAACCTCCTTCCCTTTTAAAACTTCGGGCACGCCGGCTCCTCTTCATTGGCTCCGCTCCTCGCGAGCTGCGGAGCCAATGATTTTGAATGACGCTGACAGCGTCAACCACGTCACCTTTGCTTGCTCCCCCCTCTTCCTCCCCCAAGCCCTGAAGCAGGGCACCGGGCCCGGGCCGATCACCAGGTTACCGGCGTCCACCGGGACCCTGCCCATGTACTTTCCATAACCGTGGTAGATCGGACCCGGTACCCTCCCAGCCCAACACTACCCCTTATTGCCACCCCCTCCCCCCACCCCCAACACCAACCCTCCTCTGCTTCTTTAAGAATTACACATAGACTTCTTAGTGGGAAGAACCAACTGGTCGCAGCTTTATTATATTTATAAACAATTGAACATTCCAAAACCATAACAATCCTTTTAACAATCTCCTAACAGCGGAGCAATGCCTCACCAGCCATATAACTAGCAAAGTGACCTCGCCTCCGCTTCGGCCGTGTCCTGCCACCGGCCAACTTCCTATCGCCCTTTCCCCGACCTCGCCATGTGACTAGCAAAGGCCAGCCAGGGCTTATCCGGGTTGGGGGCATCCTGCCCCCACCGAAGTATGTCCTAAAGGCTCCGGACCCCGGAGACCTCCGGGATCCCGCCACCGGCACAGGTGACATTAATGTCAGTGTGCCGCCCCCCACATCCCAGCTGCGACCAGTCAGCATCTCGCCGCGCTACACCTTCCAAGGCCTCTTGCCAGTCATTCAAAAGCAAATCGACACCCACAGGGGATAAATGTACGCCATCCTGCCGGTACAACCCGGCACAAGTAACTTCCACCCAAGGATGTAAAACCTGAATTCCACCCTGCTCACTTATCCAACGCCCTATTTGTCGATTTATTTTTGTGAGACCCCGCGACCAGCGCTGCTGGGCCTTGCAAGCAGGCCTTGGAATAATGTCGGACCATAGTAACACTACTCTTGGGAACATGCGCAGCACAATTGCCAAATCCCACTTTGCTGCCCTGATGAGCTGCTTACAAGTCCAAGCTGCAAGGTCGTTGCCACCTAGATGCAAAAGGATAAACTTCGGCGGGCGCCGCACGCGCTCATGGTGTCGCAGCAAAGGTAAGAGCTGAGTCCACCGCAGCCCCTGCTCCCCCAGCCATAGAATCAACACCAAAGCTAGATCAAGTCCCAGGTTAGGCCCAAACGTCTCTCTGCCGCTCGCCGGCCAGCCCAGAAAACGAAGGAATGCCCTATCATCCAACAACTTTCAGCATTCCTTTCCTCATCTGCAAAAGAAAATACAATCAATCCATGAAATAGATGCTCCCCCCTAAACCCGTCATAAACGAACATAACCCCGAAAAGCCCGAGAATGCCATCTCCCAATATTCTGTATGTCCTGTTGCGACAATCCCGCCGCAGCCGCACTGGTTGCCGCGCCTATGCGAAAGGAATGTGCCGCAAAAAGCTCCAGGCATTCGCCCACAAACCTCAAGGCCATCCTCAGCACCGCCAGTACTTGAAAACGCGTTAGCAGCCGCCCATTCTCATGCAGGAATAGCCCACCGGCCACTGCTGGGCGCACTTGTAAATATTCTTGCATTGCGGCTACCGGACATGTGGACCATCCTCCAATCCCGCCCAGCTGCACCCACAAACCCTTCCCTTGTTGATCTGTCTTAGATTTTGCCAATAAAACTCTCAACTGGCACCTCTCAAGACAGACATGTTGCCGTTGTACTATCCCAGCTGCTTCGGCCTTGCTCGAGTTCGGCACCAGTTCCCCCATCCTAAAGGCACCAAAAAAGGCAAGACTAAAAACTGCCCGAAATAAAATGGCCTCATACTGAGACGAAGCCACTGCCGGCAATGAATTACATAACTTCGCCAACAAATCATGCGTGATCGGCCTCCGAGTGTCCGGAGGAGCAGGTGCCACTCTGCTCCACCCTTGCAGCAGCTTATGGGCTAGGGATCCTTCTACCGGGAAGTCCCAACCCACCGCTTTTGCAAAAAATTCAAAGCCCGCCAGG